>LQNS02015106.1:13116089-13167558 GCA_001587735.2 Parhyale hawaiensis
AGTATCTGTATGCGAGCACACGAATGGGGAGAGCCGGAAACCGGAATTCCGCTGCTTCACTGCGTCCAAAAATATCCCTGATTACCTGTAGGGACAATGCACGGCGGGACATCAACAAGCACAATGAGCAGTACTTGACACCCTTTTAACTTCAAATGCTGGACAAGTACTGGCGACGACTCCGTAGGCAACACAGTCCATGTAAAGGACGAGGCATTGTTAACCATGGTCTTTTCAATGTTTTGGTCAGTAACTCGCAAAATGTGACGTTGTATTAGTAAGCTCGCTCCGTATAAATGACAGAAATAATTATTTAAGTGGAAGTCAGATTACATTGAGCTATCAGGAGAATTTATCACGTGGCTAGGGACATCGTCATAAAAAACTGGATAGAATAAAAATGTACCTTGCAAAACGTATAAACACAATTAGAAAACTAAATATCCGTGTAGCTCTTCAGTATAGCTAATAGGACGCAACACCGCTTCATGGTAGGTACCTCATTCATAGTTTGTGATTTAGTGTTTGAAGCAGCTTTGTGCTGGGTCTCTTTTAGTTTCTAGCCGCAGGTTCTCCATCGTTGTGTGTTGCATGACATGGTATATATAGTGACGATGGCGGATTTCTGAGACTAACGTACGTGTCTGAATGAGCTTTTACTGCACATTCGAGACAACTCCTAAAGTAATACATCGAATACCCGAAGCAAGCATTTGGAAGACTCTTTCGGTCAAAGTCAAACATACGAATGATCTAATTCAACACTTTGACAATGGCAAAACATTGGTAGACGATGATCCCCGTCCAGGACGCCGACAACACTGTCAACATTCATTTCTGCTAAAAGTGTCACTACTTTCGGAATAGGGCTCTGGAAGACTGCAGGCTGACCATCAAAACACGTGCAATATTGTGGGCTGTTGTATGAGACGTGTCCGAGGATTTTTGCCCGCCCAGCTGAATATGAGACGTGCTGCCACACACTGCCTTCGTCGTTCAGGAGTTTCTGACGAGAAACAAAATCAGCAGTTCCTTAGGCCTTAAGCGTCATGTTGCACCATGTAAAGAGCCAAAGATTTTGACACAAAACTGTTGAGGAGATTCAAGAGGAACAATAAATGGTACTAAACAACCACACGAAAAAAATGTAGAGGGGGCTTTCAACCCATGGAAAAACACTCCCATGGGGGCACTTCGAAGGTAACGGTGGTGAATAAGATCCAATAGGGTATACCATAATTTTGTTAATTAATGTAGCTGTTTCGCGAACGTTTGGATAGCACCTCGTATTTAGGTGTTGAAACTTTCTGATATAACTTGCGGCTACTGTAAAGGGAGAGTACGGTAGACATATAACGCATCGACTTTATGTATCTCCATAGCAAGGATATCAAATCGTGACAACTTCCTCAGTTGCAGATTAGATTAGATAGGCGGCAGTAGACGAACCAATTGGCCCATTCCCAAAGAGACACGGGAACTTACGCGTCGGCCCTCTATGAGCTATTGCCATTATGTTAGTAGGATATAGAGGACTGGAGAGAAGAGAAAAAAAGGAGAGAAGAATCCCTGCCAAATGCCAAAAAGACGATCATGAATGCACGCAAGCACGATCAAGAGCCGCTGATATGCGGGAGAGAGAAGAACACGGATTAAGGTGGCCTCGGAAGCTTTGGCCGTTAAGAGTTAGCGACTCCTGGAGGAGGAGTTCTTAGCTATGGAGGATGTCTCTCCCAATGTATGTCAAGATGATTTTTAAAGGCGTTGACGGACATCACACTAACCACATTGTAAGGGAGTCTATTCCCAATGCTGACTATGAAATACGGGAAGAACTACTGACTTAAGGTCGTTCTTCGAGCTTTAAGCTTGAGTTTTTGACTGTTGTTTCACAAACGATCATTGAGGTCTCTTTCAAAGAGTCCCGTTGTAGGTACGTCGTTGAAGCCATTCAAATACTTGAATGTTTCTATTAGTTACCGAAGCAGACATCATCACGACGGTTGTGTCCAACATCGTGTAATAACGGCATTCAGTTAGTCGTACTGTAATCATGTGAATATTGCTGAATAAATTTTGTCAAGTTAATCAGCCTTTGTCTTTTTTTGATCCACAATATATGCGTGTAAATTTAAACACACCGATTTCACACTTTCGCAATGAGAACGCTGAAGCTCTTGCGATATGTTTTTAAAGGTTGTAGAAATCGCTTTCAAGTATTATAGTACAAAAACTGACCAATAAGTTAATTTCAAAATATTAACAAAAATTTGCAAAGTTTAATTAGCAACTAGTTTTACCGAAGATCGGGAGTGAAACTTCAAGGTCCGACTTTCAGTAACGTATTCTTCTAGCTAAACTTAACATTTGCTTGCCATCGCACAGCCGACCTACAGCACGGATTGCTAGCACGGTGCAAGGAGGAAATAATGCCATAGTGTGCGCATAAAAATGTATCGATACCTAACCAAGTAAGTTCGTGCGGTTGCTTATTGCACATGGTCTCATAGAATTTGGCAAAAAAATTTCTGGGTAACCTGGTACGTATTTACTTTCCTTTTTACCGCACATACATCGCGCCAGTGAATTCCGTGATTCTCGTCTACGTGAAATTTCAAAGACCTTGCTCGACTGTGGTTACCTTTCACAAGAATATAGGCTGTACATGCAATTATACTCAAATATTTTATTAGAATGAAATTTTCATACATTTTACAGCTCTTTTGTGTGACACTTTCATTGCATTGAGAATTGGATGTTTTCTAAGCGCTGTAAATACGGAAGATGGCACGCCAGGGCTCGCAAACATGAAGCTCCATCGCTGGGACACAGCAGAGCGCTGTAATAAGCGAGGGATAGCAAAAATTGCACATTTAATCGACGCCACGCAAGAAAGCATAAAACAAACAATAGCTGCATCCGAAATACGCCAAAAATGCTGGGAATTCTGAGGAATTAAAAAATATTTATAATTATTTCAATACTTGCAACTGAAATAACTTGAGGATGAGGGTAAACTTACAGCAATAATACATTTTACTCCAAATAGAGACAAATAAAAGGAACGCTTAAGTAATTATCATAATAAAAAGAAAAAAAAGCACGAGGAAAAAGATGATCTCACATGTGGACGTGCGTGCATACAACAAAAAATACATTAACTTGTTTAAAAGTACACAAACAAG
The DNA here is from genome assembly GCA_001587735.2 of Parhyale hawaiensis. NCBI lineage: Eukaryota > Metazoa > Arthropoda > Malacostraca > Amphipoda > Hyalidae > Parhyale > Parhyale hawaiensis. The sequence goes on from LQNS02015106.1 coordinate 13,119,275, forward strand.
CTGATACACCACGTGATTAAGTGAATGAATCCGAGATGAAGCAAAGCATGCAGGCTTGACCACAGAACGAAATCCCGGGCACCGAAACACAAAGCAAGATAACCAAAAACATGAGCTCTTCTCGTTTCGCAGCGCCACTTATATACAAAAAGCGAGTCTATCATGAGACTTGGAGGAGCAAGACTTCGAGCAACTTCACAATTCTTCGGTAAAAAAAACTGCCCAAAAGCGCAAGTGTCAGCGAGGACAACGTCGGAGAGCCCGGAGATAACAAAGTACAAATTGCTATCCGCTCCATGAAAGCGATATCAAGACCTCTTGAACAGAGCAATTGCGTGCACAAAGTGCGGCTACGATTTAGGGAAGACGGCTACAGCTACGGTCACACGCTCTTTGGGCCAGCACTTGAAAAGGAATGGCCCTCTTCGTGGTCGGAATTGTGCTGCCTTTTTTCCCTCTTTTCGTTACCGGCAAGTTGTTCTCGTGCGGGGTGCCGGTACCTTCGCAGCCAGCAAGCCGTACCCTATGTTCCCGTACGTGTTGACCTTATGTGGGGCGCCCTCGTACATAGCCCCGCCTTTCGGGCGACGTGCCGTGTGTCCGTTTTTTTTCTGTTCTGCCGTTTTTTGTGCTTGGTGATAACAGAGGTTTTGGACTGTTCACTGTGTTAGTATTAAATCAACTCGTAACCTCATGTGACCTACTGTGTTCCCATTGCCTGATGTTGAAGTGTTAGGTTTGGTTTTGCTTTATGTTGCCCGATTAGGTTACAGCTACCCATGGCCTTAACGACAATTATCTACAAATTTATATTCTACTAATGCTCTTTTATCAATTGTATCGACTTACTTTACATGCTTTTTTGTCTCAATAAACATTATTATTATTATTATTCAATTAAAAATTCTTTCCACCTGATACACAGTTTTTATTATTATTATAACTACAGTAGAAACAGTATTATTTAAGTAAGTTTAGTCCTCCATTGCCAGTAGAAAAATGTTTCAAGAGAGGATAAGAGAAGAGAATATATGCAGTAAACGTTTCAAGAGAGGATAAGAGAAGAGAATATATGCAGTAAACGTTTCAAGAGAGGATAAGAGAAGAGAATATATGCAGTATATCAGAGAAACATGGAACTTATGTACGAGGGCTATGGCTACACAATTTCGATAAGCAAGGGAACAGCAAGTCACGAAAGAAAAGATCAAACAAAGCATCCTTAGCAGGAGGATGAGAATGCAAGAACGCAAAGCAGGCACGAAATAAAGATGTCTCGAAGGCCTAAGAAAGCTAAGGCAACCTAACCTATCGAGTTCCCCAAAAGGCGGCACTCCCAATAACATAGGATGGTGCTAACTAACCTAACCTTATGGCCTACCCTGTGTCCTCTGAAACATCCGGCTAATACCGCATAGCTCTGTTCATTCACATTTTAGACCTCTTCCCGATAACACCCATGCTCCCCTAATAGAATTGATAATAAAAGATTTTTATTGATAGGTTGTTAGTTTGTAGGTTTTCTGAAGATGGGATTTGCATCCCATCTAATTCTAATTTTGTCGACTTCTATTTATTATTAGACTTTTTGCCTTTGTGTAGCTTTTAATTTTGGCAGCGAGTGTACTTACAGTTTACACAAGTTATTATAAGAAGCATAGTAATAATTACCTACGCCAAGGAGGTTATGTTTTCGTCGTGTTTGTCTGTCTATTTGTCTGTCTCTTTGTCTGTCTGTCTGTCACCAAGATAACTCAAAAAGTTACGAACCGATTTGGACGACATTTACAGGGATTGTTAGGTATGTTAGGAGGAACAGATGATTAACTTTTGGTGAAGATATGTCCATCCGTTTGTTTGTTTGTCTGCCTCATTTTCCTCAATGCCGTAACTCAAAAAGTTATGGATAGATTTTTATGAAATTAACATGAGTTGTTAGGTATATAGCAAAGAGTAAATGACCAAAGGAATGATCCGTTTGTTCGTTCGTTTGTCACTGTTTTTAATTTTACGTTTGTCAGCACAATAACTCAAAAATATAATGAATGGATCTTTATGAAATTTATAGGGGTTATTAGTAATGTTGATAAACATAAATGATTAAATTTTGGTGCAGATCGGTTGGTTCGTTTGTATGTTTGACTCATGTTTGTCATAACGTTTGTTAGCAGTATAACTCAAAAAGTTATGAACGGATCTTGAAGAAAATTGCACAAGCTGTTATTATCAAAAGGCACAAATGATTAGATTTTGGAGTTTATACAAAGAAAATTATGGTTTCAGAGCCAATTTGAATTTTTTGTTACCGTTGCCTCGCTTGGCGGAGGTATGCGCTCTCAGAATTCTCTAGTTAGACCTTCAACCCTCAGCATTAAACAGTAAACGTTTGAAAATGTAACTAAAACAAGCAAATATATAAAAGTAGCTACAAGAATTCATATTCAGCTAGTAGCAATTTATACATCATTTACTTTAAAAGGGCAAGTTCTACTTCACCATACTCAATGTAACCCGTAAACCGAAATGCTTAGTAGCGTTTAAGCATGTAACATCAGGATTTGGTGTTATTTAATTTGTACATTTTATAACTTCTATATGAAAAACAAACATAAAGGTAAAGTTAACTTTAACTGCACCCTCCACTGGGAAACCCACACGCACTGGTTCGTGCGGCAGACATAGGCCAAGTGGCCCCAGAAGAATATAAGTGCAGCTGCAGCCGACGACAGATCGCTAAGAATTATGGCGCGGAAAGGGAAGGTTCAACGACACCCCCACTCCCCCACCCTAAGGTTGGTACCCCCACGGTACATAGCTATGTGCATAAGCAGATTTGCTGACTCAGCGCACCGAGCGCTTTCCACAAAGATCGCTCACCTGGAGTGGGGATCGTTCCCGGGACTCTCAGCACAACTGTGCAGCACGCAGCGTCCTCTTTTAGAATTCCTTTAAATTGACAGACACGATCTAGAGTCAAAATACTCTACATTATTTTTTACCAAAGAGATACGCAACTACACACATCTGAGAAACAATGGTTAAAATGTTCAAATTCTAACGATAAAATATTTGTCAAAAGCCTAGTGCACAAGTACGCTCTATTGAACATATAGGTATGTCACAAGTTTTTCTTCTTAAAAATGTAGAGTGATCCTCATGTTAGAGGAATGAATGAAAATGCAAGAAACTAAAGATAACCCTATTTTTCTCCCCATTGTAAATATAAATCATGCATCGGCCGATTAGCTAGCTATCGCATCCCTGATGATTTCCTTCCAGGGATAGAGGCTAAAAGCTATGATGTAGCCTGTCCCAAAACGGAGGAAGGATCCACAAAGCAATAGAACTTCTGGTATGATTGCGTCCAGAGGAGGATTCCGAGGATATTAGACAATGCAAGAAGCTATGAAGAGGCGCGCGTGTTTGGCAACATTTCTAGTGCGACCGCCTCAAGACAATTGTGGCGGTGCTCATCAGTATTCATACCTGCCAAAGTGTCAATCAAGTTCAGAGAACGTTGGAACAGCAACAGCGCCGGAAACACTTAGAATACGACTAGAGTTTAGTCGTGTTGGAGAACACGCGCGAAATGGAAGCCCTCTCGATCTCGATGAACACAGCTCCCAATCTGACGTCAGGCAGTCAAGTGCTGTTAGAACTGTACAGTATAGACGAGTTGCTGGAAGTTGCATAGACCTGATAACATGCGCCATTCTGTTTCCAAGCAGATAATGCAATACCAGAACAATGCTCAACAACGTATGAGAACCGAAGACAATAAGCCATTAGAAAAATCCACGTACTCAATGCTACCTCCAAAAATAATGAACATCCTTCAAAAACAAGCAGTATTAGGTTCTAATTAAACATAAATTTACGTAAAATATTGAACAGGTTAACTCACATATTTCCATCATGTAGCAATTTTTTACGTTGGTATGCAACAAGATAACTCAAGACTTCAGTTACCTAGGACACCAGAACAACCTATGCCATAATTCTCTGACACTAATAAATGCCTGTGACACTCTGCTGTCGGTCTTTCATAACCATACATGTAGTTCTCCAACGGTAAGCAAAGTGCTTATACTATGGCACTACTGAGTATCACTGCATCAGCTCTTCCTACAAGTTTGTAATATTTATTTCATACTTTCTTTGACAGATTTCTTGATTTCAATATCCTCCACAGTTAAACATGCATTTGCAATACAATACAACAAACAGTACTTCAGAATCACATCATTGGGGATTACCTAGTACGGAGACAGCACCGCATCCTGTAACAGGCAATAAATTTTCAGAAGCAGTGATCGGTTTGAAGAACAGTACCGTACTTAGTAAATACATAGCAAGAGCACGTCAGTTATCATAAACAATCTGCGGTCCTTCACCACAGAAGCATTACTTGTCTTCGCCAGCAGATATGTAAATTATTAGTGGAAAATGGCTCAAGAACTCAGGCAGCAAGAGGTACCACTTAGGCTAGCGCTAACTTGCAACATACCTCACTCTTCGTCGGCTACAGGAGCTAAAAGCTGGCAAACTTCGAAATCAGAATATGCCTACGAGCGTACTGAAGGCAAGACAGAAATGAAGAGTAAAATGAAGCCATCGGGTTGGTAGTTCCAAAACGGCGTCGCATTGACACTCCTTTCTCTTCCAGGTACATTTATTCCTAGTGGAGCTGCCACCTCCTCCCTCAAGCGCAGTTGCAAACACATACTGTTTTATTAATCATCACCCGCGAGCAAAGCGAGAGTGGTGATAGCCTAAAGTTTTCGTTTAGGATTGAAGTCTATATACATTTTTCATCACCCGCGAACGAAGTGAGAGAGGTGAAGAATTTGACGAGAAGCAAGACAGTTAGTAGAATTTTGTTACCCACGACGCGTTTCGCTGTACCTCAGCTCATCAGGTAGGAGGCTCGAAGTTGACGAGAAATATACCATTGAAATTTCAAGCAAAAGTTGGAGGTATACCATAGCTGATGGTAACTATGATACCGATATATGAAAGCTTTAAACTTAATTTTCAATAATACAAATGTTTCTTCGATTTTTGACTGTAGTCAATATATATATTTGTATATGACGACTTGGAAGGGTCGAAACGCGTCGACAACATTTTAGACTACACCTGAAACAGAGCGATATGGCTGCTAGCACCACTGAGCTACCGAAGTACGAAGATCTCACCACAGGACAGCTCTTCTACTAGATTGGCGATGAAAACGGTTTAAAATTGAGACAATTAGAACGATTAAATAAAAATATCATAAACTTACAATATGGTACAATCTTAAACTGGTCATATTTATACATTTGTCTGAACACCCAAAAACAATGTTCATAATTTTTTTCAGAGAATTTGGTGGGTTGACCTAGATGTGACCCATGCCAAAAAACTAGGCCTAGCTGGCCATCAAAAATGACAGGGCTGAATTTGCCTCCACCGCACCAGATTTCTCATACGCCAAAAGGCGTTCTAAGTTTTTCCTTTGTTATTATTTAAGATCTCTGGGACTGGGGCTGTGCCCTAACCTTGTTCATCAAAAATAACTGCGTTGAATTTGCCCCCTACCGCGGCTGATGGTCTTACGCCACGAGGCGTTCTAGTTGCAAACCTCTTTGTTCACCCAAAAAGAGGGAGGAGTTGAGCAATGTTCATAATTTTTTACAGGGAGTCAGGTGGGTTGATCTAGATGTGAAAAATGCCAAAACTCTAGAGTAAGGAGGACATAAAAAATAACGGTGTTGAATTTTTCCCCCACTGCGTCCCGCGGCTGACGGTCTTACGCCACGAGGCGTTCTAGTTTTATTATTTATTTGACATAAAGTAACTGCTCCTATAGTCAAACCAGCGTAAGCAATCCTTTAGGGGCGGGGCTGAATTGAACGCAGCAGTGAAAAAAAAAATCTCATCTCTTAACTAATGCATTTTCAGTTTTCGAATATAAATATAATTTATAAATTGAGACAAGTATACCACGCGTTTAAGTGAGATTTGGCAAAGTTGTTTTGCGTTCTTAGCCTCGCCCATCGGACTTCTTATGCTGGTTTGAGTATAATGCTACCTACGCGCTCAACACTAAGACGCCCACACGTGTATATCTTTGTGTCGCCAGAACCAGAGAGGCTGGATCGCCGCCCCCTTTGGGAACCACAGCTTAGGAAACGTAGCCTAATGACAGGATCAAGGAAGCAAGAGAGGAAGAGACAAGTGGAGGAAATGATCGGGCGGGACGGCGCCGAGTGTCGCTCTACACCCCGTATGACAACTGCTCTTAGCGCTCCAGAGCTGGTCACCCAAGCGCCCATACATCCGACGGGAATCGAAAGAAAGCAGGACGTCCGCAGGAACCAATAAAGTAAGTGCTCGCTTTCCTGAGCAGTTCCTCTCGAGCCAAAGAAAGTGTCTTCGGACTACGGTAAAAGCAAGAAAAGAGATGACTTAGGCCAAAAAACATCGAGCTGAGAAGTATTTTTGAGTTTCATTCTATCGTTATTCGCCTAATATATATAAAAAATATCACATGGGGCATTTCGCATTTCCTACCCACAGATTTGAAGAGAGAAATAAAGAGAGAACGAAACAATTGACATACGTATACAAAAAAAAGTGACGGTTAACTCATGGGTAGATGAACACCGCATAAGGAACAGTACAAGTCGGGCAATCAAGGGGAAGAAATACAATCAAAATAATTGCCATTGGTGGGAATAAGGAAGTAAAGTGGACAGGAAAACGACGATGTCACGAAAGTCTCCTTGAGGAAAAAGTAATCGTAATCCCTTAAGAAGCGCCAAATTATCACCTATTCGTACTTCCCACGTAAGCGTTACGTAGTCCAGTACAATGGTAAAAACGATTTGTTAGCCTAACATACCACTGTAGTAATATCTGAGATTACCTTTTTTTTTCTTGTGATGAAGTGTAAGCAACGTTAAAAAAATCCAGCTCTGAGTCTTATTTTAATTTCGCTAGGATGCAGGCAAATGGAAATCTACTGTAGATGGTACTTTTGTATCACACCTAAGCTGGTGTAATGCGTAATATATCCAAGTCCAAGACCCTAGTGCAACAGAACAGGTTGGTAATACGCCATGAATGGTTAAATTGATAAGTTTGTGAAGAATAAGGTCACAACCTTTCACTGAAATTGCGTAGGATGCAACCAGCGAAGCACAAGGGAAAGGTATCATCAACTACCGAAAGCACAGTACCGTAACTGTTGGTTACGGAAGTACCTACACCACGAGTACTGGCTCATAATAAAGGATTCTCTTCAACTTGCACTTTATCGATGTTAACACTATGAATTTGTACATGAAACAACTGCTGAAGTTCAATCAACGAGTTCTATACGTATACATGTTTTCATGTTCGTCATTATTGTTCAAACTGTAGAATAAAGAACATCAGTACGACGCTCATTGACGAGTCGGTAGCAGGCACACAAACCACTTAAACCAAACAAATTACCGTACATTCCCAGAAGTACGACATGCACCTGATAGGGCAGTATAAGCACCCACAAACAGAACAGCAGAAAACTTCACCTAACTGGAGGTCAAAATACGCTTCCATAATGGATTTTCTCAGCCACAGGCTCCAGGAGGAAGCAAAGCCGAACGCAACGAATGGACGTGTGGTAGCGTATATAAGGTCATCAGGAGCAGCCTCGAGCAAGTCTCTAGACGGTCAATTGCCCACATAACTTGGTTTGTTCGTCCAAGCCCGGGTGATATAAGCCACAGGAAACCGCAGTCCAGGGGTAACCATGAGAAAACTCGCGGCTAATAGCATAACAGGGTGAATTTGCGAGCTGGTCCAGAGCACTGGAGTCGCGGGCGACCTCATCAACACGCATCCTCCTCCAAACTTTGCGGGCCGTCAACTTGAAAATTAGCAAAGTCAAAGACCGTAAATGCGTTCCAGGTCTGAAGGAGGGAGGCTCTAGGAAACTATACACAATTGCAAGGGTGTCAAGAAGCAACAGTTCAAGTTTAAATGAATGGTTAACAAAATTTGAGAACCATGTCTGACGACACTACACAATGCATACAAAATCAAGGAAGAGAAATGCAATATCTGAGGACAGTTGCGAGTAAGGGGATGTGAAAATTATCATCAACAAGAGATTCATTGTTACTGTAAGAGAGTTGTATTTTCAGCGAACCGAGAACAAGAATTCAATATCAATAAAACAGGAAAACAGCTAGTTGCAAGCACGTTTTACAGAACAGAAGATATGTAGTAAATAACATTTTGATGATAGATAGCGCGTCCTACTTTTATCGACGTATTCGAATCCCCGATAATAGAGTAGTAGCAGCCAGCGAACAACACTGAATCAGACCATTCGTTTTGATCAAAAGTAAAACTATAATTGCTCTAAAAATCATCATTTAGGGCCGATGATAAACCTATACCAAGAAATACCTATCTGCAATTCCACATACAAGATAACACTAACACAGGCCTCATATCGCCGAAATTTCTACGAAATTTACATTGGGTACTTACGAGAGAAGAACTAGTTTAGGGAAACACTACGCACTAGGTGTGAGATCCAGGCAAGCACTCGTGTTGCAAAATGACCGAAAAATTAAAGTAACAACAGAAACTGAGCGAATGGAAATAAGGCATTTAGTGCGTTGGGCCATGGAACACATGAGCTCGTTCCGAGTTTTCAAAAGCGCGGCCTGCAAAATTATACGGCCAAATAGTACACTGTAAGTCCATGAACAGGTAGTATGCAAATGCAGAATTTTCCAAACACTAGGGAAAGAGGGAAGGACTAACTTTTGCTTAACTAGATATAATCATACACTGAAAGACAATTTCACTCTAGCCATAAGAGGCAGTACGGTACTTAGAGCAACAGCTATCACAAAAGGGCATTATTATTATCATTACCTCCGCCAAAGAGGTTATGAATCTGTCGGCGTTTCCTCTTTGTCTCTCACAAAGGTAACTCAAAAAGTTATAGACGGATCTTCATGAAAATTACATGAATTGTTTGGTATGTTAGAAGACACAGGTAATGAACTTTTGGTGATAATCCGTCCATCTGTTAGCGTTTTCTGTTTTTTTCCTGGCCCCATTACTCAAAAATTTAAGAACGGATCTCCATGGAATTTTCAGGAATCTTTAGAAATTACATGAAAAACTAGAGAGCACTGTGAGAGCGCATACCTCCGCCATGCAATGTAACGGTAACGAGAAATTCAAATTAATTGGTTCTCAAACCATGGTTTTCTTTGTGTATACACCAAATTCTATTCATTTGTGTCTTTTGATAGTATCAATAGTGTTTGCAACTTTGTTGAAGATTCATTCGTAACTTTTTGAGTTATGCTGCTACCAAACATCACAAACATAAGTCAAACACACAACGGACAAACTTATCTGTACCAAAATTTAATCATCTATGTTTTTTAACATTACTAACAACTTTTGCAAATTTCATAAAGATCCATTCAGAACACTTTTTGTGCTAACAAGCACAAAATTAAACACCACAACACACAAAAGAACGAACAAACAAATCATCACAAAAAGTTAGTCATTCACTCTTCGTGAAGTACCTAGCAACTCATGTAAATTTCATGCAGATCCGTCCATAACTTTTTGAGTTATGGCACAGAGAAATATAGGCAGACAGACAAACAAACTGATGGAGGAATTTGCACCAACAGTTAATCATTTGTTATTGTTAACAAACCTAACAATCCGTGAAAATTCCGCAAAAATCCGTTCATAACTTTTTGAGACATCTTGGTGACAAACAGACAAATTGACAGAGAAACACGACAAAAACAGAACCTCTTTGGTGGAGGTAATAAAAGACCAGATTTTGGTAACGATCTGTTGGTCCATTTCGCTGCTTGTCTCAGTGTTTGCCTTCAGTTGGTCAGAACGTAACTGAAAAATTTACCGACGAATATTCATGAAATTTGCAGTAACAGTGATGATTGTTCAGCTTCACAAACGATCCAGTTTTGATGACGATCTATTAGTCAGTTTAGTAGTTTGTCTTTATCTTTGTGAAACTATAACTGAAAAAGTTATGGACGGATCTTTATGAAGCTTAGACTAACTGTCAGCAATGTTACGAGGAGCAGTTCATCAAATTTTGTCGATGACCCATAGGAAATCCTGAATTCAGGACCAATTTGAATTTTCGTTAACACTGCATTACTTAGCGGAACTGCGCGCTCTCAAGAGTGCTTCTCTACTACCTCCGCCATGGAGGTAATGATTTCGGCGTACTTATAAACAACTGACGACTGCAACAGCACCTTGGGAGACTCAGTACGCCGGTAGAAGGATCCTTTGTCTTGCTATTACGGTAGAAAAAAATGGGATTTACGTGAAATAGGTTCTGACAAATTGCACATGATATGCATTTCTCTAATTTACGTGAATTATACCCTAAAAATGGCAATTGCAGATATAACTTATATTTAGGGACATTAGCGACAACAGGGTGAGGAGAGTTCCTATGCTGAAAATTTCTGAAAATAATATTAAAGAGTTTTNAACGCTGGTAATTTTGTACTTATGAGGTAACTATTGCACTGAAGTAATTTGTACCAAGTCTTGAAAAAGTGGGTTTCCGGTAGACAGAAGTTAAAAAATTGTCTTCAGATCGCAACACATCGACATCTAAAAAGGAAATCCTGCGATCTGATTAGTTAGTTCGGCAAGATATAGACATTGTGTCCCTGATGCGTTAATATATATAATAGGTCAAGGTAGTCAATGGGAAGAACTGCAGAGATGTATATACACATAGTTACAGGGTCTACTGAAGAGGTCAAATAGGTGGGCTCATGATATTCTAGGCCGAAGTGCAATAATATTTAGGAACGTTAAATGAAGAGATATACGATATCCCTAAGTACTTCAGCTATCAAAATCGCATTGGATAAATGTTTAAAGTTCAACAGCACAGAAATGTCCTTCAAGTTGTGATCTCGATACGTATTACCAAACCCAACGGCGCCATAAAATAAAGTATATAACTTTTTGTATTGGCCTGGGATGGACAAACACTTTCAAGTGAGATGGTTTAGCATTAATCCTCGAACCTATCTTTTTAATTCTTCACTGACGAGAGATGATCAGTAGAACATTGAATAGCAGATCCAAATTCTACACAAAACGTTAACAGACAACTTTATTCTGAATGACAAGTGACTTGCGGACACCAGCATAAGTATCCATGTGATAAGCAATCGTGTAGTCTATACATAAGTTCACTACATAATACTTTAGCCACGCACACAAGTTCACTGTATAAATGCAACTTTAGTTACACGTTCACACATAGATAGGGACGTTCATTGAATAGACGAATAATCTGAATGCAGGGTGCATTATTGGACCGACCGGAACGACAGATACAGTAGTATTTGTCATAATCATAACAGCTTACATAGGGAGACCGGACGAAGCTCAATCTCAGAGAGAAACAAATCCTGCACTGAGAAAAAACTTGATGCACTTAAGTACATTTAAAATTACATTCATTTTTGTCCCAAAATCGAAACACGTAAGTGCAGCAGAAAGAGAAAGTGCTTCATATGATGATCCATATAGGGTCCTAAGATGCACTTGGTCACGTTGATGCACTTACGTGTTTCGGTTTTGAGACAATGCCTACGATGCACCAAGATGCATCAAAAACAGGTTAAATTGATGCACCTGAAATGACGACATTTCGAATTACAATAGCGATCTGCGTGTTAGTAAGAGACCGTGTCTCGTTTCGCGCGTGTCACAAAAATGCAAAGCTTTTGTTCACTGTCTTTTTGCGGAAATATGTTTTTCTGACTGAAATATTTTCTGTCTGCTGCGATGACACACCAAACTACGCCATGAAACACCTACGTGCATCCTGATGTCTCTCTGAGAAACACCTACGTGCATCCTGATGTCTCTCTGAGAAACACCTACGTGCATCCTGATGTCTCTCTGAGAAACAACTACGTGCATCCTGATGTCTCTCTGTGCAACACCTACGTGCATCACAATTTCTCTCAGTGTTGGCTTCAGCTCACTCAGAGCTATTGTTCATACAGAGTATAACTGAGGGTCGACCGCCGAGGCAGAACGAGCTGTTGAGAACGCATATAAGCGTGAATAAAATAAAATGAGCACTAAAAGATTAATAACGATTAATATTAAGACTAACGGTAATAAAAAAGTCCTTACTGAAAACTCAATTCCCACTGCAGCCAAAGATGCACATATAGGCTAAGGACTAATGACGAGTAACTTCCAAAGATAGAGGAAGTTCTCAAAGCAATGTAAGCTACTAAAATGCTTCTTCAACGTGGCAAGGAAGCCAAGACCTCCCTCTCCAAAACTTGCACAATGACGGCCTTCAGAGCCACTACGTTGTTAGGGCTGGTGTGCAATATAACAAGTACAATTAAGCAATAACATTAAGGCTAATACTCAGCACAGAGGTTTGTTCATTAGGCTTAATTAAGCGCAGAAATTTTTAAACAAGAAATTCCAGAAGCGAGGCAGAAGACCGCGGCTAACCAGATTATGGGCTGAGGTTAACTGACAGCGCACAGGTAATAAGGTAAGCTTAATGAACCTGCCTACCTGGCAGGTCAAAAATTGGAGTACTGTCGTCCGCCGGACGAGAGCTTGTGGTCTGAAGCTTGAGCTGAAAACAAGATTACAGAGCCACAGTGTCGGAGACGCTCTACTTTAGTAAATCAAAGAAACACTTCAAAAGGGCCGAGCGGGATGGGGCAGACATCGCTGTTGCTGTAAGGAGTATCACGTCGTAACGAAAGGTTGCCTTTCAGCAATCGCAATATTTTATTAGCAACCAGTAGTTGTATGCGCGAACTTCACATGCTGGAGTAATATTTTCTCGAAGACAGCTCTATATTGCATCAGAGTATATGATTTTAAAGCCACTGGGATTCATAGTAAAAATGTCAAGGGCTAATGCCGGGAAAACCACTAAGCAACCACGCAATCAATACAAATTAGAAAGGAAAAAATCTTTATAAATATCAGTAAAGGGAAAATTTAACCATACATTTACTACAGAGATAACGGTATTGTCAAATATAAACCAGATAGTTCAAACCGTGCAATACTGTGCGATTACTGTAAAGGCTGGTAAGTTAACTGCCACCTAACGAGACTCTTAAGTAAGACTAACGAGACTTAAGCAAGACAGCTAGCAAGCGATTATGGAAACAAAATCTGGAAGCATGAGACAATAAGAAAAAAGTGATATCTGCAGGTCGTGTAGCTCTTAGCTAAAATTTGCATAATATGCCAAAATGCGATCAAGTATAGGAGGGCCATCCAACGAGGGTTAGACTTGTTTTTTTTTTAATCGTGTCAGGTTCAAGTGAATCGTGGAAAACGTTAACCAATGATGGAATGATGGGTACTAAATACATAACTTACTATGCAACACAAATCAAACGTGGTTGAAGAGATTATTTCGTGAAAGAATAGGTTTCCTAATGTGTCCAGACCTGAGGAACAGCCTGTAAGTATCCACGCACAGCGCGCAGCATAGCTAATTGTCAGTTGGTCGCGGTCATTTGCTTACAACGAAGTCAATTAGCAATATCAAACCTTGGTCAACGTGACAATAATTCTAGTAAGCTACCACTTTTACCACTGTACAAAAAAAAAAGAGCAGACCACGGCGTAGATGAACAGTGCGGGAGAAAATATTTGGAGCTGAAAGATAATATGGCAATAGAGAGAAGTGAATGGAAATAACAATGCTGTAGAATGACAAGTGGTTCCCCATCGGTGGTACGCGAGCAAGATGCAGACCTCGAATAAAGCTGAGTTGTGTTGTTGTAAGTCGTTTTGTGTGTTCCACTAGTGAAAAAGTTGATATCTGGTCAAACTAAGTTTTTTCTGGAGCCAGATGGTACACGGCAATGGTACAATACCTGCAAGTGGTATTCGACCACAGAAAGCTTCAAGAATCCAGTGTAGACGAAGATTTCGAAAAAGCACCAGAAATAATTATGAGGAACGAAGAATGGTTCTGCAGAAAAAAAAAGAGAAACAAGGGAATGATCGTCTCTCGTAAATCAAGCGCCAGAGCTGGTAATCATTCAAGCTATGCAAAAAGTTTCGACCAAAATTTCCATGATAATACGAGATGTTGTTGTTAGGAATACAGCAAAGAAAGTTGTGCAAGAGTCGCAGCCAAAAGTCGTCCCTGCATGGACAGCGCCACATCCTGCAGCGCAATTGGCAAGCCATCTAACTCTAACGACACTAACGCTTTTAACAACTTCAAGAAGAGCAATAAGAAATTGCCGGCTGCGAAAGAGCTCCATTGCAGCGCTATACAGGCTACACCAAAGTGAAAAATTGAGGGAAGATCGCACGCGGGCAACGGCTCCTTGGTGCACAAACACGACTTGCGTCTCGGATGACACAAGTCGGACATCGCAATCATGAAAACCTAATTTTGGCCTAGCAAAAAAAAAAATGGTGATAAAAGCGTAAATAATTTATTTATTTCAACGAACAGTACAAGTTGCAATAAATTAGAAAAACAAAGAAATAACTCATCAATTGAATGCATCATTGTGCATAATTACATAAGAAAAGTCACGCGAATATATCGACACGACAGCGCACTACACCATTATTTTCGGAAAATATGACTCAACTAAACGCATGTGAGTATGCAATTTCGAGTACCTATATACGGTAGGACAAAAATTCCGCCGTGTGCCACTTACAAAAACTGTAGCACGTCAGCCATACGGGGGTGGCTAAATATACTATTTATAAATGTAATTCTTTACACATAAAGATTAAAGCAGTGGTTGCCAAACGGTGCGCCGAAAGTGTGGCTCAGTGCGCTGCAATATGAAAAATTTTCACTTTGCGACTGCTTTCCATGTTGTTATGCAACTGTGAATATGTGTCTAATAAGGGTAGAAAGTGCGCCGGAAGATTTTAACCGCTTCGAAGGAGACCCGTGGGCATAAACAGTTTGAGAATTACATAATAATAGTATCAAGGACACTGAACACATTGAACCAACACAAGAACACACGAAAATACAACGAATGATATTAGTATACCAATTTCCTAGTTGCCATGCCACACAGCGTATCAACCATTTGTTTCGTAGCAAACATTTCGTTCAGTAAGCAACAACTGTAACGAGGGGTATATGCATCCCATACGAAATACTATGTTGATACATTCTTGGTATTGGTTTAATTTAATATCAGCAGCCAATGAAAAGTTGAAACTATCAAATATTTCAATATTATAGAATAACGTACATGCTAGTTTACGTGTAGGTATACCTACTCATTTCTACAAAATAGACACTGACTAGCTGCGTGTTATTTTCGTGCAGCTAAAAAGATTAAAATTTTTACCACACGTGCAATATTAAAATGCCGCCGTTTTCTCAACTGTATACTGCCCAGTAGGCAGGATATTTATTCCCTCTACTACTTTTCATTTCAGTTCAGTTAGCCTACGGTATTTTTGGGAACAGCGTCAGACTGTGGCCAGCTGCGGCTGCCTCCGGCACCGTCAAGTTGTAAACGAAAACCGCAAGCACGTGAAAGCAAAGAGCAAACACTTGAGAAGGATCAGGCCCTGGGTCCCAAGAGGGGGAGAGCAAGGCAGTATAAGTCGCTCAGGAACCCCGCAAGAGTCGGAGCTCATTGTTGTGTTATCGGGTGGACATCACTTGAGACCGGGCACGCCTGTAACTTGGGCTCAACCTACTACACCCTGCAGCACTCAAACGAGGCCTAACACAAATGATAAACCAAAGACCATTCCAACAGGAACAGCTGCCGCACATGAAAGCGAGAACCTACCTACAACAGAAACTAGGTTTTTAGACGGGAATATTGGATAAAACGGTCGAACAAGATTCTTGTAAAGTTTATACAAAATGTAGCCAAAATTAGAACCGCGCTATGTGCAAATGCAGCAGTCAATTATATGAAATGTTGCTATAATTTTCATTACCTTCATCACACATGCATATAGTAGCGTAAATTACGACTGGGTACGCACTTCTATGTCGTCATAGAACTACCTATAGGTATGAAACCTAGTCCTAGAGAAAAGGCTACTGCTGAAGCAGCACAAGAGCTTTCGTTTACTATGATATAACAATGATATATGCGAGGACCTGCAGACATTCCGTATCAAATGACACAGTCATCATTTCCCATATGTTTTAACCAGCTCTAAACACAAGGCATATCATTCGAAATCTGCAGTGAATTAACTCTTGATGACCTTCCACTAACAGGTTTTGTAAGTTTCATCCCAAAACTGATGGAAGCGAAGCAAAATACTACACTGCCAACATCCAATAAAATGTCAGAGGATATCTTACACAGCAATCGTCACTTTTCAGTAGCCAAATAAACCTGTCACTGTCAGCCAAGCAGAAAAAGTCACTGCACTAGTAGTCACGCAAGATTCTGTCGATGTCAGCCACGCGAAACACAAAAGGCATGGTACAATAGGCTGCACATCGAGAGTAAAGGATAAGCGTTCATATTTCGTAGAAAATGAAAAAAAAAATTATTTATACTTGCATTTTGTGCACCGTGGCACCACTGGCTAGAAGCAGGAGTCGGAATTGGTGGAGATTATCATATTTTGTCACGGAAAAAAAGAGTTAGAATTAAGAGGAGTCGTTCATTTTTGGGATCCAAAGTTTGTCATACAAAAAACTATAAAAATTTCTTAACCAATACACTAAAACGGAGACAGTTTCAGCAAGCGCACCAACCATTTCCGACCAGATGGAGTACAATTCTTATCTAGACGGAGGTACTAAGCAGCAACAGTTTTATATTTGCAGCCACGCAAAAGTTAAGCAAAAACAGAAAAATAAGCACAAAATTAAATTTTCACTTCTCTTGAGCTCACAGTTTTTTCCTTGATTTAATGGTTCAACGATATCATGCTTCAAATATTGTTTAAAGGTTCCAGTATTTAGCACCCACGCTCTGAGTTTCAGGGTTAAAGAAAAAAATACTTGGATGAGTAATTTCATGTCGGTGACGGGAGAACATGGCAGGTTCATTTCTACGGACGGCTAAATCATGGAAGTAATTAAGGCAGCGAAAAGAACGGCGATTGTCATTTGGAGTAATGGACCAGATTATATCAGGGCCGTTTTATTTGTGCTGATGTGGGCCTTTTCCAAAGATTGGAAACAATCTTGCTGGTGGATTCGGCGAGATGGAATCGCAACTGATTTGAGCTAACAGCTTTTCAGAATGGTGGACATGGAATCATCCTAAAAGAACAGAAATTAGAGAGTCTTCCCCGCCAGCAGGGACGGTAAATCGGTAAATGCGGTCAGCTCCAATTACTAGGCACATGAGACACAATTGATGAAGTGAACGCGTAATTGAGATAGCGGGAGATGACCAAGTACTGGAGCTGTAGGAGTACCCCGACCGCATCACGGAAGCTCAACGCAAGAAGTCATACACAAATATTTGGACAAAATTTATACGCAGTGGTTATCACCTAGTCGCATCGCTCACTTGTAAAGCCAACTGTCGCACAGAATGAAACAGGATCTCTGTAATGAGGTCATACACTAGTTTTATCAGAAAAGCATATAGAGCGAGCTGTCGCATGAAATAGGACAGAATTTATGCCCTGAGGTTATTTAAACACAAGTTGCATTACAGAAGCGTACAGCGACCGGGACAGCATTGAGGCGGTGGGGTGAAACTTTATAACACGGTAGGTAGTATAACAGCTATTCCCACTCTAAATTAAGGTGCAACATATGATCTCGTCACTGGCATTAAGTGACGTAACCTCTCCGCCATGTCGGGGCAGAACGAGATTAGGAGAGAAATGCAGTAGCAGAGCAACGCCAACATGATCAGTACCATGCAAGTGACAGTTATGAGTGGTATTCCATACGCTCTAGTGTCAGTGGTGTGGCTCAAGGGATAAAATTGAGAGCATTTAGAAGCTTAAAGTACACATTGCAAACGCTGCAAAGGTAACCTGTTGTGGTTGAGCAGTAACTTGAATTATTAGCGACTGAACTGAACTCCAACTCTAAAACCAAAATTAAACGAAAAAGTCTCAAACCTCCAGTTGGCCAACTATAGCTGGCACAAAGCATAAGACCATTTAACAAATTATTCAAGCCAGCACTGCCATATTGGTTAAATCCATAATTATCATAGACTATTCATTATAGTTATAATTGAAAACAAGCGAATTCCGCTTAAAGCCATTGTGATCACCGTTTCAGTCTTCAGTTTTTCAGTTGCATATACAAGACACCCGTGTAGTTTCCCTTAACTTAATGAAGCAAAACATATTTTTACACCAAATACGATACTTAATTCACGCAGAGTAATTGAAAATGCTAGTAGTTTTTATTAGAAGTGTAACAAACAATGCAGTCAAAAGTATAATTGACAGCCAACAAAGGGCAACGGCAGCGAGCAAACGGCTACTCAAAGTCCAACCATGAGCTCGGCAGTGTCATAGCCTCGGATTCTTAAGGAAGCCAAGGTTCGTAACGAAAAAAAAAAATTTAATAGTAGTTACCAGCTGGATCCCATACGTGCGTATATGTTAATAATATCTTAAATCTCAGTTTCAGTACACTACTTTATGCTCAACTAAATACCTTTGGTGTACAATAGACATGCATTGCCCTCGATGTTTCGATGCAAGAAGAAAACATTAAACATAAACATTTTTGAGATCCAAGAAAACGCCGCGAAAAATATAACCATTCGACCCCTTCCACACTCCATTAATTCCTATCATATCAGGCACAATAGCGACTGCGCACAACAATACGCCATTGGTGTTACTGTTTAGAATGATAAACTGAACATTACTTCCAATCTTTGAAAACAGCTACGTCAACTGCTACAGCAAACAACTCCCACAATATTAGACTTAGTTCAACTTATTTAAATAGTACTGGATCTTAACCATCAGGTACTACTGTAGAATGAGTAGGTATTACAAAGACAGGAGCTGAAATTAAAACGTTTGGTCAACAATGTTACAATTCCGTTCATCTGCAAAATTTTCAGCTATCGTAACTCATCGCTCGGAATGAGCAAGAAAACAAGATGAATATCTCCAGCCATGAAGCTACAGCCACCTTGCATACACAATAATCATACAAGAACTGCCGTGATACTCCAGAAGTGCAGTGCACGTTACATAGGCTCAAGCAACAGCAGTACGGTATAGCACACTATTAGCAACCTCTTCCCTCGTTACGGCTCTTGATAGGAAACATTTGAAGGTCCATTCAGAGACGCAAAGAGGGCCATGAACCGCTAGTATACGACAAAGCATTCCATTGTTCAGGCGCCAATTAGACTTCGCATTTCTATGAGCAATCACCGGCGGTCGCGAGCGTCTCTTCTACCCTATTTTTCGGCACTTGACTTGCGCTGAAATCGAGTCATTCATCAGCATTGAGAGAAGGAATTACGGAGCATAAAGGAATAAAGGAGTCACCGCTAAAATTAGGGAATTACTGAAACATTTTCAGTGGCTCTAAGAGCTTGGCAGCCATAAAGTATTGGATGTGATCAAGTTCTTGTTTCCCGAAATTGTTAACTTACAGCATCGGATTCCAGCTCAATATGCCACGACTAGCAATAAAAAGAAGTTTAGCTATGTCGCGAGTGCATAAAATGCTGAAAAAAAACACAGGACAAACAGGGTGAGGCAGTCTAAAGGCAAAAACAAGTCAATGTTGTAAGAGATGCATCGTATAAATGTGGCTGCCCGTCCGTCATTCCAATACATGAAATGCTTCTAGCGTCAACTACAGTAGGTATATACAGAAAGTGGCCATTACATGCAGAGCTCAGTCTATTCTCGACCAGGCAACCAATAAACAGGATATCAATTTAATTCCGAGTTGTGCAAACAGCATGTGTCCTGGTTTGACACTAACATTTTACAAAGAGGTGTGAAGAGCAGAAAATAACATAGTAACGTCATGATTAGCTTCGGGAGATATAATAAGTTACTTAAAGTCTCTCACTAGCCACTGCAAAGATGTGTTAAGAGAGAAAAAATGGAGAACACTCCTGTCTTATAAGAGTGCGGCATCTTTTAATTTAAAACGCTGCAGTTTTGTTTTGCATCAATGTCGTCAGCGGCCTGCGCAAGAAATTGTAACTGTAGGTGACATATCGAAAACTAACCCCCTAAGAGTAAACTTTTCTATAACATTGCGTGCTGCACTATTACAGATCTAACACTACATATAATTGAAAAATAAAACGTTGATACACAGAAATGATAGATTATCCCCTTCTAGACACACGGCAGCACGAGATATCTCGTGGACGATTGAAAATTATTAGAATACACCAGCATACTATTGAATTTGAAGCTTCTAAGCTGCTACAGACTTCAGAAGGCTGAAATGTTCTCGGCTGAAAAAACATATGTAATATGGAAAAATAAGGAGGAACACAATCGTAGGCCTATGTGGAAAACAACAAAACAGTAAATAAAAAGATGTTACGCAAAGAAATTTGAACAACTGCCTAGCCACATGACGCTTTCAGCCTGGTAAAACACAGACCGTTTATGAATATTATGACTGTTGTCACATAAAGATGACAACAATACACGTCCACAGTTTACCTTAACGTGTGTATTAGTTTGCGTTTTTTCGATCATCAGAAACTTTCCTCTATATGTTCCCTACCGGTCACCATTTCTTGCCGTATTTTTTTCATATTCTCATATTTTTCAATAAGACTAGAGTGCTTGCGGATCCCCACAGCCTGCATCATAGCGCAACCTTGCATAGTAAGAGTACAACGGACACTGAGCCAATGTTCCTATATGGAATTAACTGAGCCCTGAACAGACACTGTGGATATTCATGGTAGTGGTAGTGCTGCCTTCTCACCCTCGCTTCCTCGTAGCTCCAGTGTGCTGTAATCGTTCTAATGTGCCAAATCTATAGTGGCCTAGAACCTTGAAAGGTTCCATATAAAACCTTCAAAGGTTCTATATATAGAGCCTTTAATTTCACTCGTGTAGATTACCAGGTTATAACAATGGAAATAACATGTCACATTACTGGAAAACACTGATTAACATAGTTTCCAATAACATAGAATTCGATGAACATGGCCGTGATTTAGATACAGAGACCCCGATCAAGATTAGAAATATACACCGTTCTTCGATTAACACAGGATTTAAACGATATAGAAAATTGTTCAGTAACTACTTATTCCACTAACACTGATTCGATTAACTTAGCCCCCCCCCCCCATCCCTTAAGTTAGCCTATCGAGGGTATTCTGTACTTCATGTAAGCTCCCATCTTGACAGCATCCACAAAGTGTTGAGGTAATACTTTTTGACAGGATACAAACTTCAAAATATTCCACTGGCACCCGAGTCATGGATATCAGCATGGCATACAGCAGTGCATACAAACACGTTCAAAGCTACAGCAGCATCTTTTCGAGAGATAAAAGAAACGCTGGATGGAAGGAAAAAGGTAAACAGAATTGTCGCTTTCGCAAATAAAGAATGCATTTCTAAGGAGACGGCGCAGACGCTCTAAGCCTCGAACAAACAAAGGAAATGCAGCCTGGGATATCAAAGGCAGTCCAAACGGAAGCAAATTATGCGGTTGGGCGCAGTTGGGGCTCTGTAGCAAGGAGCGGAGAGCCAAAATTTCATATTTCAGAAGAGCAAAAAAAAAATCTTTTTTTCCTTTGAGCTGAAGTAGCCAGAAATGACCAGTGCAGGCGCGTCGCCAACATAAGGTCCAGAATTTCCACTTTCTTTTACTTTCATTCCATTGTAATTTTACTACATACCAACTATACATAATCCTGGTTTCAGCATTCGAACACACTCAGCGTGAACTGCAATCGAAAGAGGAAAAGAAAAAAGGGAGGACATGTTTATACGCCAATAGAAAAGGGTAACCCCATACACGAGGGTATGCCTACCCCGGATCAAACACGATTTAATGTTGCAAGCCAAGGAAGAAGAGGAGGAAGAAATTAGTAGCAACGTGAAACTGAAAGGAAGCAAGGCTACTGGGTGCAAAATAAAATATAGATTAGATAGGCGGCAGTAGACGAACCAAGAGGCCCATCCCCAAAGAGACACCGGAACTTACGGCCGGCCCTCTATGAGCTATTGCCATTATGTTAGTAGGATGTAGAGGACTGGGGAAGCGAGAGGAGAAAAAATGGAAAGCGAAAGAGAAAAAAGAAAGAAAAAAAGAAGCGAGAGAAGAATCTCAGCCAAAGAGATGATCATGAATGCACGCAAGCATGATCGATGCCCGCTGATATGCGGAGCTTAAAGATATAGATGAAGCGGAAGTGAGAAGAAGAAGATATCCCTAAGGCCTGGCGTGACGCGACTCCTCAGCAAATAACATGGGCGACCCTGTCTTTTGTCTTACTGGGCAACGCTGAAGCTGAAATTTGATATCAGCTGAAGCGACGACGATGTGTCGATCCAAGAGAGTAGAGTTATAGCTGTGCATGACGTAAGAAAGCCACAAAGCCTTAGCTATTTTATTTGTGATAGATATTTTTTATTTAGCTGTCCGTTCTTTTCTTGATAGAGAGTTACTTGGCAATGCTTTTATATCGAAATGAATGTATACCCTGTGGGTCTTCGGACGACGTCCAGGTGATGTTTTTCACTTCACATTACGTGTGTGGAGTCATGATGCTGGGTATTTTTTGGTAGGTCTTAGCTAGTGACCAAAGGGACAATCAGCAGCGTAATATCTAACAGTATAGACATTTCAGCGTCCCTCTTAAAAGCAAATAAGTGGTGACCCAACTAAAATAAAAAAGGAGGGACGTGTACGTCAAAAGAAAAAAATCTAAAAAGGCTCACACTTTATGGGTCCAGCTTGTAGCGAGAAAGAGGTAGAATAGGACAAAACGGTAATGGGGAGTTGAAAACATGAAGGAAGCCAAATTGAGAAAGAACAATATGACCGTCCTAATATGCCGCAACAACTATAAAATAACCTACATTTTATAGCTATATAGCTTAGATGATTAGAATAAAAAGCGTGCAGAGCTGGAACACATACACCAACTGCAAGAAAATACAAAAACAAGTATCTGTAATCCTTCACCGCAAATGGGAAGAATCTGGGTAAAAAGTAAAGAAAAAATCAGAACCGACGATAAAAGCACACACGGTAGTTGAAGCAGGCATTAGTCGCGGCCAATGCCATTGTAGGCAAGGCACCAGACTGAATATTTATGAAAATAAATTCAGATGAGATGCAGAAACAATACTTAAAAGTGTCAATTCACGATAGAAACACACATGGCACTACAAATTAGGCATTTAGTTACTTATACTTTCAGTTTCAACACCGTAGCCGCAACTCAGACGATTCAACAGAGTTTATTTATTACGTCATCAGCAGAAATACTTTATCTCGGCATTCCTGCCGGAAGAACTCAATTTGGCTCAGTGCGCTACTACTGGCGGGGAAAAAGCGCAAAGAACAGAAAAAGACACTCGAATGGACGGCTCCTTTTGTGACCTTCCACACGAGAGACTAGAGGTGCCCCGCGTACTGGGAGTCTGCTATCTCGATCGACAGCCTACCTCACGGAACAGAAAGGGAAAAGTAGAGAACCTACCTAACTTTACAAAACTAGCCTCGTCAGCAGGAACTACGGCAAGCTGCAGCTTTTCCTGCGGAAAAGGCACTTGGGACCCTTGGGTGCGTGATGCCAAAATGGGTATATTGTGGCAGGGATAGGGCCCGCCAGAATATAGGTAGGCTACCCCCGAGGGCTACAAGTAGGCATTATTCGCAGCCAATGCCATTGCTACCAAGGCACCACACAATATTATTGAATATATATACCTACTCAAGTAGCCATATGAAATAAAAAAAATGTAGCATTTGACAACAATAGAAGCACAAGTGACAATGCAGGCAAGTATAGCTACTACTTGCAGCCAATGCCACTGTCACCAAGGTAGCTACCAGTCAGGCACCCTGTACAGGATGCAGACAATTAACATAATAAATAAGGAGAGCTTGTGGTGAGCGCCCGTCGTTCACGCGCAGCAGCTGGGATACCTTTAGTGCGTGATGCAAATTTCCAAAGAAAAATAAGAGAAGTTAGAGGTTAACCCAAAAGCTACCTGCTGAAATTTTTCAACAATTAAGTTTGCCACAGGATGCGGACTCGCTTGAACACCACCACTGGACGTCACTGGAGACAAACCCACAAAGCTAGTTGACATAGATACAGATAGCAACGCAAGTAACCTATAAGGGGTAAAGGAAAGTCCTGATTCGATTTTTGTTAAGCAATATTACTGACAAATCTTTATTGTTCAGAAAAATAGTCACCAACATTAGATAGGTATTAACTTTATCCATCTACTTCGCAGTTCTTTAATCTCCCTTTCAAAAAAAAAAAATCTTTGGAAGAAATGTCTCGTCAACATTTAAGGATCTTCTCCACTGATGAAATGCTCTAAATCTAAAAAATATAAACGGAATAAGTGCGAATCTGATGGAGTAGGTCTGGCGAGTACCTATGGGGGATGAAGAACTTCGGAACCTAAAGTCTCTATAGTTTTTATTCAGTTGTTGGGCAGAATGGGGTCTAGCGTTATCGCGTTGCAAAATGACTCCTCTTCTCTTTACGAGAGAGCACGATATATCCTACGCAGTGATGCATTCAGACGTTCGAGCTGCTGACAGTATAGGTCTGCAGTCACAGGTTTTCCTTGCTCCAATAACTCAAATTGAACATTGGTGGAATTCATGCAATATGCAAGGAATGACGCGTATATTTCATTTTGAAACTTTTGTCTTCCATGGGCTACACATGTGTTTGAAGTATCAACAGCAGTAGATTTAACTCAATGTGAAGTTTAACCGAGTAGCCTACCTGGCATATGATTGGACCTCGCAACGGCAGTCTAAGGTTAATTTGACGTTTCACTATGGTTAAAGAAAAGCGGACAGAACTTTCCGGTATCCCTAATAGAAGTCTGTGTAACGCAGCGATATGCAAAGAACTTGGGAAAAGAATCAAATTGAAACACCGCCAGTAAGTACTAGCTTAATCATTTAAAAGCGCATCTTACTAAGGTCCAGGAAAATCCCTCGTACAGTAACAGAAACTGATACTGCGTCAATACAAACATTTACTTAGCATCAGTTCCTCATTGCGTTTTACTTCAATAATTAGAATTGCCAGGTAACGTTCTATCCAAAAGGAAACGACAATCAAGTAAAGAAAAAAGAAGTAACAAAGCAGAATATCCGGGCAAACGTCTTCCATCTCAAGTCATATTATCTTCAGATAGTTTGCCTATTGGGAAGCACGTTAACTCTGATTCGTGAAGTCGCCAGAAACGCACAATGATACATGACGCTAACCTTCTCTACCAATTATTTTATTAGATTACTTGATCGTTTAAGCTTTTGCACACACGCAGTACGTTGGGATCAAAATACAGGAAACAAGAAGTCATACAGAGAATGCCAAACAAAATGGAGAACTTAAACGCGAGGGAAACCCCGATACAGCAAACTGGAAAAGAAGAACAAAGCAGCAAAAAAATTAGAGCACTCTGAGAGCGCATACCTCCGCCAAGCAAGGCAACGGTAACAAAAAATTTAAATTGGCTCTGAAACCATAATTTTCGTTGTATTAACTCCAAAATCTAATCTTGTGTCTTTTGATAGTAATAACAGCTTGTGCAATTTTCATGAAGATCCGTTCATAACTTTTTGAGTTATACTGATAACAAACGTTATGAAAAACATCAGTCAAACATGCAAACGAACTAATCGATCTACTAACAACCCCTATAAATTTCATAAAGATCCATTCATTATTTTTTGAGTTATTGAGTTATCCAACTCCTTGTTGGTAACCTTCTCTATGCTGTGCACTTGCAGATAATCCTGGTTCACAGCATAATCGCTATACTAACACAAGTATTACAATATACAATGTTCAGTTAGATACAACAATCGGTGTTCTTCCTATTGTTCCAAGATGTGAAACGGAATTATAATTAACCAGCGATAATAGTATATGCGATGTTAAAATCATAATAATATGCGATTTGGAACTCACTCGTAGTAAACTCGTTCACACAAGCATAAAATGAAAAACAGTGACGAACGAACAAACGGATCATTACCAATATTTGGTCATTTTCTCTTTGTTACATACTTAACAACTCATGTTAATTTACTAAAAATTCATCCATAACTTTTTGAGTTATGGCATTGAGAAAAATGAGACAAACAAACAAACGGATGGACATAACTTCACCAAAAGTTAATCATCTGTTCCTCATAACATACCTAACAATCCCTGTAAATTTCGTAAAATCGATTCAGAACTTTTTGAGTTATCTTTGTGACAGACAGACAGAGAAACACGACGAAAACATAACCTCCTAGGCGGAGGTAAAAATCGCCAGTGTGAGTACGACGAACAAACGAGACACAATTAGTAAGACACCGCAGATGCGTTAGGCTCCACTGAAGCTAAGATACAATATGATGCGTCCAATAGTCGCTTGCCGCTGTTACAATACTTATGCATGGGGCGGACGATATGCCTACAAATCTTGCACGAAAACGGTGGGAGCAGCAGGATCTGGAAAATTAAAACTTGTTTTCAGTAAGTGATAGAAAGAGAAATTCTGCTGCAGGTGGGGCGACGGGCCATCAGACGGCGGGGGGCACTACTGAGAGCGCGTGAGGCGCCCAAGCAATCAGCGAGTGTCACTCAAGCAGCCGTACAGATGCCAATAGCAGCCCCTCATTGGCCAGGTACGTCGTCCTGACAGCCAATACCTGGGGCCTCCATACACCCGTGAGGTCTACACAACACACCACTACCTCCTGCGCTCTCAAAACTCGCCGATATGGCCCCAAGGCCTGGCAAGGCGGCCACACGTACTACGTAACTCAATATTTCTAGGAATATCAAGTGTGTACCCGCCGTTCCTTTGAAATGGACGTCTGCTCTACGGCAACACAATTCGCGTTGCTTCACTTAATTACAAAATGTTCCAATAATTTCTAAAAGCAAAAAAAAACGTTTACAAAAAATTTTTAATAATGCATCATGTCGGTATCAATAAAAAAGCTGAACATGCGTGATCAGAAACTTCAATGAAAAACCCACGCTAGTGCAACAATATGCACGGAGCCAAATATCGGACGTTAATGGAATTTCGAACATACGGTACATAACAAATCCATAAGCACAAAAGTTACCACAGAGTTCGTATACTGGTATACTTACTTACGTCGTCAAAATAACGGCAATTAACTAGAGAGATGCTGAAAGAAGCACAGTCCAATTTACAGGCTGTAATATCCAAGATATGTATAATAAAGCAAAACCTAATATATCATTACTGCGAAAAGCTCTGAGAGAAAAAAATAAAGATAATAGAGCTGAAGCAATGGAAGTACTGTAACTGTATTTCATCATCTATTACCACGCACACTGTACGGCACCGATGTGTACTCGCAAGTTAGATAACATTCTAGGAGACTAGAAATACATAATTACCTATGTTGATTACCGTACCGTGAACAATAACCTAGAGCTAAAAACTGCGTGACTTGACGATAATGACGTTACGAAAACTCAAGACTAGGTTAGCGTAGCAAATAAATGGTACTGCAAGAAAGCGTGGACAGAGGGCACCATTATCAAAATAGCGTTTGCATCTTACACGACAGGTGAAAAGTGCCACACCAGCTACGGCAACGTGCTTCAGTCACGACACGTAAGTATGTACTCACGTGCCACAAGAAACAACACTGCGGCCTACAACTTCAAAACAAGCGCCTGTTTACAGTCTTACAATGCTCGGAGCAGCCACACCGCCTGAGCCGAAAGGAAGGACTTCTCGGACAAGAGAGTCCGAGAAGTCAACGGTAAATGATTTTCATTCCTACAGCAAAACAGAAGGAAACTTTGTAACATCAGTTAGTACAGTTCTGCCTCTGGATGCTCGTGAGCAATCAGTAGAACACGAGGACAGTGATGTTGAGGGATAAAAGTTGTTCTCGAGTCCTTCGTAACACCATACAAGGGATAACAGCGTACGCCACCAGGAATGTCTGTACAAGTCCACGTGTTGCTCTGACAGCACACACGTTCAGAACCTTCCCAAGGTGAGATATGGATATGTACGCTGACAGGTGAGACAAACTACATGTTTGCCTGAAGGACTGACGATACATAATTTGCAACAAACATGAATCAAGTCGAATGAATCCCAAACAGTTCGCGGTGACCCTTCACTGATGCAACTGTCATATAGTACCTAGGTCTAAAAAACTGAAGTGTATTCATTCACCGAAGATGTAAGATCGTGATCGATCGGGCATATATGTGTCACACGCGGTGCCACAGAGCCATGCATGCAGCGTGCGACGTACTTCGCATACAGCATTTCACACTGTATATCTAACTTGCAGTGCTACACATAGTTATAAATCTGCAGAAACATATAGTAAGACGCAAACATATATCACACTTACTTGCACATGGATTTGTTCGTTTCATCCAGCAAACAAAAGTTAGGGAGTAATATTGTCGTATAAAATAACGTTGGTCACAGGATGGCTCTGACCAAACAATGGAATCGTAGGAAAAAAAATCAACTCTTGCGATTCTGAGAAGATGGAACAATTAGTTAGCCAAAATCCGAGTCTGCGATTCCCCATCACCGACACAGATTATCCAAAGATAGAGAGATAAGAAGTTATCAACAACTAGGGACATATTGCAGTGTGTCAAGTAAAACAAGGGAGCGCATGAACAAGGCATGCCCATGCATGGAAACAATACATCCGGAGAGAGAAGAAATAGTCGAACAAAGCTAAGAGAATGTGACAGCAGAGTAAGAAAAGAAAAATGTCCCAAAGGCTTAACCATAGCTAAAGTAACATGAGATGGTCCCATGGAGTGGTCACACAATTGGCCCATAGTATTGGCAGAGTACACTTTCAGTCCAGTACTACGGTAGTACAGTTAATGAAATGCGTCTTCGAACAACAGTTAGCAAAGATTAACAAAAACAGTAACGGGAAGCGACTGTAAGGCCTATACTGTTGCGTGTCTCTACGATTCAATAACCGATGATGTTATGGATTATCGAATACACAAACTAAAGCCGTAATTCACTTAGACACTCGCATGCAAGTCCCTTCAGTGCAGTTCACTGCAGCTCCACTTGTTCCGGTAGTTCGCCACTGACGGGTGTGAAATCATAAGGTATATATTACTTTGAGACGTGTAAATTATCACTTGTAAACGCAAGCGTACAACATGAATGTGAAATTCAAAATCAAAGCATGAAACTAGAAGAAAAGTTGAGCTAAATTTTTTTATTCAGTTATGGCACAAAGTAATTCATACCCAATAAAAACTGTAGTTCTTACAGAATACGAGCAATTGACCATTTCTTGTTCTCTTACCTACATTCTCCGGGCGTAACAAAAATGGACAGATGAAGAGTTATGGCTACAGATTGGAGTTGACCATGATGACTGATTCGGTACTTACGGACAGAGAGAGTCGACATCATACCCGGGACACCAACACGGACATACCTGAAGCAGAAGCAATCACATTAGCTACAAGTATGATAGAAAACACAACGGCAACTTAACCAGTCAATCGTTAACAGCTCTCCCATATAGGTACTTTCTTGTGAACTGCTGTATATTATCTAGTTCGCTGGTGGACATCTGTCTTAAGCAATAGGTATTTGTGTCTGCGTTACTTCTTGTTGAGAATAGGAACCATTTAGTGCCAGGATAATTGACAGATTTCATTGAGCAATGTCACGTTCTTTCAGAAAAATACGCGAACGATTCTGAGGGAGAAATTATCGCTGAATTTACTGCTAAATAGATACTCGGTAATGTTCAGAGAGGTCCTCGAGCTAGCTAGAAATCTAGGATTTGCGTAAATGCATTTATGCACGTTTATGTTTCTCTCTCACGATTATTGTCCATGCACATCGGTCGTACTGCACAAGTATATAGACAATTATTGTTATTATTGTTGGTTGGGTTACTAGCGCCGCAGTGCATAAAGAGAAGCGCAGGGATTCCTGCATATTTGCACTCGCATTTTTCGTCTCTATACGTCAGAACAACTATTGAGAAATATTTTATCCAGAGATAATTTTGAAAAGAAAAATAAAAACTAATAATAACTAGAGCACTCCGAGAGCGCATACCTCCGCCAAGTGAAGCAAAGGTAGCAAAAAATTAAAATTGGCTCAGAAACCATAATTTTCTTAGTATAAACTCCAAAATCTAATCATTTGTGCCTTTTCATATTATTAACAGCTTGTCCAATTTTCTTGAAGATCCGTTCATAACTTTCTGAGTTATACTGTTAACAAACGTTATGACAAACATTAGTCAAACATACAAACGAACAAACCGATCTGCACAAAAATTCGATCATTTATGTCTTTTAACATTACTAACAACTTCTATAAATTTCATAAAGATCCATTCATTATTTTTTGAGTTATTGTGCTAACAAGCATAAAATTAAAAACAGTGACAAACAAACGAACAAACAAACGGATCATTACCAAAATTTGGTCATTTACTCTTTGTTATATACCCAACAACTCATGTTAAAATTTCATCAAAATCCATCCATAACTTTTTGAGTTAGAGCGTCGAGAAAATTGACGTAGACAAACAAACAAACAAACAAACGCTACCTGTATAGAAGTGGTTTTCAATTAGTAGACAAGGAGGATTGTATGGATTGTTAGGGACATTTAAAGTAGGTTTAGCCAAGTTAACTTTTTGAGTTATCTTGGTGACAGACAAACAAAGAGACAGACAAACACGACGAAAACATAACCTCCTTGGCGGAGGTAGTTATGAATAAACACCCCACGAATGTTAAGCAATGATTAAATCATCAGCACATACTACAAAATAACGTTAATCAGGTCGGTAAGGTGCACGTTTTTGGGCATTGAAAAAGCGAGAGAAAACATATAAACAATAGCATTTTCCAAAGTAGTAAGGGCTTATAAATTTAAATTCACCAATCTCTACACATACGGTAACCAAAATTTTCGGGAAAGAAAGGCAAAAGCAATACATTTTTTGTCAACTTCCCGTTAAAAAAGGTGAATTTTCAAAAACGGGGCGCAAAAGCAATTTTGGAAGCGAGCACGAGAGCGGCACTAGCCTCAGTTTGTTCGTTTCGCTCAGCTATAATGGCTCGTCGAGCGTAAATTGCTCGATGAAATTTTCTCATTTGGCGGCGGGAGAGCCGAGCGAGAAGATAGATAAGAAGCAGGGAGCCCCGCAACCTAACAGCTTATTTCGCAGGCGTCACCGAGCAGATGACGCATAATTCTTGGGAGCAGTTGTTACAAATGACGGAGGGAGGGAGTCCTACACGACGCCTCGCTACGTGCTACAGCAGCACGTGCAGTTGGGAGGCTAGCATAAATTAGATTTGTAGTTTATGCCTTCCGAGGGCCATAGCAACACTGTTTGGTAAGACAGGGGCAGCAACTGGCATTTGATACGTCACAAAGAAGACGGAACGCTCGGCCGGACAACATAGGACGACCGCTTATGGAGAAAAAAAGCAAAACTGAAGATGAAGAAAATTCAAAAACAAGTTAGTGAAAGCGATGATGAGCTTCGAAATAATGAAGGATAGTTGATACGGAAAGAAAGACGTTCCCAGGGCGCCCATTGTCACTACAGCATGAATAGCGAGTCCCTCCCTCCCCCGTGAAAAAAAAAAACCTATGTCGTAGGGCGGGTAGAAAAATCACCAAGGCCCCAAGGACCATGCAATGGCCATGTTAAGGATAGACTTTCACACCGCATCAGGAACGGTTAGTTTCTACAGTATACCGTAATAGTACACCCTATAACTGTGAAAGGCAGGGTAAAGTTAACTATTCACGCAAGTAACATTTTGTTCAAATATTCACTAAATACTTTCCATAAGCGCTATAATTTCACTTTCAGCGAGTTAGTAATCGCGAGTGTTGCATGAAAAATATAAAAAACAAATAATCTAGGGTAAATGTGTATATTACACAGAGAAATTTTGATGCGCTTAGAGGCATCAAAATTACATGCATTTGTGTCCCAAAACCGAAACACGCAAGCGCATCATAAAAATAAAGTGCATCATGATGCATATAGGGTCTTACGATGCCTCGGCATGAATTGATGCACTTATGTGTTTCGGTTTTGTGACAAAGCCGATGATGCACCAAAATGCATCAGTAACAGGTAAAATTGATGCACCTGAAGAGACGCAACTTTGAAAAACATAGCGATCTGCGTGTTGGTATGTAACCGCGTCTCGCTTCGCACGTGTAACAAAACTACAAATTTTTTGTTCAGTCTGTTTTTGCGGAAATATGTTTTTCTGACTGAAATATGTTTTTTCTGTTTGCTGCAATGACACATCAAACTACGCCATGAAACACCTACGTGCATCCTGAAGCTTCTCTGTGAAACACCTACTTGCATCTTGATGCTTCTCCGTGAAACACCTACGTGCATCAGAATTTTTCTCAGTGCAGTTTACAAATTTGCTGAGTACACCAGCCCTTGAACAGGAGAAAATACACCAGGTACGAGTATTCCATGAAAAGAGTATGAAATTAAATGCTTAAATTTGCAAGTACATATTGTATAACCATAGACCACATCACACATGTATGGTGTGGTAAATGCCATAACAAATTAAACATAAAAACTAAAATTATAATAATCAATAATTATTATGAATAAAAAATAGGATAAAAGTATGATTTCACATGTAAGTCCGCAATGCGAAGTCAGCTTTTATTTAAATATTGCACAACTAATGGGCTAACTATTTATAAGAGGCAATAACAGAGAAAAACCCAAAATTTAGAGTTATTACAGTCGCCTTCAATTAGTGGCAGTTAGATGGCGCAAGGTACTTGGCGCACTCGGCTACGGGCAATTCCTTATCCCAAAAGATAGTACAATTAAGGACCGTTTGCTCTGCACATTGGTGGGATACCCAATACACTCAAAACAAATGTTAAAGATGAGCTATGGGCACCAGCATCCAAAGTTTGATTTATTGTCGTTAGAAAATGTCGGGGACCAAGAAAACGAGAAATATAAAACTGAACGGAGTTGCAACTTTCACCTTCAACTAAAAAAGAGAGATCACAAACAGAGATGACACAATAAAGAGTAGAAGGGATGAGTGCCTAGTCAGGGAGACTCTCTTTCAAACGCCCTCACCGTGAAATTGTCCAAGTTGATATACGAGGCCAAGTAACTGTGTGGGGGCAAAGGCGCACAGCAGCAGGACAATGTAAAAGAGGTGCCACAATGTCATGATGCTATGGCACTGATGACTTAACCCGGAGCTGGGGGGGGGGGGGCGGTAGCAACTAGCAATACAGTTGGGGTTGTCTAAGTCTAAACATTTTGTATTGGTGTGTAACAGCTTAAGGACTCAACTTAATAACGGCAAAATCAAGATTAACGACTTTCCAGCTAATGCAAGGGTACCGCAAATTAGAGAGAAAGTAAGAACTTTACAGTAGCACCCAAAGAAAACTGAGGATTGGGGAAGATATGTGTGCGTATGGCGCGCTCCTACACAGAGTACCGTCCCACACACTTTTCTTTTCAACAAGTCTAAAATAAAAGGACAAGAAAAATCACTTGAATGATACAGTACCGTGAAAATATGATGGCAAATCGGGCATGACGATACGACTTATACTTAGGCACAGTCACTGAACAAGTTCGCATGATCTGCATAAAAATACTCCATCGTAAAGTGGGTAAAATCTTGAAGAAAAAACAGAGGTAAGCAAGATAAACAGCTTCCGTGTAAAGTTAGCACAGTTCAAGTTGATAAAAAACAGTGCAAATTGTATAAGATTTATGGTCAAATAATTGTTGCTTTATAGATACCATTTAAAAATGGCGCTCAATTGTGCGTACAACCTTTCTTTTTTTGTCGCTCGAGCCCATGATTGATCCGGCCGTCTTTTCTTTTACGATCTACTCGTTTAATTTTCTTTTGCTCAACATCAGGAATTTTATAACACACCTGCGTAGCCTACCTACAGTATTTGCACGGAGCTTCGCTTCAATAAATGTTACAACTCGTAAAGTACGAATTGCGTTGCAGCATCCGGCCCCCAGTGGAGCTCGAGCCACATCGCCAGAAAAGCGCCATTACCGAGGCGTCAGGCTCGCGCCTTCTGCATCGCTTGAACTCCGTCAGTGTAAAGCTCTCACAAAAGCTAACCGTTTTCAGATCAATCGCTAACAAAGAAATTTAAAGGAGTTCCTTTGGAGCTGCGATAGCCAAAGCCCCAGAAGCGCGGTCAAAGCTACTGAAAAAAGCGCAAGCGTGCCAACATCAAAGGACGCAGTGTCGAATCGACATTCCCTTTCAGACTGGGGGCAATTTTCCCGGGGCAATTCCTATCCAGAAATCTATTGAGTTGTAATGCAGGCAACGGATAAGCTGGAGCGCTATGGGCCCCAATTGCTAGTCTTTCAGGAAGTTGGTAGGAGAGCTTGAGATTTCCGCAACGAGTGCATTTTGTGATTGCTCCAACGAGTTACGTGAGCAATGTAGGCATCACGACCAGTGCCAGGTTGCGGCAGCAGATGCTGCCCCTGAAGTTCAGTGCCGAATATTCGAGTCGGCAACGAATGCAAGGGAAAGAAATCCATACTGTAGTAGCTTATGGTCATACCAACACAACACTGCGGACTGTAGTAAAAATACAAATGCTGCAATTCTTTATCTGACTTATACGCATAGGCGAGCTACCTTGCAATAAATATATTTCTTAATTAATTATCATCAAGGCACGAGCTACAAGCTCACAAACCGCATGATTAATGCTATGGCTCTGTGAAATTTGATGAAGGTGTGAACAAATTCAGTGTTTACCTACCTATATACGACAAAAAAAAACAATGAATTTGGATTTAGAAATGAGGATCCCCAAGATGTTATCTGCATCTTTTAAATCTAATCGCCGAGACAACTCTGAGCTGGCAAACATTTACATTTACATGTTCAAAGAAACTGCGTCATTTTGGTGACAACAACTTGTTTATTTTAATTACATACAATATTTATATAAACTGGCAAGCTTCGGACTGGCTGTGGAAAAAGCTGCATGTCTAATTTTTCACCCTGAAAAAAGGAGTCTTGGGAAAAAATTAAGCTATATATATCTGGAGATACCGAAATGTACACTATACAGAATCAGGGTTGGCTGGTTTGAACCAAATATAAAACCATGGTTTAAACCAACCAAAAAAACTTGCTTTTTTTTGTTTTTGATCAACTTTGTTTGCTTTTTTTTTGTTTTTATTAAATTTTTGCTGGTTTTTATTCATAAACATTGCAAAATAAACAGTTTTACTTCTAGAAAGTATCAAATTTTGGTCACACAACTGAAAGGATGAGTTAATGTGTTTCTTTTTAAGAATCCGGTTTCAGTGTTAGGACAGTTAGGGTCAACTATTAGCTACTTATGTTTAATAAAAACCTATACCTTTTTGAATTTTATGTTATTTCATTTCAAAGATGCATGCCTAATTATATTCTGGTAAGCTAGAAGCTACTGAAAATTAGAAGTAGTAGTTATATAGTTGCTATTAGAGAGCTAGTGAGCTCATGAGAAGCATGCAGGCATATAGTTATTTCACTTTCTTCAGTTCATTACTCTGCTCTTAATTAGCTAGTAGGTAGCTATTTCTATCAAAATGTCTTTGTATATTGCAGTGTTTCTTTGTTTTTCAGAGGATTTTATAGCTGTTTCACTTTCTTTAGTTCATTACTCTGTTATCAATTAGCTAGAAGCTTGCTACTTCTGTCAAGTTGTATTTGTAATTTGAAGTGTTTTCAAGCTTTTCAAAAGATTTTATGCTGCAGTTTTAAATCATAGCATATCTGCAGTTTGCATATTAGATGTAGCCATAGCAAATACAGGTACTCTGCTAACTGCTTGTTCGTAACCCCTCCATCTTAAAATCATTTTTCTACAATAGGAAGTTGAAATGAAGTGACTAAACTTGTTGATGATTAGCTAGCTACATGTGTCTACACAGCAGAAAACCCTTTAAATGTTGGAGAAAATTCCTAAAACATTGAAAAAATAAACAAAATATAAGAAACAAAAACCACGGTTTTTTAACCAAAAAACCGTGGCTTTTGGTTTAAACCAAGAAACCATGGTTTTTGCCAACCCTGTAGAATAAAATAATAATAATATTATGCAGTGACTGGGTAAAAGTATTGGAAACGGTATATACCATTGCGTCACCTTCAATAAGACGTTTTATCTTTGCGTCGCTATTAATGGATATGAACTACTATTACATGACCAAACATTTGCAAAAAAAATTATCAGTCGTGAGTCAATAATATACTTCACAACAAATACAAAAATACAGTAGGCCTACCAAAAGTTATGGGATATCTTCAAAAAATATTTTCATGTAAAGTTTTCATATATATATAACGTTTGTATAGCTTCTAACCCTTTTCCATAGTTATTCAAGAGCCTCTTACTGAAAAACTATATTTTCGGCCCATTCTATTTGCAGAATTCCTCCACATGTTTAATAATTTATGAATTCCTCGCATGGATCTCTATTTTAAAACGTTTCCATATATTCTTATCTGGATAAAGGTCGGGAGGCTGACTTGGCTATGGTATCATGTCGATTCAATAGTGTTGAAAGCATTTCTTAGCTGCCTTAGCTGTCGGTTTGAATCATCATGATAGAAGAGAAAACCACCTCCAATACCAAATATTCTATCACCTTCAAAAATTTTTTACTGTTAGCCACCTTCACTTCGATGATTTCTACATCACCAATACGATCTGATGAAAACTCACCCACATGCTAACGCAGTGACCTCCAAATTTTACAGTGAGAACTGTACCGGTTACAAGCCGGTTGGTTTTTCCTCCATATTTAAGTCAACTTGCCATATTGCGACCTAACAGTTCAATTGTATCTCATCTGACCATATAGCATTTGATCCCCAAAATTGCATTGGTACATTTTCATAAATTTAACGAATTTCAGGCGAACTTTAGTATATTTTGGCGTTGGTTATGGAACTTTCCCACGTAATCTAGACTGCAGACTAAAGCCTGCAGGCCAGGTCGCTTCAGTGCCCTACCATAATTATATCCTAGCTTAGGTACCGGTACTTCAGTTCCAATTTTTCAAATGATAATCTGAATTCCCTGACTTGCCATAAAATTCTTCTGCACTATCCGAGCAATCCACGCTGACGAGTTTTCACTAGAGTTTTCATTTTTACCGATTTACAATTGTACTGTATAAATTTTTTAAATGTATTCTATTTTCCAGCAGTATTGGATACCTCCCAGTGTCGAAAGTTTCCAACAGCAATTATTGGTCGATTCCGACGTTCGGATAATTTACGATAACTCTCTCCACTTGTACAACGATCGATGACGTTTCGCGCAAGTTCTGAGACACTTCCTTTAATTTGCCTATTTTAATTAACAGACGTTCCAGAGAGTGGAAGGCGCGAGTACAGGAAGTTAGAGCTTCGCCAAGCGTTGTGGGCATTTCTGGTTTTTTATATGAAACAGTGCAAGCCACTGAAATATGTAGTGAAATGGAAGTGACTATTTCACTTACAAAATATGCTGGGCATCCAATAGTTTTACGCTAATTAGTTTTTTTTAGAAAACATCGCTCTGATACAATTATTGTCATTTTTCCAGTTAGAACTAGAGCACTCTAAGAGCGCATACCTCCGCCAAGCGAGGCAACGGTGTCGAAAAATTCAATTTGGCTTTGAAACTATGTTTTTCTTTGCATCAACTCCAAAATCTAATCATTTGTGTCCTTTGACGGCATTAACAGCTTGTACAATTTTCGTGAAGACCTGTTCATAACTTTTTCAGTAACGCTGCTAACATACATTATGACAAACATGAGTCAAACATACAAACGAACAAACCGATCTGCACCAAAATTTAATCATTCATGTCTTTTAACATTACTAACAACCCCTATAAATTTCATAAAGATCCATTCATAATTTTTGTGAGTTATTGTGCTAACAAGCATAAAATTAGAAACAGTGGCAAACGAACAAACATATCACTCCAAAAATTTGGTCAATTGCTCTTCGTATTACACCTAAGAACTCTGTGAATTTCATCAAAATGCGTCCATAGCTTTTCGAGTTGAGGCATCGAGAAAAATGAGGCGGACAAACAAACGGATGGACGGATCTTGACCAAAAGTTAATCATCTGTTCCTCCTAACATACCTAACAATCCCAGTAAATTTCATAAAAATTCGTCCATAACTTTTCGAGTTATTTTGGTGACAGACAAAGCCGACGAAAACATAACCTCCTTGTCGGAGGTAAATACTCAGGCATGCCATATTACACCGTACGCATTAATAGTTAAATAGAAGTAAAAGTCTTTTTCATTGCAAGACTGACAATGATATGTATCCAATTATTTTGCAAGTCACTATATGCATAGCGAAATCTCTCTATCACTAGTTTCCTAGTACCAGTATACATTCTAAGGTATGCAATATAATAAGAAAGGTAAGTGATACATATGCTGGATTGGATCGCAAAGCATTGCACCATCAGAACCCGAGTCACAACCATGGAGGTTTATTTACGATGACACAAGAATCGCTAACTGAACAGCACGGTTCTACCAGAAATACATATTTTCTGGGCTAAACGTATCGAATGCAGCCGAGAAAAACTTCGCAATACGAACATTCCGCAACTGATCCAGCAATCACTACTCACTGGCTCAGCATAATTGACCTCGGCAAGAGCAACATATTTCAAACACACAGAGCGACACATGCAATTTCAGCAGTTGCCACTCCGTGTAAAATGTCACGGCTTCATTACGGTTATTTCGTACGTCTCTACCAAATGAACGATCCAACTACAGGGGAAGCACCGTCGGACGTGGGCCTTATCAAGAGATGTCACACAAATCAAAGGTCTCCAATGCCGAGAGCGAGCGCCATTCATTAGGCAGTGATCAGCAATGTAAACACGGTGGTCGATTGAACCAAACAAGTCCGGCCCACAGCAATGCAATACTCCACAATTCTCCGGCATTTCTCGGCGTGCAGTGTACCGAATTTCAGGGCTTATTAGCAGAGATAAAGCATGACGCTGTAGAGGCCTTGTCATTCACGATGAACGAATATAACGCAATGAAGTCATACGTGTCGCTATCATAATGAACCATTGTACAGTAGTTCTAATTTAAAAGCCCCTTCGGGATATAACGTCCATACCTTCACAGCGGCAACTAAAACAAACAGCTATTCGTGGTCACCTTAAACAACTAGCTATATGCACCTAAAAATCTGTTCAAGTTAGCACATTAAATACGCACATACTTACTAACAGATCCGTATTTTTGCCCCAACGGGGAAACTAAGAGTTGAAATGCATGGAAATTGGGAAAAGCGGGCAAACAAGACGAACAAAAAAAAAAAATCTGGTAAAAATTGTTTAGACATAGAATAAAATTGAATTTAAACTCTGTAAGTCGCTTTATTGCTGGTCAAGATTTTGTCAATTACCTCCGCCAAGGAGGTTATGTTTTCGTCGCGTTTGTCTGTCAGTTATTCTCTTTGTCTGTCATCCTATTTGTCTGTCAAGAAGATTACTCAAAAAGTTATGAATGGATCTTTACGAAATTGACAGGGATTCTTAAGTTTGTTAACAGTAACAGATGATTAACTTTGGGTGAAAATTTGTTCATCTATTTGTTTGTCTACCTGCCTATTTTTTTCTCAATGCCATAACTCAAAAAGTTATGGACGGATTTTTATGAAATTTTTCATGAGTTGTTCGGTATATCACGAAGAGTAAATGACCAAATTTTTGTAATGATCCGTTGTTCGTTCGTTTGTCACTCTTTTCAATTTTATGCTTTTTAGCAAAATAACTCAAAAACAATGAATAAATCTTTATGAAATTTATAGTTGTTACTACTGTTGAAAACATAATGGAATAAATTTTGGTGATGATGGGTTGGTCTGTTTGACTTACGTTTGTCATAATGTATGTCAGCAACATAACTCAAAAAGTTATGAACGGATCTTCATAAAAATTACAGCAATTGTTAATACTTTCAAAAGGCACAAATGATTAGATTTTGGTGTTGATACGAAAAACATAATATCTTCATACTCCATTTCAATTTTCCCTTGCAGTTAAATCGCGTGGCAGAGGTATGCGCTCTCAGAATGCCCTCTAGATTCTGATGTAATGTTACCAATGTAAATCTCAAATTAGGGAAAGTTGGTAACTAAATTTCGATTGAATCCGTGAAATATTGTATGAGTTAAAAAGTTTTCTGTACTGTATTATGAACCAAATTAAAAGCAAATCGCATTATTGCAGGTCTGTGATATGCTCCGATAGGACGCTTGACGGCTACCGAAAAGTAGTAAGTGGATTGTTGCAGGCCTGACAGGTGGTATGTCTCTCATAGCTAGGGAGAGACCGAAGAACCTTTTCTTCATACGTGGAGAACCCCCAACACCAAACCTAGGAAAGACAAGAACACGAGAGGAACTTTTGCAACTAGTGATATTCTAAAAATCCGCAAACAAGTCAGTAAGCATCCAAACAGCAACAAAGCTGCCATATGTTGGCAAAGCTGGCATCACTCCTTTGTCCAGTCTAACGTGGTGCAATGTCTTCAATGAATCGACAAAGAACGTTAATTAAGCCTGTCGCCAGGCACCCGTTGAACATGCTACACAAGGAAAAACGTAGGTATTGCTCAAGCACGGACATTCATGAAACTAAACTTCCAAAATATTCTCTTTACGGTCGAAGCTAGAGCTACCCTTGGTAGCACGGATGGATGGGCCAAAGTGTGGATCCCCTTGGAGCCTCTATTCCGGAACAATTGTGACGCCAACAAAGAGGTGAAGGAGTTATGTTTTGGGCCCGTATCATAGGTGACGAGCTTATCGGACCTTTCCGAGCGCCGGAAGGTGA
This sequence comes from Parhyale hawaiensis, assembly GCA_001587735.2. Taxonomy (NCBI): domain Eukaryota; kingdom Metazoa; phylum Arthropoda; class Malacostraca; order Amphipoda; family Hyalidae; genus Parhyale; species Parhyale hawaiensis. The sequence continues at coordinate 13,160,440 of LQNS02015106.1, forward strand.
GAGCAAATGAATATGTAGCTATAGCAGATTGTGTATATCTATCGGCAAATTTGACAGCTCATCTGCCACAATATCGCCCTACAGCCTTTAGATGGGAACTACATTCTCGACGATGTAAACTGCTATTGCAACACATTTCTTGTGATGACATAGAAATTCTTTTAGAAACTCTCTTGCACATGGTGCGCTGCTTAACACAAGCAACGTACCTCTACATAATTAATGCGTATAAATAAATACTTTCCTGAAAGATTACAACGTATGCGATACATATTTATGGGCTATGCATAACAATATCAATTAATAATAAGCTACCTTATTTTTTGTATAACAGTCGGTATGTCGGCACAGATCTCTGATACATGGAAAACTACCTATACAGTATTTTTAAACTTTTGCCTTCATGTAACTCGCACGATTGTAACTTCACCAGTTAGCCAATTGCAGGGGAGTACCGAGCAATTTGACGTTATGCATACGTAGGAATAAAACAAAGTGCAAATTCATAACGCTGACTTCCGGGGTAATACAGTCCAACTTTTAGCTAAGATAATGCCGCACCCAACGTTTATTTGCAAGACCATGTGAACACAGCGGATGTGCAACACTGAAGCTATGTACAAGACGCATCTGCGCACGATTCACCGACAGAAATCGGTCGAGCAATGCTAAGATTCTCCCTACTCATTTACGCCCAAGTCATTTAAAGTCGATATGCAACATAAAAATAGTTCAGCCCATTCGTGTCCTATCCACTAATAAAGAGGTTTTAGCTGAACTTGCTGAAGCCGCAGTCAAGAATGTAACCGATAGGCCTACCACCAGTACGGCCAAACGGTTAAATGATGCCTTTCATCGTTCAGAATTTTATCCGAGGTAACTGCACCACAATTACCCGGCAAACAGGTTTTTACAATACACAAAAGCTCCATCAACACCATACTGAATCATAATTAAGCGGCCGATCACTATAACCGAAAGACGATGCGGCGAGTCACAATTATACACTAGTCAGGTCCAGGATACAAGATCAAAGGTCGCACTTCCTGCATGGCATCAACCGTTATGGAGGAAGGAGACAGTCCTGCTCTGGAGATGAGTATGAAGCTTTCGAGAGCAGCAGGGCAAGTTCAGTAGGTGAGGAGGAGGAATCTTTGGAGAGACGAGCACACGCTAATCGTTGCAGCAGTAGAGGAGGTCAACGGGACACATCCATTGCCATTAGCTGCTGCGCTTCAACTTCGGAGGAGCACACGGGCTCCGAATTTGTTTTGCAGTAGTACCTAGGTCATTGCTCGAGTGTAACTCATTCCTGGAGGGGCTTCAACTAATGGAAAGTTAGTACCGAACATTGTTATTATACTGAGTAGTTTGAGTCTCCGTTTCCGTAACAAAGGCGATTTGCTGTAGAAGAACAAGGGACGTACAGTATGTCAATAGGAACGTGGAACCTATGCACGCAGGTGTTCCCATACAACGCGCACGGGAACAACAAGTCGGAGAGAACAGGAAGAACAGTTGAATGTAAGATCAGTAGGAGTATGAATCAGAAGGAAGAAAAGTGGACACGAGAGACTGACGTCCCGAAGGCCTAGGCAATGGCTAAGGTAGGTACTGTCATTTACAGGATCCAATAGGGGGCACTACTCCCCTTAACATAAAATGGGCGAATCTAAACTAACCTAACCCTATGGCCCATTCTATGCCCTCAGAGAGGGAGAGAAAAACAGAATTCCTCTACAAATAAGTAATATAATTTTTAAGTAACCTCAATATCTTAACATTTCTCACATTCTATCAAATATTTTCATAATGCCTAATAAGAGCATATTCTCACAGCACGTGTCTGGAGTCTACATATATCAGCAATTCTCAAAGACAGCGGAACGGCTTCCTTATAGGAACCATGAAAACATTGAGTGTCGAGAGAGACAAATCTAGGGGCAGTGACGAGTCGGCATTAGGCGATAACAGTTATCTAGAAGGTATTAGTTAGAGTAAGTACTTCAAGTTTTCGTTTCCGCACAAAGGCGCTCTCACAGAGGAAGGAACAAGCGACAAACAGTATGTCGTAAGAACGTGGGACCCATACCCACATGAGTTCACACAGAGGATCAACGCGGATGGGAACAAGTTGGGAAAAAAGGAAGAACAGAACAGAGCGCATCAGCAGAAGCATGAAAATGGAAGGAAGCAAAGTGGAAACGAAAGAGAGACATCCCGAAAGCCTAGCTAATTGGCAGTAAATGTACCGAGTCTCCAGGAAGTCGCTGCTTCTCATAAGATGGGCAAATCTAAACAACCCTGTGGCCAACGCTCGATCTTATGCATCAGAGGGGATATTACGAATGGTTAATTAATGTTACCACTAAATAATGACATGCATCGCGTGTCTGTTTCTATGTACATGCATTTATTAAATTATGAACTTATATGCATGGATAATCATTTAATGTAAGTAATTTTCTCTCATATTTTACACTGAAATAGATAATTAGTGAACGATATTAATATAGTTTTAATTCCTAAAGATTAGTATCCTCTATGACTCTTAAATAATGCAAACTTTTAATATTCATATCCAGGTCGCCAAAATTGCGTCTTTCATCATCAACAGGCTCCATTGTTGAAATGGCATTCTTTTGAATTGAATTCTTTATTGTAACTCATGACACTACGTACGCTTCATATCTTTAGTGTTCCCGCGGTATACCACATTTTTCCGTTTATCAAGCAGCCGTTCCGGTCTTTTACCATTAACAATGTTGTTCATATATTCTTCAGCTTAGCTAGCCCTCCTCAAGGCCGACGATACTCCATCAGCACAATAATTAGCATTTAAATTTTCTATTTTTCATTATCGCCGAGTTCAAATCTTGAGGGCCGTAGTTTAGAAACTGTAGTTTCTGAATGTGGTTCTGGGAATTCGATAAAAATGAGTCATGTCTGTACTACGGAGTGGATTCAGCCGTCAGAAATTACGGCAAAGAATTTGGATGGGTGCTTCGTCAGTGTCGATGCTTGTGATCATGCTTCTATAATGCGGATGCACTGCAGTTACTATAGCTTCGAGGGTCGTTTCAAGAGTAATGTTTCTTATTTTTTTATTCCGCCCGAAGAGATCCGAGAGGATTGCAAATTGCATTACTATAATGAATGGCACTCATGACTTGAAAGTTTCATTTCTCTGTTGCACATATTGATAGTGTAACACTCTAAGAAATCAATCGCTGTCATGAACGTGCGTCAAAAGCAGAGATGCGCCATTGAATTCCTCCATCCAAAAAAAAATAATCAGCCCAGTCAACATTCACCAAAGCCTGGTGAACGTTTACGAAGCCGATGTAGTTGACGTCAGCACAATTAGGAGATGGGTTCGTCGATTTGAGAGTGGCGACAGGAACGTGAAGTGACCAAGTGCGCTCTGGACGCCATGCACAGCCACCCCGGAAAACAAAGTACGCCTCGATCTACTCGTCCGGAACGATAGGCGGATAACAGTGAATGAAATGCGTATAGAGTTGGATGTGGGTGTCACATGTCAGTGTACTGGAAACTATGTTGTCATCCGTAGGATACAGCAAAGTGTGCTCCAGGTGGGTCTCAAGAATGCTCACGCAGGAACAACAAGACCACCGGCGGGATATCTGTCAGTCAAAGCTCTCGTTCATCGCTGACAAAAGTGCATTGATAATGGTAGTGACTGCATAGAAAAATAAACTCTGGAGCACAAAAGGTCGCTCGTTTTAATGGTGCCACTTTCTACAGAGATTAAAGAACGTTGCCCGGGTTCTCGAATTTGGGATATCTCAGTTAACAGCAGAAACAGCAGTATTATATACAGGTATATACACCTCCTCGAAGTATATACATATTTGCTTCAAGTGCTACAGCAAAAGAGCACGGGATCGGACACAACTGTATCACAATAAACCAAAACTCTCGCAATTACTGCGCGTGTAGATTTACTTCTTGCAAGGATATGATACCTGCCCTCGTTTCAAGCACTAATTAAGGTACTTGCCTGAGCATTTTGAAACTGGTACCTAGCTGCTTTGCCTGATCTACACAATGGTTTCTTCTCGATGTACATTTCACCACAGCCACGTTTGCACTTTACATTCTACTGTTGAAATTCCACCTATCTTATCTCATACAGGAGGGGGACACGAAATATCTACGAGGACAGAAGAAATCGGGGGTTCTGCGAAAGTAATTAGGTATTCTCTGATGTCATGGTGGCGCAGGCAATTAGCTTTGGAAAAATAAATTATGATGTGCGGTCCCGTGTGTGTTTGAGAACAGGTGCTAGGGAGTCATACGCAAGCACAGCAGGATACGAGCTTTCAGGAATTTGGCAACAACTAGGTACTGGAAATAAATTGCTACCAGTACGCTCTGCAATCAACATTTTTTTAGTATATTTATACATCATACTTATACTCAATAAACAAGTTAATGACGGATGAAAAAGGGGACCATTACGTTACGGTGTACCCATACCATCGGCATCAGTAGCTGATGTATCAGTCATTTTTTATGCAGTATCGGCAAAAGTGGTATCGGTGCACCTTAAATGTTACTGCACTGCAGCATATATGTTAGGAATATTCATAGTCTGCATCAACGCTGGTAAAATCAGAGAATGTAAAACTTCACATAACTGTAACAGTAACAAGAAAAATTCAGATGATATGAAAAGCATATAGCTAGAGACTCGTACGTTATTCGAATGCTTTCTCTTACTCTAATGTCCGAAGCATAACGCGAATTATGTGATTTATATTTATTTAACAATTATGTAGTAAATCACCTAGTGAAACACTTTCTGGTTTCTGACAAATCGCTTCTAGAACCGACCTAAGATTTACCCGAAGCAGTTACCACTGTGCTACGTTAAACTCACAGGTTACATTAGAAAGGCAACGAGACGTACAGGAAGCGGAAGGAACTTCTCCGCTTCCCGTTAGATAACAATTCTGTTACAGCTCAGCAAATGAATGACAATGCAGCGTTACAGGAGGAGGATGAAGTCCCGGCACAGGAGTCCTGAGACAATCGCTGAGTGTGGCTTCCTTCGCGAGTGATGAAACACAGGCATGGATAATGGCGACATATTTCTGCAGTGAGATTTTGAATAAATTGACTAAGGTTGAGCAAGGCACGCAGATACAATGACTGGTAAATTTTGTACAATGGTTAATGCGCCAATTTAGAACCTTTCGCTTTAAGGCTCTGCTGACGAAATAAAATATTTTACAGGTACACGATAACAGAAATATTTCCTCTAGGATAAGCAGTCACAGCGTATCCATATTCTAACTTGATACAGTAAACAAGAACAGAAATTTTGAAACTGATGTCAAATTGAAGCAGATCTCAAATTTACCAAACCAAAATAACGCGCTGGCTTCTAAAAATAAACTGATGCCAGTATTTACGAATACTCGGAGACGCGAGTGAGTTACCACTTAACTGGGCCAGTGTTCATAAATGGTCAATTGCATACTGCTATTCCTGCGGAAGCTTTGATCAACAGCCCGGTAAAGGGTTACCTGCCACGAACGGTGTGCGCAACAAGTGATCTACACGGCACTAATTCCTCACATCACAACAGACAGCCGTACAAGAATAGCCTATTTGAAAAGCAAAGAATCCCAAGGTCACGCAACAGCTTAGCAAGTATTGTTGCTGATGATCGATCGATCAATCAAAGATTGCATTGTTTCCTCAGCAGAGACGTGTAGCCTAGGTCTAGTTATTACGTTAGAGACCGAGCGCTATCCCTATGAAAAACCAATATTTAATTTCAGCGTTCTAGACTTGAAATTGTTTGGCGCTTATCATCGGCGGTATACGAGCGATGTTTAATGTGTTAAAAGAACAAAGGAGCTCATATTATAGTGAAATCTACAAGCTTACGTTCTGTCCAAGCAAAAGGCCAGAAACTTGTGAACATCAAGTGGCACAATCGAAGTCCGACGCTAAAATGGAGCAAATATTTGACAATAAAACGCGCCATCGCCGTCGTGAGAAAGTTGAACTGCAGCCACCGAGTTTCTCAGGCCAAGAATGGAAGAGCAATGAGTATACCATGCGTAGCGTGACGCAGCACTTACGACCGCCACATTCTTTTCAAGTTACCGTCCGTAATTGCATTAGGTAAAAAAAATACCGCGCAGGAAGCTGTAACAACGGTAGGACAAAAATACTTGCCCGGTAGCACACCACCGACTCGCATAAAAAAAAGGGTTAACATCGATAGCTGCGAATATTTGAATGACTGCCACACGAGAACATTATGTTGTCAAAAATAATTCTAGTAATGTTACGAGGAAAATTATAGTATCAATACTGCCTAGAAATCGGATACGTTTTACAGTTGTTCTATATATTTTTCAAGAAAACCGAGTTTTTCCGCTTTCTATGTTGGTTCCGTAAGTTCCTGAAGAATATGTTGGATTTTGCGGCATTACTACAAGGGACAAAATCGTCATTTTTCGAAAAAAAAACGGCAGCAAAAATGCCCCAAACTCTCCATATAACACCCACGGGTTTTCTTTTGAAGTGTAGATGATGTACATTTCCATCATTCGATCAAATTCAGTCGACAAAATTTCTTAGAAAGTAACTGGGCCAAGAGTGATGACTTTTCAACTCTATTAAAACCAATTAGACTTTAACTTCTCGTCAGAGCAGCAGTGTGTGAAACTGCCTCTTCGGACTACACTTACCATCACATAGATATCCAATTCATTTTTTAGTAAAGCATAGCATCCGCTAAGTCAGACTAAACTGCAATAATTTTAGGTTAAACATGAAGCGTGCTTCGTCTTAACACAAATTGCAAAAGTTAAATTTCGAAAGGAAGGAACTTCGGATACAGCCACTCTACAAAGTGTTCCACTTCGTACTGATCCACACATAGCCAACAAGTTGCAATTTCATCGCTAAGCGTATAAACCGAGAGGCAGGTAGATCATGAAGGAAATCAAATCGTCAATGTACAATACAACTAAAAGTTTCTAATCACCTTTTGAATAGCTACTCGCACAGTATTCTATATACAGAATAGCCAGAGCACAGTCCTTTATAACTATGTACCTACTGCATGTCAAT
>LQNS02015106.1:13265772-13277290 GCA_001587735.2 Parhyale hawaiensis
TCTCTCTCTTTTCTCCTGTCCTCTATATCCTACTAACATAATGGCAATAGCTCATAGAGTGCCTGGGCGTATGTTCCGGTATCTCTTTGGGAATGGGCCTATTGGTTCGTCTACTGCCGCCTACCTAATCTAATCTAATCTAAACTCTTCTTTGAGTCGATAGATGCTGAGAACAACAGGGACTTCACTCAAATCGCGTATAAGAGAAACGCAATTGCAAGCTCCTCCTGGAGACGCATGTCTGTGCCATCCATAGTCGCACGTTCTGCCTGTCACGCTCAAACTAGTGAAGCAAATCGGCATTCTCGCCACGTGAGTCTTTGTTTTTTTCCCTCGGCCGATGACCGGAGAACTTCCGCCTGAACGAAACCCAGGGCGGCTGTCCTGTTCGTTACAGTGCGTGCAATTCAGGCTGCTGTGGGACAACCAGTACAGTAGATGGTATAAGACGTAATTCCAAGTAAGTGTTTTCTGATGATTAGCAGTAGCATATAATAAGGTGTGCAGTGATGCGTGCTGGGCAAAGATAATATGCAGGATAGATGACAGCAAGACACAGAGGACATACAGTGACATTTGAACGAATTAACTTGTACGCTGTGGTTTCTAATCAGGTAAGGCACTAATTTCTTTTTCAGTGATGAGCCGCATTTGAATCTTATAAACAGTCAAACAATTGGATTTACACATCGAATAAGAGGTTTAGTAGAGTCAGTTGTAGGGAAGTTGTGCAAAATTGCAGGATAAGTGAGTTGTTCGAGCAAATTTTAGTGCCAGCAACTTTTCAAAGGGGCTGACAGACGATAGTGAAAAAAAACGAGTTTCCTCATTTTCACGTAAGTGCGATTGCGTTGCTGTGTTGTTTTATGCCAGTTGCGATTCGACTTGACTATCCTCAACTGTGTTAAATGTGCACTTTAAGCTAACTTTCCTTTTGGAGAATAAGATAAAGACACACGGTCAGGCAAATACGGTGGATGAGAAACCACTGTCATTTTATTTTTCTTAAGAAACTGAACTCGTCACTCAGAAATCGTGACACATATTGAGCGGCAATTTGTCTGTGATCAGTTCATCGAAAAAAAAAAAATCCTCAGATACGTCCCATGCGACAGCCTCACAATACCGCACATGTCCTGGATGGTCATCTTACGATCTTCCAGGTCCGTCTTCCGAAGAGCAGCGACATTATCAGGCGTTATGCAGGGTAATCGCCGCCTTGAGCAGGGATCATCATGAACCGATATTTTGTCATAGTAATGTGCTTAAACAATTCGTAAGTTTGACTGTGACCAAGAGCGTCATCTCAAATACTTATTTCAACAATTGATGCCTTTTGCGGAAGTTTTCGCGAGTCTAAAGCGGAAGCTTATGCAGATACATTGTTCACGGACTTCCCCCATCGTTAATTTTGTATGTCACGCAGCACAAGACATGGGGAAATAGGCATAAAAACTAAAAGTGGTCCCCTAGTACAAAATCGCTTGAAGTGCTGACTCACAAGCGGTGCATGAGGTATTCTGGGAGCTTTTGGGTTGCACCTCGGTAAGGTTAGGGCAAATCTTTCCCGTGATTCGACAGAAAGTACGAGCCTCTGATTTTGATAGCACAAGTTAACTCCAACATATTCACAATGCATTCATACTAATCGTGTCATTTGCTAGAGCAATTTTTCATGTTCTGTTCCATTAAAATTAGCTTCGTTTTGCATTTTTGGACACCCTGTGCATACATATTACACAACCTAGCTTTGTGTCCCGGATATGCTAAAAAAAATCCAATATCATGCACGGTTATCTTTGGTGACGAACTCATCGAGAGCAGATGATAAAGTTTATTATAAACATTTTCAGGAGATGTAAATTAGCCAGATCAACTAATTATTTACGCAAACTTGCTGCCATCGTTATCGAAATAACATATACCGGTGATGAACATGACTTTAACTGGGTGTACAGCAGACCTACCCAATAACACCGTACATTCTAGTAGAATAATCCCCGCAAACAAACAAGACCGTGCGGGCGCTTGCGTCACCGGATGCTGTTCAACTTTATTGGCTCGTTTTAATGAAACGTCGACGGAAGAGAATGACAAACCGCCGCAAAATTTCCGAGCCTTTCCTCCGGAGAGTCGATAAAGCCTTAAAATGACGACACAGCGGCTGCTGTAGAGCTTCTGAAGGTGCTGGAAACTGCCGGCAGTCCCGCAGTCTTTGCTTCCTGGCCCTCACTCTCAGCGCTTAGTTATTTAGTTGTCCTTCCTACTACTCTATTTAGTTCGCCTTCAGTATCGCCTTTACCGTGGATTTATCTGAAGAAACTGTCAGCAGGACGGTAATTTGCGTCTCCCTCTTCTTATCGTGGCCATTGTAGTGTGAATTGTCTATGTCCCTAGTCACTTTCGCTTCACGTACGTATTTTTCTACAGAAACTGCTAGAAGTTATGTGTTTTGTGGCTCAAAATCTTTCGTTGTCGGCAATGGTGCCATTGAAATGCTCTTCCTGCTTTGTACTTGGAGCAATGAATTTGACTTGAGAAGAAAGGCTTCTAAATCTAAAATGAGTACTGCTTGCTAACTGTAATCATGGATTTCCAGAAAATGAGTACATTAGAATCGAAAATAGAAGAACCTTGATGATTTGCTTAACACAAACTATGATTATCTTGCATTGTCTCGGTTAGGACTATATCAAGCAGCGGGAGAGACGCATGCCATCATAGCTAGGGGGGCACACAAGAAACGATCATTAGGAGCAAGCTTTGCACCGTTAATTTGGAAATCATTTGTTCTAAGTCAGCAGTAGAAACACATTCGTAAAGACTCCAGCCACTTTAATACTGAAGAATTAAATAAAATCTGGTAGAAAATTTCAGCCTGAGTAGTGGGTAATGCTCCGAGATAGTACTTTTTGAGGGTAGGTTCAGGCTCCACATACTTCCGGTTTCACAAGCGCCGCCCACTTCCGGTTCGCGCCCCCTGACACCCCCTCCCCCCCTACACCGGTAGTGCATTGGCCATCCTAAGCCGGAGGGTACGTAGTCGCGAGGGTATGTTACCCTCAAAAAGTACTATCTCGCAACATTACCCACTACTAGCCTGATCCGAAGTCAGTAGAACATGCTGTTATATGTGCTATTTATGTTATCTATTTTGCCATAAAACATTTGCATTACCCTTAAGAGGGTATTTTTACTCTGCACCTGCCGGAATCTGTGCATATCTTGTGCGTTTGTGGAATAACATGAGTGTCTTGCAGCGGAGATCGTTTTATCTGGTTGCAAACCTATTTCAGTTTTATTCGAATAGTTAAGTTAGCACTCTTTGTTTCCATTGTGCTTCGAGCAGTTCCCGTATTTTACCCTTTTAATTATATAAGAAGGCTTCCAGACACATAAAATGCTTACTTCTGTTGGCTGTTAATAGCAGCAACAGTAAATATAGAGTCAACTTGTCCACATATCCAAAATCGGTTCTCCGAATGTACTGGTTCGTGCTGGCGATAAATCCCCGATAAGAATGGAGGAGTGCATGGCTGCAGTGTAGTACAGATCGTCAGAGCTATTTTGTCAAAAGCGGAAGACTCATTATGACAACTACGACCTCCCACAGAGAGTCTCCATTGCCGATTAGGTCACTGCAATCCTAAGCATCGCAAGGTTTCACACCCTTGGCTAGGATGCCAACCTCAGACCCCGAGTCCGTGTTCGCAGCCCTTTATCCACATGCAGGGTAACGCAGTAGCTATATATAGTGGACCCGGCTTACTTCGACTTTCAGATACTTGGGAAAAAGTCTGTTATGTTTTGGCTTCCGTGCTGTAGATCAAGTGATCCAGGCTATGAGTGCAAGATGGTGAAGAGAAGATGCAAGGTTCTTCTCTATCTACATCTTATGATACAATTTTTGTGAGAGTAAGTTACAAGTGGTTAGCAGCTAAAGCGCACCTGCTTAGAAAAGGAGACTAAGGGCATCTTGTAGTTATTCTTTGTTTGTTTTGGAAAAGGGCATGTTCGATTCGGAGTCAAGATTAAGTCTTCGAGGCTTGACTTATCTGAAACGTCAGGCAGAAGCTTTAGCTTTGTCACAATCAAGGAGCTTCTAATGGGAGGAGCATGCCCAAGCACTCTCTAGGCGAGCAAACACATGGCTTTGTCACGTGATCGAAGCTGGCATTTAGGGTCCTTAAAGCGGCTGAAGTGGCAGTGGTCAGCACATATAATTAAGGAAGATACAGGCAGGCAGTTCTTCAATATTTTTGCAAAGACAATCGTGTCTGAAGATTTACATCCCAGTGCTCACCCTGTCACTTTCATCATCAGATGGTATACAGGATACAAGTTTCCTTTACATAGTTCCATCCGCTCGGAATTTTGTCGATGGATAATGGCTATAAAAATTTGAGCTCAGGACTCCTTCCTATATAGGCTGCGGGAGGTAATGCCGCTCTCCGATTGGATAAGCCACTCAGCCAGTTTAAGGCAAAAGTTTACTCGCAACGCTCCCGTAGGATATATAGAGAGGGTGCGCTCCTCTCTATTAGAACCTCCTTGGTCACAATGAATTGTTTTGAAAGTGTTAGCAGCAATGGGATTACGTTCGGCCTGCTGAGAACTCCATTTTACGGAGTAATGCCGCGGCCACGCTATCCTTTCATAGGAACCCCGCGATGTGAGGCTGCGCAAGTGGCATGTCGTTCACGCCTCCGTATCTATGCTACCGAGTTTAAATATATTTCAAATTGAGGAGTGAGTTGCTAATCATCGCTTCCAGCTGTTCGTACGAATGGACATATGGCCGCTGCATATAGTTGGGGACATACTACATAGACATTTACACAGACAACTAGATTCAAGGATGCGAGATTCTGACGTCATTTATGCCCCGGTATCTATGCTACCGAATCTAAGTATGCATCGAAATGGCACATCCGAGCAACCAGTTGGGAGTAGAAATGCATACAGGCGATGCACGATGAGGGATCCTAAATTGACTCTCAGCACGGACTGCTTCTTCTGCTCTTCACACTACTGGATCTTCAAAATTCTAGAATTAAGGCAAAATGAAAACCTCGATAGGTGTATCCATTGTACCCTGTATACGAGATAATAAATGGTATTTGTTTGTTTGTTTGTTTGTGTCCCCAGCATAAGATTTAATTTCTGGAAGTCTCAATGCCTGTAACTCAATTCTGCGAGGCCGAAGACTTGTAGCGCTTAGCAGAGAGTGCTGCTAAACACACGCACAAACACATGCGTTTAGCACACGCGCACTCGCCGCAAGTTCAACCACGCGGCGCGACGAGCGACATAGCGACTAATTCAACCCAATCCAATCCTTAGGTAAGGTTAGGTAACGCTAGGTAACGTTAGATAACGTTAGGTAACATCAGGTAAGGTTAGATAAGATTAGAAAGGTTAGATTGGGTTAGGTTGGGTTAGGTTAGGTTAGGTTGGGTTAGGTACGGTTGGGTTAGGTATGGTTAGGTTAGGTTAGAAGGTTAGGTTAGATTAGAAGGTTAGGAAAGGAGGTTAGGTTAGGTAAGGTTTGCCTAGGTAGTGTTTATTTTAGTCGTGGCGCTCGCAGGAAAGCTTACGTGAACGCAAATTCGTCGTGAGAGACGATAGTGCGCCCGAGTACCTGCGTGAAGTTTCGAACAAGCAAAGTCACAAAGGTTTCATTTTGGCTGCCAAGCGAACATGCTCTACATATGCCAGTGCTCTAGTGTAGACAAGTAGGTGACTAACGTCTATACAAGTAAATGCTGCTCGGGATACTCAAGCACGAGCTCACGTTCTATGCGCTATCCGTCACAGGTTGGAAACAAGGAGAGCTTCCGTCGGACTTTCGTCAAAGATTGTCTGCATATTTGGCTCTGGCTTACTGCAACCGTTGAGTGACATAGCTTAACGTTTTCGGCTTTCGTTGATCTATCGTATCGTTAAAGAGATTCCGATACCGGGCTGCTGCCTTCCTCTGTTATTCCACAAACAAGGACAAAGCATTCAGCGAAACATATTGTTAAATTCATATAGAATGTTATATTTGGGAAATGCATATATAAACTAAGTCCCTCCAAGCACCGGCCCGATACATTCAAGGAATGCACTCACGCTGGATCCGTGCAACGCTCACCGGCCCTCCACAGCTAGTGCAACTCCAATGAGTGATAAGCGACTGAACTAGCAAATCGAGTGCACCACAAGAAAGCATACTTTCCCCACTTTTGTGCATCGTTTATGTCAAAGTTTTTAATTTCAATATCCTTAGTAATATCCTCAGTAAATTTATGAAACATCTGCTGACACTATACATATGTACAGTACTTCGTCACATGCGTCGCCATACCACATGGAGGAGAGAGACGCTCTAGGAAGGCCTAAAGCGCTTCTTGGTGTGAACCACAGATGAACTTCAATGTCAGCCAATGCTTGAGTATATTTCGTATATAACGGACACAATGCCTTCAACGCCCGGTTGACGATGTATGGGACTGAACCTAAGTCCGCTATACTCAACAGCGTAATGTAAGTGTGATTAACAAAAGTGACCTAAAACGCAATCAGAAAGTTGGTAAGAGTACAAAAATGGCAAAGTCGTGGAACACGATACATGAATTATTGAGTGGAAATTCAAGATATAATCTTTTTGTTATGCAAAGCATGAGTGACTATTTTGTTAACTAGAGTACCCGCGCTGTCAAAAATGACAGTAAAGAATTACAGACGACCCGTCTTCATTTAATATGCCTTTGTCATTAATATGCTTCTGAAACATACCCTACAACAGCCGACTCAAATTGTAATAAGAGATAAGTGCTTTCTCTTCCAATCCAATCGCTACCCGCCGAGTGTTTCCATAATACCGAACATTGCTTTCTTCAGTCCATCGAAGATTTTGTGTTGAAGTGAAATCTGCTTCGTGAAAAGGAAGTCAGGAAGCTGAACGAAATAATGTCTACTGTCCGTGAAAAATCACTGCTTCGTCCGCTCATCGTAGATTAGCTTCTGAATTTGTATGTTGTTAATTGAGAATAAACATATGATTCGACGCATGGAGAATGTTATAAAAATAAGACTTCATGACGGCGCTAAGAGAAGCTGTAATATCACTATTTTTTTATGCAAGAAGTGTTTCAAGTAAGAAGTGCATTACATTAAGATAAAGGAAAAAGGATCCCACTTTCTCCATATTCTGCAACCTGGTCCAAGGTGCTTCGAGCACTGCGGCCCATTCAGAAATTCGCCAGCGAGTCAACCAGATCTTTTGTGGCTGTGAAACGTCTTCATGAAACTCATTGGTGGAAGTGACTGAGGAGCAGCGAGTTTTACGGGTGAACAGCAGACAAACCGATGTACTGATATGCGATTGATACATACGGTGACTGGTTGCAGCCATACCCGACTCTTTACTGATATGTGATTGGTGCATACGGCCACTGGCTGCAGCCATAAGCGACTCTTGAGCTTCACGGACGAGGCTCCTGGCTCCCTCCTCTCTATTGAAGCTCCTTGACCTGGTCATCGATCTCCATGAAAACCCAACCTAATTACAAAATCTACAACCTGGTCTATTTTTTGCTTGTCTATATCTTTAAGAGCGTAACCCGAAACATACAAATATATAGTATGTAAATATATCCGTTATATAATAAAACTCTTCGTGTATTTATTTATATATTTCGTGTGCGCATCTTAAGGCAACAGACAGGCGAAAAATAGGCCAGGCTGCAGATTTCGCAATCAAGTTGCGTTGCCATGGAGATCGATGACCAGGTTGCAGAAGATAGCGAAAACAAGGAGGTTGTAATGGATCCTTATCACTTTATCTGAAAGCACTTCTTGCTTGAAACACTTCTTGAAATTTTAACAATATGTAGGCAGCTTCTGGTGACCGATATTATAACTTTATTCTCAGGTCACGACTTATAATTCAGCGGATGCTCAACGGAGCGCTCACGAGATGATGATTTTTCATGGACAGTAGACAATTATTAATTTTCTTTTAGCTTACTGTCTTTATTTTACGCAGCAGATTTTGCTTCACAGGCCAACATTTCAGCACTTCAATGAAGCAGATATTTGAGTTTCAAAGAGTTTATATGCGCTCACATTGCATATAAGCCACAGTTCATGTACTACAGATAGTTATGTCAGCTCTAAGCAAACACCCCGGAGCCGATTTCAGCCAATCAGCGACCGCCAGACTGAGGTCAATTTCAGCCAATGAGCGATCACAGTGTCACTATTCTGATGTAAGCAAAAGAGGCCGCGAGCGTCGACTCGTTGTACTGCAGTATACCAGAAATACTTCCTCGGAAATTATTTATCATTTATTATTCCTAATTGGAACTATCCATACACTTAATTACGTCGGTAGAAGAAAATAATAAATCATAGATTTGATGTATTGTATTGCAGCTTGATTTCCAGCGCCATAAAAAGAACTGAGAAAATCATCCGAAAATTTTTATGCAAGTTAAAGCGAATGTTTTGTACGAAATAGAATGTTTTGCATGTGTTAAAAAAAATGGACGATTTTCATTCACCAAGGAAACTTTGCATTACAACAGGTTATAAAGTATAGAGCTATACACACATGAAAAGCACAATAAACTGCAATAAACTGCAACAATTTTACCAACGTTTATATAATAAACAATTGCGACATACACTTCACCTCTCGCACACACGGCGCCATTGTGGAAATTACCCAAGATGCCTCTGTCTTGGGATTACCCAGAATGCCTCGCTGCAAAAGAAGGGACGTTATTGGCTAATACCTTTTTGTGTGACCTCGCTATGCTTCAGCTGCAGGCTCTATTGTCTGACATAACTATCTGTAGTAAATGAAGTGTGTATAAGCTGATTGGAGTTGCATTCAAGTTTATTGCAGTGTTTTACTGAAGATTTTACTTCTAAATCTACCCCTCACTATGGAAGACGCAAGTTTAATTAAGAAGGAGGATAGGGAACGTAGAAGAAGAAGAACGAGACTACTACAGTCTCAAGAACGAAGACGTGCTACCAATGGAGAAAGATGAAGCGTCTTTGCGACACAGTGTCAAGAGAGACTTGGAGCAGAACGGTGACGGGGGGAACAAGAATTACTGATGAGCGTGAGCAGGAAAATGCCCATGGAAACGGCAAGTCAGATAAGAGAGGACCTAAGGATGAGACCACGACAAAGGATCAATGAAGAAAATGAAAAAGCAAGTCAGAGAAGAGAAGATTCCACACAGGCCTATAATAAGCAAAAATATCGATTCTTGCGTGAAATTTTTTCTCGCACGGGTCCACTAGTAACTATATAAACAAACACACGACGGTGTTTATTATATTGTGTTGATTTGCTATTCAGTTTTGACAAAGTGCAGAAAAATCACGCCAAAGAAATTAAATTAATTTCATTGCTGCCCAACAAACCATATATACGACCATTGCCTTCAGGAGTTCGGATACACCTCTTCCGAAAAAAAAAGGACGTTCAGAAGATTGTCAAGTACCTGAAAGTCGTAATTATTTAAACAAGGCCCTAATGGTAGGATTCTTAAAAAAAATAGCGACGAAGAATTAACAAAAGCTCAAACAATTGCTTCGAATAACTTACCAGGGTTGGCACGTATTCCTTCTTTCATAGAGAATGCATGCAATAGGTGTCTTCTATGAGTTGCAGGACCATGAAAAGTCAACACCTTCAAACACTGACCGAATGAGCACTGGAAGTAGCATCTTTGGCAGCTTTGGATCCCACCTCCGAAGGTTTTGTGAATCAGCAAATAAACCGTTTCATTCGTGCGTAAATTATGAAGCTTCTTTGCATTATCCTATACAGGCAATTGTACTCCATGTGTCAGTAGTATGTGCAGTTAAAAACTGCCGAAAAATATCATATTTGCTACATCAACCGATTGGCTGCTATTTTCCGTTTGAAGCCCACAACTTAAATCTGCGCCCACTTTTACTAATTTAACACAGCTTTTGACAGGCGTGCTGAGGGCGGTCGTGCGGATGGAACCAAATCAGGCCTTGTCTTCTTTCTAGATATTTGCCCTTCGTCGTCCATCGTTCAGTATCAAAATAAAGCCAGTGATTACTGTACTTGCGCTAGCGTCTCGGAAGCAACGCTACTTTTAGCTTGATTATCAGTGTTTAGAATCGTATTACAGTTTGATCCTTTACATTTCAGGTTTTATGAGTGTTATGTTTGACAGGCGACACATGCGGCGGTGGACGTTAAAAAGTTTTTCAGTGCAAAGAGAGGAATGAGACCTAGAGTATTATGAGTTGTGAGAGTATAATTTTTGTTGACAGGGAACTACAAACTTTTTAAAATGTATCCTTATAACGCATATAAGTAAAGCTGTTACAATGGCAGGAGGGTGTGCTCTAAAACAGCCGTTATAGGAAACTGAAGCCATTGTAGGTTTAAGCCAGTCAGGCGTTTACCGGGTTTTTTTCAGGAAACTTCACTGATAACTCTAATTTAAGAACTTCTTTAAAAAATGTTCGTTAATGAAGTAGCAGATTAAAAATGAGTCAAATTTCAATACATTTATCAAGAGAAGCGGTCTCGTAAATAGAATATTGTAGATTCAGCAGAAGAGAATAAATATGACATTCTAGCGAGCGACTTGCCATGTGTGTAGTTAAAGCACACCCTATATTGAACATAATTTATCATCGCATAAGTACACATTCCATATACATATGGGACGCACTCTGACCACCGACCGGCCACGGCTTCAAAGACGGAATGTGTGTCAGATATGGTTAACGTAATTATGACAAAAATCCTAACGATGCGAAATTTGTGCTGTAACTCCAAATAATATTGCCCTTTCTAGAATATGTACTAATTAAAGAAAACGTATCGAGCAGGATTACTAAGTTACAATGATGATAAGCTGCAAGAATTACTACATATTATGAAATCTAATGCCTTGAAATATCATTACATGTCCAAATTATAGCTAAGTAACTGATTTATATATATCTAACATCTTTTTTAAAGTGCTATATAGCCGCTGTAGAACTAAAATAGCCATTATGGTTTTTGATGATTTTTTTGTACGTTGTAGAAAACAGCCGTTTTGGAAACAGCCTCGTGCATCAGCTCTACCTATAGATATCGCAAGACAAGTAATGCTACAATTGCTGAAGTGGTATGACCAGTGCGCCAACCTCGTAAATTTTCGCCGAGGATATCTAAGTGATTCTTCACATTGTAACATTGCTTTGCAACATTGCTGCATATTTTATTCACACACCCCACTAAGATAAGATGTTCTCTAGTAGAGCCTGAACTGTAGGACTTTTACATACATATAGTCATATATATATATATATATTATATTATATATATATATATTATATATATATATATATATATATATATATATTAGATGGCCAAGAATCTTTAAAAACGGCCTGTTAGGTGGCTAATGTCTCGATAGAGGTACCAAGAATCTTGGCCATCTAACGGTATTTCAACTTCAAAAAGTGAAAAACGTGTTAA
>LQNS02015106.1:13292430-13317164 GCA_001587735.2 Parhyale hawaiensis
TTCTCTACTGTTGGTATTTTAGGGCTTGCATTGTAAATTTTTTCCAATGTCTTTCGAAAAATATTCTCAACTAAGTATAAAGGGAATCCATTTTGTATGAAATAATTTTTGAGAAACGCCAAATCCTCGATAAAAAACTTTGGCAATGAACAAATTTTGAATGCTCGGATGACAAGACATGAAATCAAATTTCGTTTAAACGCTGAAGGTAAGAAAGTATCAAATTTCATGCCCAAGCCTGTGAATGTCTTCCTTCTGTATACCGAGGTCTCAAATTTACCATTTTCATTATGAACTTGAGCGTCTAGGAAGTTTAATTTTTTGTCAATACATTACAATACAACAAAGATTCTAGCGATTCACAATCATATATGTTTGGAAAATTCTGGAACGCATCACTGTGAACGTGAATGAGCAGATTGTCGTCAGACACTTAGAAAGAACTGGAATGACTTGTGATATACGCATCCCAAGCAGAGATGATGGAAAAGCAGTGGCCACAAAATATTCTAATAGCTTCGCCGTGCGGGAGCACGATTGTTTAACAAAATGCCTCGGCGTATTCGAAGCGCCACTGATAACAAAATTATAGGAATTAAAGATTTTCTGCATTCTTTTTTAAGAAGAATGCCACATAGACCAGCGGTCTGCGGTTACGTGCACTGTGGAGATAATTCGCTTCTGGCTCTCTCTTTGGCCGCAAACCGACCTCCCACAGAAGACAGCAAGTATCGTGACTCCACACACGTGGGGGACGTGAGAAACGTCTCCTGGATTTCTTCCAAAGATCCACAAGATGAGAAGTACCTCATACAGAGTACCAATATCTAAAAAATAAAGTGGACTGGCGCTTTACTTCAATACTGATCTCCATTGGTGGAGAGACGGATGAAAGTGAGTAGTACTGTGCAGTATATACATCTGAACATTGTAGAATGAACGTCAGGAGTTTAACTGATGGGAGGTCATAAACAAGACGTAAACGTTATGCATCAATATGGAGAAAAAATATGTTTCGTTCGCGCATTCAAGGAAATACCATTATTTTTTCTCGCAATGTACCAACAACAGAGTCAAGGTACTGAAAGCCATGTAATAACTTAATCTACAATGGCCTGGTGTTCGAAGACGTTTCTCCAGGCTTCAAAGTTAATAAGCATATAGTCTGTTTATTCAACTGTTCACAGTATTTTCGATAAAATACTGGTTCACGCAATTACTAACCTTACTTGAGCGTCACATACTGTGATCCAACTCAAGTACATAGATATGTGGTACTAAAGGCCTATCATCAACTTTTAAGTACTAGTGTGTATCATATCACACATTTAAAAAACTTTGAAGACTATAATCATGTATGTCTGCTAAATTTTACCCGAGCTCAGGCTATTGGCACGTGTCTAAAGTAAAAGTATACAGCGAAATTTAGTTTCGTTGTAGCCGAAATAACAACATAGCAATCTAACACAATACCAACCATTAATGATCGAGTGACCCCATGGTGCTTCTAGTTAGTCAAAGTGCTACCAAATCCCAGTAGCTTTTCCATATCAAAGTCCCTAACGAATTTATCAGCGCCTGTATATATTTTCAAAGATATGGTTGCGGCCATAGTTATACAAAGAATTTGTAACCAAATATCATTTCATCCCTACAAAGACACGGTAGTTCTACTGAGAGATCTTTAGGAGAGGGTCAACTTAGCCGTCCGGGCAGCTTCCCGTTTGCTCATGACAGGCTCCGGTTGTACTGTCACGCCGTCGCAGGCCAATCCTCCAACAGAAATATTAACTTAAATTAACTTCTTTAATGATACGAAACATTTGGTCTCGGGGTAACAAGGCCTCAAGTAACAAGGCCTCAAGGAAATGTTCGTATAAAAAAACGCGAAAATTCTGTAAGGCCAACGCTGGGCATGGCTTGAAATGTTGAGGTAAACGACAAAATACTGCAAGCAAGTGCACAGTTGCCACACGCTCTTACTTGTCACCCGTTTTCAGCAGCAATGGCTATGTAATGAGGTAGGTGCTGAAATGAACAAAACTTTAATGCAATTAATAAAGAATGTGTCACCTGTGAAATGCATTTAGTTCATTTAAACAGTCACTGCAAATGATCAAATTATTACGTAACTTGTTGAACAGAGCAGTGATGAAAGAAGGAACTCTCCTTTGAGTCGATAGATGCTGAGAACAACAGGGACTTCACTCAAATCGCGTATAAGAGAAACGCAGTTGCAAGCTCCTCCTCGAGACGCATGTCTGTGCCATCCATAGTCGCACGTTCTGCCTGTCACGCGCAAACTAGTGAAGCAAATCGGCATCTCGCCACGTGAGTCTTTGTTTTTTTTTGCCTCGGTCGATGACCGGAGAACTTCCGCCTGAACGAAACCCAGGGCGGCTGTCCTGTTCGTTACAGGGCCGTGCAATTCAGGCTGCTGTGGGACAACCAGTACAGTAGATGGTAGAAGATGTAATTCCAAGTAAGTGTTTTCTGATGATTTGCAGTAGCATATAATAAGGTGTGTAGTGATGCGTGCTGGGCAAAGATAATTTGCAGGATAGATGACAGCAAGACACATAGGACATACAGTGACATTTGTACGAATGAACTTGTACGCTGTGGTTTCTAATCAGGTAAGGCACTTATTTCTTTTTGAGTGACGAGCCGCATTTGAATCTTATAAACAATAAAACAATCGGATTTACACATCGAATAAGCAGTTAAGTAGAGTCAGCTGTAGGGAAATTGTGAAAAATTGCAGGATAAGTGAGTTGTTCGAGGAGCTGACAGACGATAGTAAAAAACGAGTTTCCTCATTTTCACGTAAGTGCGATTGCGTTGCTGTGTTGTTTTGTGCCAGTTGCGATTCGACTTGACTATCCTCAACTGTGTTAAATGTGCACTTTAAGCTTTTGGAGAATAAGATAAAGACATACGGTCAGGCAAATACGGTGGATGAGGAACCACTGTCATTTTATTTTTCTCAAGAAACTGAACTCGTCAAGCAGAAATTGTGACACATATTGTGCGGCAATTTGTCTGTGTTCAGTTCATCGAAAAAAAAATCCTCAGATACGTCCCATGCGACAACCTCACAATACCGCACGCGTGTCCTGGATGGTCATCTTACGATCTTCCAGGACCGTCTTCCGAAGAGCAGCGACATTTTCAGGCGTTATGCAGGGTAACCGCCGCCTTGAGCAGGGATCATCATAAACCGATATTGATATCGATATCGTGCTTAAACAATTTGTAAGTTTGACTGTGACCAGGAGCGACATCTCAAATACTTATTTCATATTGCAACAATTGATGCCTTTTGTGGAAGTTTTCGCGAGTCTAAAGCGGAAGCTTGTGCAGATAAATTGTTCACGGACTTCCCCCATCGTTAATTTTGTATGTCACGCAGCACAAGACATTAGGAAATAGGCATAAAAACTAAAAGTGGTCCCCTAGTACAAAACCACTTGAAGCGCTGCCTCACAAGCGGTGCATGAGGTACCTATTCTGGGAGTTTTTGGGTTGTACCTCGTTAAGGTTGGGGGCAAATCTTTTCCGTGACTCGACAGAAAGTACGAACCTCTGATTTCCATAGCACAAGTTAACTCCAACATATTTACAGTGCATTCATCTTAATCATGTCATTTGCTAGAGCTATTTTTCATGTTTTGTTCCATTACAAGGAGCTTGGTGTTACTTTTTTGGACACCCTGTACATACATATTACACAACCTAGCTTTGTGTCCCGGAAACGCTAAAAAAAATTCAATATCATGTACGGTTGTCTTTGGGGACGAACTTATCGAGAGCAGATGATAAAGCTTATTATGAACATTTTCAAGAGATGTAAATTAGCTAGATCAACTAATTATTTACGGAAACTTGCTGCCATCGTTATCGAAATAGCATACACCGAAGACGTACATTACTTTAGCTGGGTGTACAGCAGACCTACCCAATAACACCGTACATTCTAGAAGAATAATCCCCGCAAACAAACAAGAACGCACCAGCGCTTGCGTCACCGGATGCTGTTCAACTTTATTGGCTCGTTTTAATGAAACGTCGACGGAAGAGAATGACAAACCGCCGCAAAATTTCCGAGCCTTTCCTCCGGAGAGTCGATAAAGCGTTAAAATGACGACACAGCGGCTGCTGTAGAGCTTCTGAAGGTGCTGGAAACTGCCGGCAGTCCCGCAGTCTTTGCTTCCTGGCCCTCACTCTCAGCGCTTAGTTATTTAGTCGTCCTTCCTACTACTCTATTTAGTTCGCCTTCAGTATCGCCTTTACCATGGATTTATCTGAAGAAACTGTCAGCAGGACGGTAATTTGCGTCTCCCTCTTCTTATCGTGGCCATTATTGTGTGAATTGTCTATGTCCCAAGTCACTTTCTCTTCACGTACGTATTTTTATACAGAAACTGCTAGAAGTTCTGTGTTTTGTGGCTCAAAATCTTTCGTTGTCGGTAATGGCTACATTGAAATGATCTTCCTGCTTTGTACTTGGAGCAATGAATTTGACTTGAGAAGAAAGGCTTCTAAATCTAAAATGAGTACTTTCTTGCTAACTGTAATCATGGATTTCCAGAAAATGAGTACATTAGAATCGAAAATATAAGAACCTTGATGATTTCTTAACACAAACTATGATTATCTTGCATTGTCTCGGTTAGGACTATATCAAGCAGCGGGAGAGACGCANAAACGATCATTAGGAGCAAGCTTTGCACCGTTAATTTGGAATTAATTTGTTCTAAGTCAGCAGTAGAAACACATTCGTAAAGACTCCAGCCACTTTAATACTGAAGAATTAAATAAAATCTGGTAGAAAACTTCAGCCTGAGTAGTGGGTAATGCTCCGAGATAGTACTTTTTGAGTGTAGGATCCGGCTCCACCTGCTTCCGGTTTCCCAGGCCCCGCTCACTTCCGGTTCGCGCCCCCTGACCCCCCTCCCCCCCCGCTACACCGGTAGTGCATTGGCCGTCCTAAGCCGGAGGGTACGTAGCGGCGAGGGTAGGTTACCCTCAAAAAGTACTATCTCGCAGCATTACCCACTACTAGCCTGATACGATGTCAGTAGAACATGCTGTAATATGTGCTATTTATGGTATCTATTTTGCCATAAACATTTGCATTACCCTTAAGAGGGTATTTTTACTCTGTACCTGCCGGAATCTGTGCATATCTTGTGCGTTTGTGGAATAACGCAAGTCAGAGAAGAGAAGATTCCACACCGGCCTATATTAAGCAAAAATATCGATTCTTGCGTGAAATTTTTTCTCGCACGGGTCCACTAGTAACTATATAAACAAATAAACACACGACGGTGCTTATTACATTGTGTTGATTTGCTTTTCAGTTTTGACAAAGTGCAGAAAAATCACGCCAAAGAAATTAAATAAATGTCATAGCTGCCCAACAAATCATATATACGACCATTGCCTTCAGGAGTTCGGATACTACTCTTCCGAAAAAAAGGACTCTCAGAAGATTGTCAAGTACCTGAAAGTCGTAATTATTTAAACCCTAATGGTAAACCCTAATGCCCTAATGGTAGGATTCTTAAAAGAAAATAGCGACGAAGAATGAACAAAAGCTCAAACAATTGCATCGAATAACTTACCAGGATTGGCACGTTTTCCTTCTTTCATAGCGAATATGTGCAATAGGTGCCTTCTATGGGCTGCAGGAGCATGAAAAGTCAACACCTTCAAACACTGACCGAATGAGCACTGGAAGTAGCATCTTTGGCAGCTTTGGATCCCACCTCCGAAGGTTTTGTGAATCAGCCCATAAACCGTTTCATTCTTGCGTAAATTATGAAGCTACTTTGCATTATCCTATACAGGCAATTGTACTTAATGTGTCAGTAGTATGTACAATTAAAAAATGCCGAAAAATATCATGTTTGCTACATCAACCGATTGGCTGCTATTTTCCGTTCGAAGCCCACAACTTAAATTCTGCGCCAAATTTTACTAATTTAACACAGCTTTTGACAGGCGTGTTGAGGGCGGTGGAGCGGATGGAACCAAAATCAGGCTTCGTCTTCTTTCTAGGAATTTGCCCTTCGTCGTCCATCTTTCAGTATCAAAATTAAGCCAGTGATTACTGTACTTGCGCTAGCGTCTCGCAAGCGACGCTACTTTTAGCTTGATTATCAGTGTTTAGAATCGTATTACAATTTGATCCTTTACATTTCAGGTTTAAGGAGTGTTATGTTTGACAGGCGACATATGCGGCGGTGGACAATAAAAAGTTTTTCAGTTCAAAAAGAGGAAAGAGACCTAGAGATTATGAGTTGTGACAGTATAATTTTTGTTGACACGGAACTACAAACTTTTTCAAACGTATCCTTATAACGCATACAAGTAAAGCTGTTACAATGACAGGAGGGCGCGCGCTAAAACAGCCGTTATAGGAAACTGAAGCCATTGTAGGTTTAAGCCAGTCAGACATTTGCCGGGTTTTTTCAGGAAACTTCTCAGATAACCCTAATTTAAGAACTTCTTTAAAAATGTTCGTTACTGAAGTAGCAGATTGAAAATGAGTCAAATTTCAATACATTTATCAAGAGAAGCGGTCTCATTCAAGTTTATTGTGAATAAAATATTGTAGATTCAGCAAAAGAGAATAAATATGACATTCTAGCGAGCGACTTGCCATGTATGTAGTTAAAGCACACCCTATATTGAACATAATTTATCATCGCATAAGTACACATTCCATACACATATGGGATGCACTCTGACCACCGATTGGTCACGGCTTCAAAGACGGAATGTGTGTCAGATATGGTTAACGTAATTATGACAAAATTCCTAACAATGCGAAATTTATGCTGTAACTCCAAATAATATTGCCCTTTCTAGAATATGTAGTAATTAAAGAAAGCGCATCGAGCAGGATTACTAAGTTACAATGTTGATAAGCTGCAAGAATTACTACATATTATGAAATCTAATGCCTTGAAATATCATTACAAGTCCAAATTATAGCTAAGTAACTGATTTATATGTATCTAACATCTTTTAAAGTGCTATATAGCCTCTGTAGAACTAAAATAGCCGTTATGGTTTTCGATGATTTTTTGTACGTTGTAGAAAACAGCCGTTTTGGAAACAGCCTCGTGCATCAACTTTACCTATACATATCGCAAGACAAGTAATGCTACAATTGCTGAAATGGTATGACCAGTGCGGCAACCTCGTAAATTTTCGCCGAGGATATCAAAGTGATTTTTGTTCACATTGCAACAATGCTTTGCAATATTGCTGCATATTTTATTCACGCACCCCACTAGGATAAGATATTCTGTAGTAGAGCCTGAAATGTTGGACTTTTATGTACATATAGTCATATATATAATACATTTGTTTTCTCTTCTTTGGAACACACGTGCCTTGCCATTTGCTTATGGAACATCAAATGCAGCATCGGCAGTACCGTGACATAAACCAGTTAGTTCTGCAAAACTTGCTGCACATTTCAAATCTAACGCTCAAAAACGGTAGCATCAGAAGCACTCAAAAATTCACCCAGTATGTACTGCAGATACAATTGTCCCTTTGTTCCCAAGCATTCTCATGCTTGACTAAGTAGTAGTGCTTCATGAGAAAGATTCAATACTGTTGTGTATTCAACCGATTAACTGCCATACGAAGAGCTACAGCGCTTATACATTTACAAGCAGGTTTATGTGTGACTTTCGCATGCAGCTGTGCTGTCTATCAATAAATAACCTGGAGGTTGAAAAAAGAAGGAACAGTCAAACATCGGTGCTACGTGCACGCATCAGTTCAGTACTGAGAAATTCAGGGCAGTGGACTCATTCAGTCATCTTCGGTTGAAAAAAGCAAGTGATGAGGCACACTGCCAATTTCGGCGAAGTATGAATAGACTAACTTGGCTAATGATACGGCGACTGGTCCTTCAGTGAAACAAAGAGCAACTATATCAAGAAAGTGTTTTACCTTTAGCATTACTAACAAAAATGCTACCAAATTTACGACAGTTACATATGTGCTTCCGTACATCTCAGCAGCGGAAAGTTAAGTCTCTACGGGAGAGCTGCATCAACAAAGCCAAACAAAATCATGTATAAGAATACTGCCATTCCTGTCCAAAGCTTCACTGAACAAGCCCGATAAGCGACACATGTTGGGCATAAAGCGCGTTAAGTGAAGGCTTCCAAGAAGCGCCCCCTTTAGGTCTTCACATTCATCAATAATTCGAGAAAATTGCTCGCATGCAGTGATGGATGATGAGCCCTGAATATCCATTCTAAATTTACATAATTGAACCAATGCAGACGTGCGACACGATCGATTAAACCAGACCAACCCTGGCCCGTTCTTTTCTCAGAGGGAAATAATCAAGTGAGTGTCAGAAGTCCGATGAATTTCTATTCAAATAACACTTGATTGATAGCAGGCGCTTTCTAGAGGAAGAAGGAGTGAGGGTAATTGGCTTTCAGAATAATATCAGTTGACGATACGCTCCAATTTACTGCATAACCAGAAAGACAGAACTGTACAAAATCAACACTTCAGGTCTTCTGCGTCGAAAATCATTATTATTGAAAGCAATTTATATAGCATCTATTTAACTAGGAAGGTCGAGAAAGCATGAAGATAACTCGGTTGTGGCGATGGTGTAAAGGAAAACTGAAACTGTGGGAATCGTATTATACCTTGTGGTGCAAAAATCCTCTCAAAACTGAAACAGAGCATCATCAGTCTTTACGTACGAGGTCTGGAATCATAAACGAGTGGAAGCAGTTGTCATACCACGCTACATGATATACAGCTAGTGTATGTTTTATACATATAGAGCATATGCGATCAACAGCATCTAATTAAAGTACCAGATAATACTAGAATGCGCAATAACAGCTATAGACACTGCCCATTCATTTATCTCATCCTCACACAACCCAATGCATTTTGTAGAAACCTGCATTTTAAATAAGAGTTAAGAATTTTCAGCAAAGTATGTTTCTTACCATAGGCTCTGCTACATTGATGTCCACGTGAAATATATATATATATATATATATATATATATATATATATATATATATATGGGGCCATAGCTCTAATAATTTTTGGTCGACTGCAGCCTTGCACTGCTATATGTTTAGCAGATATTATCTGCGGCACAAATCAGTGCATGTGGATTTCCAATTTTCCAGGTGTGTGTGGTCATGGCGACTTTACTTTAACCTACGTTAAAAAATTCGTATCGATACTCCTAAGCATAATAGGCTACGCTTTGCTCGCTTGTACTTTCTAATCATGAACGTCAGAAAAAGATACTGATGTGCTTGGATACCAAGTACAGTAAACTGGAAGTGCTTGTAGAGTTTTCGAAAAATGCTCAAAACAGAAAATTTTCGTGCAACAACATGAGAGAAAAGCAGCAGCTCGATCAGGGATCTGCAATGGTCGCTAATCGAGGCAGCTGTGACTGCCATAGAGACTGAAATCTTGCATGGGTCAGCAGTTCATTTATAAGAGGAAATTTTGGCTTGAAAACATTTCCAGATCGATGGATCCCAGCAGGTCTGGTAAAAACAACCAGGCCACAAGAGCTCGCGTCTATTTAAAGGTTTCTAAGAAGATTCACTCGAACAATGCAAGCGATGCAACCTCGTCGTCTTTGAACCGAGGCATACAGTCACTAAGTGAGCTCACTGAACCATTAATGGTTTGTCTAAACTATGTCTACCATAATTAAGATTAGTGGAGCTTGTGCAGATCGTTGCCTCAGAAAGTCACGGTAAAACACGTGACGATTAGACTGGAAAAAAGTTTACAATTATCACATCTGAATTTTATGCTTATCACCAATTGCAATTAAAGGAGAGGAATCCATGACGCCAAATGGACCTCGTCCTATGAGCTGCAAAGATGAAGTAAGGGAAGGCTTTTTTATCTATAATGCGCATACAATATGAAGTAAGTTAAGCATCACCCACCTTTTTCCCTACTGCCAATTTTAGATTCTGAAAATTTACAAACTTTTTTGAATTTTCTAGGAGTTACTTACCCATGTACCTATGAACGCTCTTGTTTAGGTGCAGCGTTATCCTAGAGTAGGTACACACTAGAGCAAGTCTCAGAGTGTCAACTATTTTTAGCTGCGATATATCCTTAAAACCTAACCAATGCTACAGACGATAATAGTTTCACGGTAGAGTAAGTACAATTCCGATTTGATTCTCGCGAACTTCAACGTCTCATACCTACATCTCAAACTACCGTAAAATACTGCATCTCTGAGTGCTTCATATTCGCCCGTTTGCCGCAGCAGTAAAGTTTTGACAAGCGCAAAACTGTAGACGCTGAAGTCATGGTCCAGACAAGCTACAGTATATTGAGACCAAGTTTAGCACCGGGGAAACTTATACTGAAGATGTACATTTGAGAGCGAAATGCAGTTTTGTACAGCGTGCCGTACTAAGAGCGGTAGAAGATACCTAACGGTATATTAGCCCTTAAATGGCCATACTCAATTTATTTCTAACTCATTGAGTTATGATTACTATTGGGCCTCCCTTCTATGTTACAGAAGTGTAGAATGACAAGTTATCATAGTTCTATGCACGTAAGACAAAGGTTTTTGCTCTCATGAAGAGTAGTAGTAAAACTCATCAATGTACATGTAAACATACACGCATAAATGTATGAAGAGTTAATTAATTAAGAGATTATATTTCCCCTCTTTCATGTACATCCTGAGGAACAGCACCGGACGGATCCAATGTAAGTAGTACCCATTCTTTTTATTTTTTATTAAGCGTTAACGAAGAGCTTTGTCAAAGATTTTTTAATGTCTAAAGTAGACAATCAAAGAGCTTTTTTTTTGTCATCCTCGTAATCAACTGTGTTTGCTACATTAAATAGATAAAAGAGAGATTTCTATGCATTTACTACAAAACTTTTGTTAACGTTTAAGCCTCCCGACAAGTAGAACGTCACTAACTGGAACTTACGGTGCTTTTACCTGACTCTCGTAAGATCTCGCATTCCACCTACTCTGTCCCACACACTCCGGCAGCTCAGTATTTAGCTTGAATAATTAAGAATGGGATCAGCGACGCTCCCTCCTGCTTGATGCGACTCAGTGATAGCAACTGCAATAGAACTGCGGTCTTATACCCGTCGACCTTATGACATTTTGCTTATAGATATACGTTAGGCTGGGGGTGGGGAGGAGGTCTGTTACTATCCTTACTGCCCGCAGCAGGAAAGCGGAAGCTAGGATGTATAGCTGTGTTTGTCTCTACAATGAGTGTGTCCGATCGATATATGTGCCCAGGCTTCCCAGTCAGTGACGGGTCATCTGTGGTGGTGGAAGGTGTCGCACTGTTGTCTGCGCTAAAGCTTGTCTGTCGGTGCAATTAAGCTGAATCACTAGGTTGTGACTGATCGAAAGGACCGTGGTCATATGTTAACAGATATATCTAGTAAAACCTTGGAAAATCGGGACCACTTGGTATATGTATGTAATGTAGAAATTCATGACATACTGTACATGGTTAACTGGTTTTTCAATTTTGGTACATCGTTAATGTCAGAGCTGGGATTCGGTAGATTTTTTCTACCGTCGGTAGGTATCGGTATTCGTTAGATGAAAATGGGTCATTCGGTTCGGTATTTCGGTAGACTTCCAAAAAATCTACAAAATAATTCGGTATTTTGGTTCTGTAGATTTTAAAAGATCCTTATATATATGTATCTATAAAAACACCTTTAAAAGCTTTTAATGCATTTTAGAGCCCACAGCACACGATAAGGTTCGGAAATTGACGTAGTTAGTGACCGTCAAGTGAGAGGTGATTCGAGCCTTCGTACGCTGTCAGCACTGTCAACTCACTCCCTTTGTAATACTGTGTGATGCGAGTAAAGTCAAAACGCAGTATCTCTTCTATTCAATGAAATGCAATACAGCGTGAAAAAGCTCAACGGAACGGAAATCAATGGGATTTCTTAATGTCTTCCTGGAAGGACGGTGGGTCACAGACGGCTAAGAAGTTCTTTTGTCGGTGCGGATAGTGAGTACCAAAAATAATATACTGCGCTTAATACTTTGTAAGCGGATTTGCGAGGCAGAGACTCAGGCCTGCCTGTACTTTAAGGGGCCTTGTAGGGGGCAACCAACAGCAAGAGTTTGGAAGAGTTGGATAAGAATAACTGTGAAAACATTAAAGTTCATTCATCGCTGTTTCATTCATAAATACCAAGATTTGACAGTACAAAATACATGAAACCTATATGAACTATAGTTGCCATTGACAATGTTCAAATTTGCAGGCAATATAATCATGACCAGGAATATAGGAAGATAGTTTAACAGAACAATTACAGTAGCAGATATACTGATAAAAAGTGCATAATCATCAACTGTTTCTCAAACATTCACGAATTAAGTTGAATAATAATACCTGTATGATTCGCGCAGGTTGTGATAAAAATTTGAAATACCAGCAACTGGTCTGTACCACTCAGTCAGTCGCGAATACATTCAGCGGAGAAGATTCCATTGATAATTTTCATCATTATTAAAACACCAAGCCAGGGCGTCCAGGGACGGGTATGTAATAAAATCACAAATGAAGCATTGAGCAACTTGCAGCTGTGACCTCCACGCCAATTGTACCTATTGGCTGAAGTCGAATAATTCCACAAACCGAAGTACACGTGTCTCGAATTCTTGAGACCTTTTGGCACCAGTGCAAGAGTCAAACGCTCTTGCCAGTTTCTTTTGACCGCCTTGCTGAGACTGTAACTTATTTTATATTCTACAGAATATATTTGCTGGGAAGAGCTGTCAGCTAACATGTAAATCCTCTCGGTATTTTGAGCATGAAGCTTCTCCCCTTTCCATTTACGTCAGCTCGAAATCCAAAGAATTTCTCCAGTGTTGAGTTGAACCCATAAAATTCTTAGTCGGCAAATTTTTGCAGTGAGTTCCTTCAGCGGGTGCAATTTTCCATAAAAGCAACCGTGCGATGTTTTCGCCAGCTTTCCCTTGTATCGTGGGGCGTCCACAGCACTGTAGGTACGGTTTGCAGACCACCCTTCTAAATGCGCCAGGCGTAAACTTCTCAAAAACTTTGGCAAAGCAACTTGGTTAAAAATTATTTTCCAAAGTTTGTTTACTTTCCGATGATACTCGAGTTTTTATGGGCGAAATTCGATGTTTCTGCAGTTCTCTGCCCATAAATGAGCTTCGAGGAAACTCAGCAAGGAAATTTCCAATGCAACTGCGTAATGGGCCGCAAGAATAAGTGTCATTTTCTTACTTTCGTTTACTTTTAAGTTTTATTCAGTATCTAAACATACAATAAAAGAAAACACTATGCTTTCTCAGACGTACTAACATGAGATATGCTGAGGGATATCTATTAGAAAATTTAAAATTTACGCAATACATCTTGGGTCATCATGCTAAATGGTCAATATCTTATAACTAATGTATTAGCCATATACTCCATATTATTTAGTTTCTAACAGACACAACCTTCTTGTATTATTGGTTAGTATATACTACTCGGAGAGGACAAGCGCTAGCGCCAACCACTGTTCTACAAATTGACTGGTGAAGCAGAGCCTTCTCTGGCCGCGCTCCATATAAGAAAGTTAACTCTCACTTAAGCAGTATAGGCGATTCAATTGTTGATCAGAATATCTGAATGGAGCTATATTCAACTATCGCATTTTATATTACTTATAATCGCATGGGGGTTTTCTTAGTCTGAACTTCTCTAGCGAATTTTTAATTATAACTAGTATTTGTTTGCGGTCGTCAAGAATTACGGTAAAAAGTTAGCGGTGACGCCTGTTCGTTGTTCTTGCCCATGGTCGAGATACCCGCTTGGAGGAAACGTTTCACCTGCTTAAGAGATTTTCGACGCTGTACGCAGTCAATTTCGCACCGGCAAAACATTGCCATCCTCCTACGCTGGCAGCCAAAATTACTATAGAAATGGGTGTCAATATATTTCGAGTTGGAAACTTGCGTCAACGAACGTCCTGTGTCTCAGCTATATCAAATACGTATAGACTGGTCATGAATATGCTTTATGCAAATGCTATAAGCGCGACAAAAAGTTGACAAATAAACAGTGACATCCCAAGACCAATTCATATCATATATAGTTTCTTTGATAACTTAAATAAATGACAACATAGTATTTTTTATATATATTTGAAAGACAATAGCTAGCATGGAACGTTCATGATAGTTATTTCATCTATTTATTTTTCTTAACTTCCTCAAAAAATATTATAAAGCTTCCAGAATTTTTTGCTCTAGACAACAGACTGGGGATCCTAACGTAGATTTCGTAACTTGCCCTTGTAGCCTCATTACAGTAGGTGGACTGCTACACCAATAACGCAATTGAACCCCAACAACAGCCACGCCCTAGTAAGTTGTTGTTTCCTTGGTCATGTCAACATTTCTTGCTGTGCACTTTACGTACAGAGTTTTTAATTACCTCCGTCAATGAGGTCATGTTTTTGCGGTGTTTGCCTGTCTCTTTCCCTATTTGTCTGTCACAAGATTACTCAAAAAGTTATAAACGGATCTTTACGAAATTAACAGGGGTTGTTAGGCATGATAACAGTAGCAGACGATCAACTTTGGGTGACAATCCGTTCATCTGTTTGTTTGTCTGCCTATTTTTTCTTCAGGCCGTAACTCAAAAACAGTATCACCTGTCTCACTTCGTTTGCGGGTGTTAATAAAAGAATTCAGTGCAGCCGAACGGAAGACTAGACACATTCGAGAAGCATCCAAAAATTATTTGAAGTCGCGGACGCTAAATAACAATTATGGGTATCCTGCATTACAGAGTATATTTTTATCTGTTCTTCTTCGTACCTTATGCCTAGAATTTAGGAGATCTGCTGGAGTGAAGAACAAGAGACCCAGTGAGTACCGAGAACCATTTTTAGAATCCCTAAAGTTGGTCTACACGTAAATCTTTTGAACGTGTTCAGTCATCCAGTCGTCTTAAAGTTTTATAGCGTTGTTTTAACGCAACTGTGAACGCCACAAAAAGTTACTGAAATGTTAACCATCAGACAATATCTTCGGCAAATGTCACTAGGCAAGTTACGTATATCTGTTGAAACTTGAAGAGAAATAAGGCTCAGAAAACAGTGAACTTTTCTGTTCTCTCTACGGCACAATAATACAATCGGACGATGGGATGAGTGAACACGTTTGAAATACTAACGTGTAGACAGGCCATGACCATACTTCCATGCTACAGTGAAAATCCTTGTTTGTGTTGCTTGGCACTGAATCTGCACCGTACGTCGTAGGTACTTGAATGACAGGTCTGAAATCAGCTACAATAACTCCAAGGCGCTTGCCGTTCACTCAAATACTCGACAGAAGCTAACAGAGGAATGGTATCATAATTTCTGGAAAAATTTATCAAATTCTGATTGCATTTAGGACAGATGTATGAAGATAATTTTTACGGCAAATAGGTGGAACTAAAAATTCTGCGTTATTGAAATGCATATATTTGAAGTTAAATTTGCAAATGAAACGGTTTCGAAGCAATTACATAGTTTTCATGACTGCATCACCCGCCGCGGGAAGTCGTTAGGGCGTTCACGTCAACTTTGTGTTAATTTATTTCATAACTAGACTAGAGAACACTCTGAGAGCGCATACCTCCGGCAAGTAAGGCAACGGTCACGAAAAACTCTTCAAATTGATTCTGAAACCATGATTTTCGTCGTATCAACACCAAAATCTAATCATTTGTGCCTTTTGATAATATTAACCACTTCTGTAATTTTCTTGAAGATCCATTTATAACTTTTTGAGTTACTATGTTAACAAACATTATGATAAACATAAGCCAAATTCAAAAACGCACCTACAAATCATTACCAAAATTGAATCATCTATGTGTTTTAATATTACTAACAACATCTGTGAATTTCATAAAGTTCCATCAATTTGAGTTATTGTGCTAAAAAGCATAAAATCAAACATAGCGACAAACAAACGAACAAACAGATCATTTCAAAAATTTGGTCATTTACCCTTCGTATTATACCTAACAACTCATATCAATTTCATGAAAATCCGTCCATTACTTTTCGAGTTATGGCCTTAAAAAAATAGGCAGACAGACAAAGAGACAGATGAACGAATTTTCACCAAAAGTTAATCATCTGTTACTGTTAGCATGCCTAACAATCCCTGTAAATTTCGTAAAGATCCATCTATAACTTTTTGAGTAATCTTGGTGACAGACAAAGAGACAGACAAACACGACAAAAACATAACCTTCTTGGCGGAGGTAATCATACATAAAGACAAACAAACGGACAAACAGATTAGAGTAATATTTGGTCATTTGCTCTTCGTAATATTTCTACAAATTCATGTAAAAATCCTGAATATCCGTCCCTGACTTTTTCAGTTATATCACCACAAAAATAGAAGCAGACAACAAACAAACGGCTGAACGGATCTTCCCCTAAAGTTAGTCATTTGCACCTCCTAACACGACTAACAGTCCCTGTAAATTTCGTAAAGATCCCTCCTTAACTTTTCAGTCATTTTTGTGATAGAGAGACATATTGACAGACAGACAGACAAACTTGACAAAAAATAACCTTTGTGGCCTAGGTTATGAAGAAGAAAACAAATGAAACATCAGTGCTACTGCAATGAGCACAACGCTATAACGCTCACATGGGCAGTTGTGCCTTTCTTCTAACAACCAGTTCAGTAGATTATGCTCAAGACATAAATTTTGTGAGAATATTCTCTGAATTCCAAATGCAAATTTCAAGTGTAGTACAATGGTATTTGAGACGACCCGTCTTCCTTTAATTTGCCTTTGTCACTAATTTGCTTCTGAAACATACGCTACAACAGCCTACTCAAACTGTTATAAGAGATAAGTGCTCGCTCTTTCAATTCGTGTAAGAAGCACAATTGTCTCCCCCCATAGGTCACATGAGGAAAAAAATATTACATTAACAAGGAGCAGAGCCTCAGCAAATTTAAAAAAATTGCCTTCCGTATATCCATGATACCGAGCAAGCCTTCAGTACATGGAAGATTCTGTTTTGAGGTGAAATCTACATCGTCGAAACGAAGAAAGCAGGCTGAAAAAATAATGTCTACTGCCCGTGAGAAATCATCGCTTCATCCGCCCTTCGTTAACTAGCTTCTGAATTTGTACGTGGTAAACTGAGAACAAACATATCGTTCGATGTGTGGAAAAAGTTAGAAAAATAAGACTGCATGGCCGAGCTAAGAGAAGTTGTACTATCTCTAATTTTTCAATTTCAAGAAGTGTTTCAAGCAAGAAGTGCATTTTGGTAAAATAATAAGGATACCACTTGCGCCATCTTCTACAACCTGGTCATCGATCTCCATGGAAACGCAACCTAATTACAAAATCTGCAAGCTGGCCTATTTTTCGCCCATCTAGTTTGCTAAGAGGGGGACACAAAACATACAAATATATATAAACTTATAATATAAAAACACATAAATATATAAACGTATAAATATATAAGCAAATAAACCCAGGACGGTGCTCATTATATTTTTATATTGTGGACAACGTCACAGCCATGAGTTCTACCTGTTATCGCAAGTCGTAGCAACCAGTGCTAGTCCAGCTGTAAGACATTGAAAGCAATCTCGATGATATGGGATTAGACTTGGTAAATATTTTTCTCAAAAAAGAATATAACTGTCAACAAAGTCATAAAATGTTAACGTTTCGCGATATCTTCTCACATCTTCAGAATATGAAATAATGAATGGAAAAGTCTAAAAACGGAATAATTTATTTCACTTTCTTAGCAGGGGCAGAGATGTTGTCAGGGGGACGTGTACAATGCGAATGACCGCGGTAAGCTCGGAAGGTCCTAATGTCAATACTTGTACGATCGGACGATTTGGAAGCAGCAGTCTTGGTGCAGTCGTTGTGCATAGGGATCAGAGCTTGAACAGTTGAAAGAAAAAAAGTCAGTTATGGATTGTAATGAGAGGTACAGCTATAGTCATTATATCGAGGCTGGGTTTTGTTTTATGATTATAGAGATTATAAAGTTGTGAATTCTATTGGGTTGGAACAGTCAATGATAGAGAAGTCTATCCTGCTAAAAATTTGGGTGATTTGTGCACAAGGACAGGAGCTGAATGTTTAGGCATTGCAAGTGGTAAACCTGTTCTACTGGATATACCTAATTGCTGGTCAACGTGGATTGTAATGCTGTCCAGTGCTGCCCACATACAAACCGTCGCAGCACCTGCATTGAAATTTAAAGACAACACTGGACAGCAGAAGTGTATCAGGTTTGTCTTTGAATTTAAAATAGGATCCTACGGTCAATGTGTTTTTGTAAGGGAACATTTAAATTTTTCTATTTTTAACACTTTTATTTTTTATGAAATTATTCTTAGTTTAAGATTTAATGTTTTTTATTTGCACGTTAACCTATTTTGTGAGTAAAACTTCTTTGAATAGCTATATTTCTCTTCAGCTATAACTACTGACATTTACGAAATTTCACCAGGGATGTTCTCCTAAGCAACTACATGAACGATTTCCACTTTCATCTGTCTTTGACGTAGCAAGTTCACTCTCACGTCCCTCGCTCCTGTCTACAAATATTACTCAGTGTTGAGTTTCTTGTGAAAAGGAAGTTTGAATTTCAACCCCCCAAACGTGTCATCTCTCATTAGCGGAGTGCGAGATGTGAATAACAATGACGAGAACGTTTTGGTTCACCGGTTTTGGCTCTACTGTTAATTTTTTATGCAAATTTGAGGTAATCAAATCATGTCTGTCGTAGTTTTGAAAGCTGCGTCCTCACAAGAAATGGCAAGGCGAGAATTTAACACCGGAAAGGATTTCTTGTCGCTTCCGCCTCAGATTTTCCGAATAGGATAAGTTTTTGCTGCGTCTCCATTGCTTGTGAATTATGAGGCTTGTTGGTGATATTGCGCGGCCAGTCGGTCCTGTAGCTGTGCGGGAAACTGGCGATGCTGAAGGTCCGAGGACATCGCCAGTACAAAGTGACAAACTACACAGTAGAAGGACAGATAAGGCTCGAGGAATTTGCGCGGTACTACTTTGTAATTAAACGCCAACATAAGATCACCAACCGAAGAATTGAATATGCTCGTAGTAGTCTTGAGCTACCACTAATACGCTTACCATTTAAGTATGTTTGCTACAATATCGTCTGTTTTAATCAGCTCGCTCCTAATATCAAGGGTAATCCAAAAGTTCTGACATTAAATGTTATATACGCGTTTCACACATATAACATTCCAATGCCTGGCGGATGTAGCCACCGCCGGCTTCTTTCAGGTCACAGAGCTTCTAAGATAAAGAACTTAAAGGTTTATGACACCGTGCAAAATATGCCGGTGTACCAGCACTGCCTCTGAGTGACATGCGTACTTCTCATTGACTTTCCGCCGGAACCTACATCGGTAAAAGCTGTCTATCAAAGCCTGTAGCCAGAGTCTCGAAGATATTTGTAATGCTTGTAAACATAAAGTAATTTACCCACGGACTTCCGACTCAAATCCGGCGGAAGCTACCGGTGTTCTAATGAAGCCGGCAAATCAATAGTATTTGAAGCGCTTGCACGATCAAGCGTCAGCTTAATTCGGTACTTGACATTGCAGTACCATCATTGTTTACGGCATTCTGCTTGTAACACTATTTAGATGTAGACCTTGTATTCTATAGTCTGCATCTATCAAGTAGCATGTTGCTACTTTTTATTGGATCATATCTTCTAAGTCTTGTATAATAAGATGTAAATAAACAAGAAGATCTTGACGGCATCCCTTCACCATCAAACCTGTAGCCTGATAACTATGCTCGGCCTTGAAGTTCACTCTCACAACCAAGTACAGTGACGAACTCAACTCGAACTCCAATTAAAACGTCACCTCGCCAGAATTACAATATATAACATAAAACAAGAAACTGTCTTAGTAATAGCAAATACAATTTTATCATTACTTTTTATCATAGTAAAGAACTATTTTTTGCTTCCGATAAGTTTTTGATATTTGAAATATGCTCTTTAGCTTTAAAAAATTAAGCATCGCGCGTGAACGTTCAGCCACAACTGTGCTACACTAAGCTGATGAGACTTTATCAGAAAATTTAAATCTTCTCAGTTGGCCAAAATTAAATAAATATTCATCAACAGAACTATGAGTCGGTTCAGGGATTGTGGGCGCATTCAAGATCGTACAAGAAATGGAAGTTCCGGGTCCGTTAGGAGTTCCACGCTCAAAGTTGTCATGTCCTGAATATGTGTATATATATAGAAATCCTCGTGAGAAAGATGGCTGCATAGCTAAGTGCTACAAGAGTCATTGTGGTAAATTGTGGGAAGTGACATAAGACTTCCTTCTCTGAAACGCAGGAAAGTTCATACTTTACATTCATTTCAAAGAAGAAAAATCTTGCAAGAAGTCGCGCACTGCTTCATCGGCTTGAAACTCATTGCTTGGAAAACATGCTCTTCACAGACGAAAAGTATTTCACTGCAAGGTAAGCTCACAGAAGCCAATATGAGGGGGTTCTTGCAAAACAACTGTCAGCCAAGGCCACACGATGTTACAATGTCTACCCAACGCAAAATACCTCGTCAGTGATAGTCTGGGAGGGAGTGCCTTCTAAGGGCAACACTTCTCTTGTTTTTGTTCTATGTAGATCGAGTAAAAATCAAGGCTGGGAGCTACGAAGAACCTATTCTTGAGATTGTGTTAAAAAACTTTTCAATGATAGGCAGTTTCTCTCTCAGTAACACGGAGCACCTAAGCTGCCTTCGCGACAATGTCTCAGATTTCTTTGTTTTGTCCAAGGAAGAATGGCCACCTGACCTGTATAGCCCTGATTTGAAACCAATAGATCTGAGCACATGATCAATCTTTGAGGTCAATTCTTGTGCAAAGTCTCACCGTTCAGTAACAGCTTTGAACAAGTTCTGGATCGTGAATGGGACAAAATGGCTCGTGCGCTGCTGTTCCCTGCTTCTAAACGTAAGGCTGTAACAAAGAACCGAAGTGGACTTATGGCGTAATTTTAGAAGTGACCATACGAATGGTGTACTAAGTAAAAAAAATCAAGTAGATTGGTTGAGACTTGGCTAAATTATTTCATTTAATCAACCTTTGCAGCGCAACTTCTGGGTTACCCATTGTTTATTTGACTGCGTTGACCATATTGCAGAGACGTGAAGCAATTTTTCTGTACTATCATACTTTGACTTGGGGTCCGATTCGTGCCAGCATCCATCACGCATCAGACTGCAGTGATATTCTGAGCGCTTGGTTACATGTATCTGCTCTAGAAATTTTTAGCTACGCACTCTAAACTCTACGACAGTAAACTAAGATTGTGGGATGGCAAGCAGTTTTAGCGCAGGCATAGAAAGAGCTGTTTAGCATGCAACAGTTTCAGCAGCAAATGTTGAATTTTTTAAGCGGATTTAACTAAGTAATTTTTTGCTCATGCAGTTAAATATTATGTTGTAACCAATTATCTATTTGCATTTCAACTAGGCCTGGTATTTTTGCTGAACGGACTCAAGCGAATATCATTAATAATATGCAACCCCATTTTTGACCAAAATTACTTAACATGATTTTCGATTTCATTTCGTTCAGGTTCTCTTTCCGGCCTTCTGATATGCTATGCCTGTTTGTTACAAAATATATTTCATGCTGTGTAATTATGTTTTGCTGGCGACATCCCCGTTGTCTTCATATGCCCAATTTATCACTTTTCTTCTTGTCATTTACGTAGCAGCTTTCTCTTAGAAATATGCGTTTGTTGTAAAAAAACACACCAATAAAGTAGTGCAATTCATAAATGTCCATTAATTTACAAGAATTGTGTCCTTAAGCATGACAAAGAAACTCTTCCAGACCGGAATGCTGCTGCGAGCAGTAGCGATGGCGCTAGTGTAGGACCACTAGGGAGACAGGGCAACCAAGCCAAGATATGAAACGCTTCCAACACATTAACTTGAGCATCCTAAGCTAGGCATTAAGAGACTGTCTTGCCAGCTCTTGGAAATAAGCCTCCAGTGGAACATTACGCCTTAACGACGTGGCCCGCACCGCAGCCCTTCTGGGACAAACTCAATCGAGTCCGTGATGGCGGATCATAGCGTGATCCAGCACACTGTGCAGTGTGCGAATAGGGGCAGTGTAATGTGCACACTGCGCTGCATGTTAGGGGCGATCTTATGGTACTATGTGAGAGAGCCTCAAAGTGCTACATGCTGTTAGTATAGTGTTATGGTGCTTTAGGACTGAGCCTTACAGTGCTACATGCTGCGAATATATAGTGTTGTGGTGTTCTATGATAGAGTTTTAACAGCTTAACGGTGTTTGCAATGGTCTTGTGGTGCTCTGTGATAATAAATGAGGCATTTTGAGGGTTCTTAACGGTTCTACTAGTAAAATTGCAAAAATACATTTTGGGTGCATTTCTGTCGTACTGAGTGAGGCCTTTGAGAAGGATTCAGACGTGAGCCTTTTTCTGGCGGTATGTTGAAGACATTCTCATTATAAGCGAAACGTTGCAAAGTATCACCAATCTTCAGCCAACTGACTTGAGGCTCAACACTTTAATGCATCTTTTGGTAGAGACATCCAAATTTATGTGATAAAATGTTAGTCTTCAAGGCAATTATCTTCAGCAGTTTTCCTTACCCTGTTCTATTTTGACGATATTAGTTTATTTTTATAAAGCTCACAATAGGGTTGTATCGACTTGCACGTTATATATTTTAATACAACAATATATTCGGTTATAATTAGCACAGTAGCAAAAAAAATAGTAACGTGTCTCACGGTACGCCAGAACTTAGCGTTCACATGCGCTGCTGGTGTAAGCATGGACGCTTCACAGCGTTTCGATTATCGGTAGAAGACCCTCACGCTCCTGTCAAAAAAATGCTTATGAGCGAACCCCAGTTTAGAATGCAACATGGTAAACTGCCATAGTGTAATATGA
This sequence comes from Parhyale hawaiensis, assembly GCA_001587735.2. Classification (NCBI taxonomy): domain Eukaryota; kingdom Metazoa; phylum Arthropoda; class Malacostraca; order Amphipoda; family Hyalidae; genus Parhyale; species Parhyale hawaiensis. The sequence goes on from LQNS02015106.1 coordinate 13,315,494, forward strand.
AATGCAGATTACAGTGCTACATGACTTTCTATGCGGCTTCAGAAAAGGAAAAAAAAAAATTACAAAATTTTACAAAAGAACTGAAGCGATCTGTAGTAACGAACCATTTAAAGGAAGAAGCTTCTTAGAGGTTTGGTTATCTGCTTGCTTGCGTTCTATGACATTATAATACTGAGCATTGCTTTTTAAGTACAACTTTCCAGTAACCTTCAATCGCCGAGGCCAATTTTTACTGACATTTCGATCAGTGTTAGCCTATACGTACGAGACAAGGAAGTTTGGGAAAAAGTACTTCAGTCACAGCATCCATTTATTGCACAGAATCGATCTAACCATTTCTGGAAAGTTTTATGCCTTCCGTGCCAAACTTGCGCCTTGGGTGCTGGAAGCCATCGTAGTCCTGGTAATGCATCATCAAGACAGCATAGTCCTGGTAATGCACCATGAACACAGCATAGTCCTGGTAATGTGCTATAAAGAAAGTATAGTCCCGGTCATGCTTCATGAAGACAACATAGTCCTGGTAATGTGCTATAAAGACAGCTTAGTCCTGGTAATATGCTATGAAGACCGCATAGCCCTGGTAATGTGCATAAATACAGCATACTCCTAATAATGTACCTCAAAGACATCGTACTGTAGTCCAGGCAATATACAATAAGGACAGTATCGAAAACGTGGCTGGACGTCTGTCAGGGTACAATAAGGACAGTATAGTCCTAGTATTGTGCCATAGCTGCGACACAGTCCTGGTAATGTGCCATACAGACAGCATAGTCCTGGTAATATAGCAAAAAGACAACTTAGTCCTATGGTAATATGCCACAAAGACAGCATAAGCCTAGTACAGTAATATGCCACAAAGACAGCATAAGCCTAGTACAGTAATATGTCATAAAGACAGCATAAGCCTAGTACAGTAATTTGCCATAAAGACAGCATAAGCCTAGTACAGTAATATGCCATAAAGACAGCGTGATAAGTGCCACGAAGACAGCATAGTCCTTGTAATGTGTCATAACGACAGCAAGGAACAGGTTATACGCCATAAAGACAACAATGTACTGGCAATGTGACACAATAATAATAAACTCATTTATTTCTCATATGGAGACTGTGTCCAACAAGGTTAGGACACAGTATCCTGAGGTTTTCATTATTATTATATTGGTATTGTCCCGCTATTTCTGAAACTTAGACAATCAATAGCGATCTAAGATTGATTTACTCGGCTTACAGCCGGAACCACAACGTTGTGCTCAGGTGGCAAGAGATGANGTGCGGACAGTCCCTTCTGTGGCCCTCCACACGGGCGAAGATAAGAGCCCCGCAGAAAAAGTCGGTCACCTCGATCGGCGGCCCACCTCGCGGGACAGAGAGGAAATATAGAGAACCTACCTAATTTTACAAAACTAACCTTCTCAGCAGGAACTGCGGCCAGATGCTACATCCCCTGCGGAGAAGACACTCGGGATCCTTGGGTGCGTGATGCCCAAACATATTGTGGCGGGGAACTGAGGTTTTCATGCTTTGTACTAACATAAGAATAATGCTAAAAAGTAACATAAGAGACAATTGGCACTAACATAAGAATAATACTAAAAAGTAAAATAAGAGACAATTGGCATTAAATTTGCAGAGATCTACTAGTGCAATGCCCGCATCTAAATA
>LQNS02015106.1:13320539-13342753 GCA_001587735.2 Parhyale hawaiensis
TTTTGTGAAGAATACCTGACCGATCGAGGTGGTTCGCTAGCTGGTTTGCCACAGCCTTTTCGAGTAGTTTCGAGAGCATGGGAAGAAGGCTTATTGGCCTATAGTTCCCTGGTGTCGCTGGCTCTCCTGACTTATGAAGGGGTTTTATATAGATTGCTTCCAGGAAATAGGAAATGTTTCAGTGATAATTGAAGGGCTTATGATATGCAGAAGGAAAGGACCTACAACGGAAAATGCATCTTTAACGTAGGTGATAGGTATATTCTCATGTCCTGTCGCCTTGGTGTTTTTCAGGGAATACAGAATATCTCTGAGGTTACTGACAGTGTTTATTGGTTTTGGTCGCCATGGAAGCTCGTGTTCCCTTTCAGGTTTCTGAGACGTCCGTTCTGAGTCCAGGGCGGGATTTGAGGGGGAGTCAAGTTCAGGCTGGTCGTTGTTAGGCACTAAGGGTGGCTGTTGATCAGTGGCTTCTTCGAACGCCGTTTTGCCTACTTCTGCGAAAAAGATGTTAAATTCAGTGGCTTTCAAAAGTGATTCGAGTAGATGTACAGTCTGAATTTGAATCTTATTTTGTGCGACGTCTTTGAGTATGCGCCAGGTCTGTTTAGAGGAGAGCATACCTCTTGTAATGTGCCATAAAGACAACATGTTCCTGATACTGTGACATAAAAAATACATTCAGGCTCGCATGTATTTCATTCACGTAGGCTTGATGACTTCAATGACAGTGTAGTACTCTCCACGGGTTGGCGATGCTAGCCATCAGAAGTGAGGTACCATCGGTACCATCAATTGCAGGGGAGCAGCTCTACTGAGATAAACGTGTCCGGAACTTCAGTCATGAGCGTTGGTTTCTCTACTCTGAGGAAGGATTAAATTTGAAGGTCTCTCAAGAGTAATTTGTTTGGGATTAACGTTTCAAACACGATCCAGAGAAACGAAGCAACAGCTCGTGCCTGAAGCTCCAGACGCGCGAAAGCTAAAAACATTAGCTCATCTTGATGGAAACTGTCCCACTCGCCGCCACCTCTGGCTGACATTCATTTCACTAGAGTCTAGCAGTATTGTTCATACTCCTGCTATGTTCAGTCACAAGTTTGCTTTTCATTGATACATAATATATGATATAGCTACACTGAGAAGGCTTTTCTTCGTTAATGGTGACACGCGGAGGCTATTACGAATTAATAAATTTATGAATCGTAAACCTGTGTCCCAGGATGATTTCTACATATTTTGAGAAAAGACTGTGCATGACATTAGTATCGAACCAACAGGCACAAAACTCTTTTAATTATTTAACTAGGGCATTGGCATCATATGTACTTAGCAAACACACAACTTATTCTGGAACTTCTTTTCATCCTAGCAAGCCATCGTTTACTTTGTAAATTGTAAATACAAAGTAGAATTTTATGTGCTACAGTGAATCACCATCAGTAAAAAGAAACCTGTAAAGCAACTAATATTGCTTCACATCACGTGTCATTGAAAGAACAGCTGCCGTTCGCAACACAACAGAGCGGCAGCAGCCCCGCTCCAGCATTCAGCAGCAAATCTCTGACTGACGGCGAGGTCGTTACGTCAAACTTTCTGCGACAACGACCAGCTTCGCTCGCTTTCCAGCGATTAGTGCTAATCACTTTTAGGATAAACGAAGAGGAGCAGCGAACTGCTCGGGTTACCTGGCCACTGTTTTGCGATCCATCGGCAGCATCCGTGGCAATCACTTGAGCCACCATGTGGCTACGCTAGCAGTACTGCGGTACTGGATGTTATGTTCAACAAGGCTACTTTAGCAATATTAGAGAAAAATATACCTAAATTTCGTTCAAAGTGGAGAAATAGTAATAATAGTTGTACATGCAAGCGCTTGGAAGGGACGTTATAAGATGGCGATGAAAAAACATCGTAGATAAATTCGATAAGGGGAATATATTCAAAAAGTAGCGCGTAGTGCTAGCTATGTTATTCATATTAAATTGTATTAGCTGACGGTAGACTGAAGGGAAACACACATGCAGATTAGTGACTTCAAGTGAACAACCAGACATAACATGGGCTGGTCCATATCGGATTCTACTGTTAATAAATGCGAAGTATCAGCCGGTCCCAGCAACGCTTCCGCGATCTCCAGACTGCATTTCTGAATGTACCTTCTATTCCCAGCATGCACCCAGCATGTTTGCTGTTCTCTGCAACTCCCCTGCCTCCATAAAACGTTTCAGTTTACTCACCAATTAGTTCAGAGCGACGTAGCTACAGAGATGTTTTCAAAGCTCGATCCTATGAGCTCTAGGAAGAGCACCTCAGCTTTCCAAAGCTATGTTACTTTTCAAGAACTTGATTGTTAGCATTTTATACAGACACATCTGACTTTATCCTAATCGTAGAATTCACCTCTTTTCTCTCGGTTGGTCGTCTACCTTAGTAGAAGTTCACTATTTAGATAATCTGCAACTGGAGATGACTCCTAGAGATGTCGCAGGAAGGAAATTGAAATCAGTTATTTAGACATACTGCCTGCTACTATTTCAGAGTTTTCTTTAGCAAATTGTTACTAAGCAATCTGACAAACATCATGAAGCCTTACCAGAGAAATGCATAAAAAATAAGTTGTGGCATAGAAGAACGATGGAAAATGTCCACCAATTTAAGTTTACCTAGTAGAGTCTTGCCACAAAGTCATTGCAAAAAGCAATAGGAAAATACCTACTTTATACTACAAGTAAAGATAACAGGCACATTTAAACTAAGCCAAAAGATGGTCGTCAACTCACGACACCCGTTGAGCTCACATTCAAGCGGCAGCGGCTGCCACAACTTCTAGATGAAGAAGAGCAATTTTCATTATAGAACTTAAGCGGCTGCTCTAATGCTAAATGAAGAATCTACGGGAGGGCTACTTTGTAACGGTAAACATTCAAAGGTGATTACTAAGACTTTGAAAAAAAACCAACGGGTGCAATTTGGAAATCTGCAACACTATTGCCAGGTGTGTCGCGGGTCATAGCTGAGAGGGATTGTGTTTGAAAATTCAAGTATTCTACATGGCAAATGTTGCTAAAATAGCAAACAAACTTTTATGGTTCTCTCTGCTCTTCACGATCAGCAGGTCGAGGATCCAAATATGTTCTGCAGGACTGATGTGGCTGATTTATAATAGTCATACATTCATGGAATATCCTACAGGCGAGTGATGCAAGAGAGTGAAACCGTTAAGGGAATGCAAGACAGAGCCTCACACGAGACCATGCGTGTAAGCTGTAGCCCTAGGATAGAACTGAAGCGGATGGGTCCGCGAACAGTCACGTTATGATAGACAGGCGTAATGCCCACATTATAGAAGCAACTCGCACTGCCTAGGGTAGAAAGCTGTACACGATGGCAAACGAACATTAATTTAGCAGGTACGACACGCAGGCAATCCTTATGCGCGTCGCGCATTATAGGAAAATAGTGAAAACAGATATGACGTAGCCGATGCCACCCAGTGTAAAAGGACATCTAAACAGGGCATTAGAACAGTAATCCAGACACCGGCTAACTATCAATTTCAAACAGTTTCAACACTTACTGCACATAAACGTAACGGGTTCGATAATACCATTACCTTAATGCGAGAGTCGATAACGTGCTTGAAAGGTTTACCTCCGTTTCAGTAACGTGATTGGAGCACTTCATATCTTATACCCTGGTGCCGTAATACGTGCCATTATATCTAATGCATGTTTTGCACTATTTTTCGTAGTAGAGTACGAAAGTACGAGAACAGTAGTAGACGAGAGCACTCTGAGAGCGCATACCTCCGCCAAGCGAGGCAACGGTAGCAAAATAATCAAATTGGCTCTGAAACCATAATTTTCTTTGTATAAACTCCAAAATCTAATCATTTGTGTCTTTTGATAGTAATAACAGCTTGTGAAATTTTCTTGAAGATCTGTTCATAACTTTTTGGGTTATACTGCTAACAAACGTTACCAAACGTTATGATAAACATGAGTCAAACATACAAACGAAGAAACCGATCTGCACCAAAATTCAATCATTAATGTCTTTCAACATTACTAACAACCCCTATAAATTTCATAAAGATCCATTCATTATTTTTGAGTTATTGTGCTAACAAGCATAAAATTAAAAACAGTAACAGACGAACGAACGAACAAACGGATCATTACCAAAATTTGGTCACTTACTTTTTGTTACGTACCTAACAACTCATGTTAATTTCATAAAAATCCATCCACAACATTTGTGAGTTATGACATTGAGAAAAATGAGGTAGACAAACAAACAAATGGATGGACATATCTTCACGAAAAGTTAATCATCTGTTCCTCCTAACATACCTAACAATCCCTGTAAATTTCGTCCAAATCGGTTCAGAACTTTTTGAGTTATCTTGGTGACAGACAGACAGAGAGACAGACAGACAAGCATGACGAAAATATGACCTCCTTGGCGGAGTTAATAATTCCAGACTAGGGTATCTGAAACATAATGCGATCAGCATGGAAAATCAGCCATTCTCAAAGTCTTGTCGCAGTCAAGCGTTGATTCGCGTCATTTGTTTCTTCTTTGTAATTTTCTGTTTCGCAGATAATTAAATGCTGGCAAAATACATCGTAGTAAATATAGAAATTAACTGGAACATTTCATAACTTTATATGAGAAACTGACTTCGCGTACAATCAGTGTGCGGTGTAGAGTCGTTTAGTACCGAAAGTCAGAAAGAACTCCTACTCTGGCTCCAACCATTCTGCTAATTCCTATCTGGCTTAGCAGTTGGTGTTCGTATGTTCTGCTCAATATCTTCTTGGAAGACAATGAAACGGAAAGACCTAGAACGCCTCCAGGCGGCTAACCAGAAATCATTTACCCCCAACAGTAGAAGCATATAAGAACAAAACTATCGCAGAAGACTTGACCAACAGTATAAGTGTTAATGTAATGAAGAGTTGAGCGCTTTGCAATCATATTCGTGGATAATTTTGAAGGAAGCACTATAAATGTAAATTAGCGAATTGCGCGCAGATACCCGTAACGTGCTGGTCGTACTTGCGAAATACGAATACCGATCAAAGATGAGGGCGACCTTGCTAGAACTAAATATGTTAATACGAGTAGCGTCACATTCAGGGGAGCAACGCCGTTCAAGAACATGTCCTGTCATGTTCGAAATGCCACTAGCGCTGAGGCTGTGAAGCTCAAAAAGGTATACTAGACTTATGCTTAACAGAAGTGACAGACCAGCCAGCTGTAGGTGGTTAACCGCAATGTGGAGCTTACTGTCTACAGGCTCTACCTAGCTGGCGTCACAGAATGTAGCAATTCAATTCCAATTCCATTAGCAGGGTGATGTGCATCAGGCCATGGGCAGACCCGCAACATCATATCTTTGGATCGATATACCTGCGTAGCTTCACTTCTGCAGACGATTAGTGGACTGTGGAGTGCAGAACACAACCTGGAACTAGTTCGAGGAACTTCAGGGGAATAGTTCGCTTAGCTCTCCTCTGCCATGAAATATAATCACTTGCTAATAGTTGGAGCTAACTATTCTCCACTCAGCTCTCTCACTCACTCATGGGCTGCGAGGACCCACTGACTTGCATGGAAAAGAATGAATGAGTCTACCATGTCGGCCTAGAAAAGATTGCTACTGCATCGGAAGCCCCCGGACGGTTTTTTCCATTCTCGGCGTTTCTATAAGCGGCGAAACATCCTTTTGTGGCCTGCGTCTGATCCATCATGCCAGCATGACACTCAGACGATTTATTTTCGGCCTTAATTAACTGTCGCTACAACTGATGAAATAAGTCAGGATTTCTCAGGCGGATATTTTACCAGGGACTGTGGCAATCTTCTAATGTCGCTCCTACTCCACTATTGAGCCATCATGGCTGCAGGTATGAAATGATTAGGAAATGACAGCACCTACTTTCATTCATTGTTTAGAAAGTCTATGTCAAATTGACTAAATCAGGAACAGAGTCTGATGTTATTTTAACCATTTGAAATGGATGGTCGATATAAAGGTTATATGGTATGATACAGTTCACTTTCAGTTGAGTCGAAGTTTTTACGACGTTGACCCAAATATGCCAAGTTTTAGCCTGTGTCTGCTCACCCAATGCGCAGCTCAGAAGTGTTAGGTTCATTTCCGCTGTAATGAAATGCTCCGTACAACGACGCTTGATCTCCAGACTGCCAACCAGCCCCGTAATTCACAATCAATGGAGACGCTGCAAAAATTTCTCCTATTCTAAAACTCATGCACGGTAGCGACAAGAAATCCTTTCCGGTGTTAAATTCTCGCCTTGCTCTTTCTTGTGAGGACGCAGCTTTCAAAACTACGTCAGACATGATTTGATTACCACAAATTTGCATAAAAAATTTAACAGTAGAGTCAAGACCGGTGAGCCGAGGCACCGTCGTCATTGTTATTCACACCTCGCACTCCGCTAATGAGAGATGACACGTTTGGGGTTTGAAACGCAAATATTTCTTTCGCAAGAACTCCAAAACTATGGGGGATTTTATGGAAATATGAATGTGGAATGTACTGCACGGGTGGGAGCCTGCGGAACTGCAGGCCAGCATCGCGAGAAGGAAGGAGCGGTGAAGTGAGAATGTAACTAATTCATATATAACCTAGGGTGTAGACCATTAAAGTAGTGCACTGATAGAGCCAAGAGTACGGACTGAAAGTCTCTTGCTGACGAATAAAGAACGGAGTGGACCTAAGTATGTAACAACTTCGCGTTGATTTGAGTGCCATTTCCAACATCGAGTCATACAGCATATCGTCGTAGTTGTTAGACCGTAAGATAATCATAAGCTTGTGGAAAAAAACTTGAGATACAAGTTTTGCAAGACGTATTTCTGTAGCAATTACCATTTTTCAGAAAACCTAGTTATGATCAGATATAAATAATCAAAAGTCATGCTTAGCTTTGCAACTATGATCAGTTTTATTTTATTTTATTTTTCTTTTTTTTGACGATTTGGTATAATTTTCATGTACTATGACACCAACTTTTTTTTGTCAGAAGAGTCTGGTCATTTACGGAAATGATCAGATTCTACCCCCTGCATTTGAGATTGAGCCGCCTACCTTGTAAAAATACTGAGTTGAAGCGTCGAGTAAGTTGCACAAACTGTGCAGTGCTATACCCTGATCCCAGTACTTTACATAGGATTCCTCTATTCATAAGCCACCACATTGCGGTACGTAAAGTCTAAACATGCACCTTCTGCCATAATGTACATATTGTAAAAGAATATTCAAAGTCTATTCAAAAATATATAGAGATCCAACATGATGAGGCAATTCATAGATAAGCCGCCCAAACATCCCCCAGAACTGGAGTAGAGAATTACTACACATGGCAGGCTATCGTCAGTGACTTCGAGATGAGAATCCTAACGGTTGGATTTCTCGCTAATGGAGCCCCGGCGAGTTAGAGCTTCCAGTGATGAGTGGGAGAGGATCGTCGCTAATCCTCTTCTTGATTATTCTAGCTAAAGACAGACTAGCAAGAGTGCGAGACTGGGTGGAGGAGGAACTGTGAGGGTTCATATGAGGGAAACTTAAAGCATATTCTTTAATATCTGGTGGCACGGACTGTATTGGAACACTAACGAAGTGACAGTTCATTACTTCCGTAAGCTAAAGCTGCAGTTCGTTCAATCAGTTTCACCGAGATTTTTTCGGACATATTATGATACAACATACATCACTTTAAGAATGAGGTTATTATATGTATAAGTATTTACACCCTGTCAAGTAAATTATGCTGTTGAATATTGAAGATTGTAACCTCACAACAGTGGGTAAAGAAAACTCCAAAATATTATCATTAACTGGCTTTTTTACTCTACAGAGCTGTTCCTGCACCTGTTCCTGCACTGGATAGTTGTTAAGAGTACAATGAAGTATAAAAACAACAAAAAAAAAAATATTAGAAACAAAATGCACTGGAAAGGAAGAAAATAACAGTAGCTACTGCATAGATATACAAAAATACGTGGGACGAAATGGACAGCGCTCGACCGGAGAGTTATCTTCTGTAGATAATGCAACGACTCGTTTACATTGTAATATAGGTACTGCATCATCTAGCGCTCACAGACAAGATTTAAACTAAAAATATTTCAGTAGCGTTGAGGTAGAGTCTCTTTGTGGGATTATTTTCTAAGCCAATGTCTATATTAAGGCCCAACTCAGGGAGCTCCAAAGGTTTGCGCAACTTGCAAAGTTTTCATTTTAGGGGAGGACCACTCTTGCTATTTTTGTGATGACATTTTTCAGTTCAATGCATACAAACAGGCGATGAACTAGCAGAAATGGCGTAGTACTTCAGGCAAAACACGGAGTATCTCCAATGGCCAACCCACACTTATATGAGACTCTACAGAGCATCGTAATCAACAATAAATACGCGCAAAGTAAGACGATTTTAGCTAAGTACTCGTATTTGATATTATACTTAATACTGTAACTCATTGTGTTATGTAGTATCACAAATAAAGTATCAATAAACAGAATTTTTTTTACTCATTTTAAGACCCCTCATAATTTTGTCTAAGGTTGTATTCGCCACAAAACAGTGTACAACGTATGCGACACCAAATACCGTAGAGCATAATAACATCATATCCGGTAATCAGATGAACATATCATAGACGAGAATATCAGTGCATCATCTACGACATTATGCGGCTGTTGAAAACAAACAAGCAAACCCAAATTTATTACCCAAAGCTAAAACGCTGCTTAATGTAACTAGTGAATCCCACCGTCTAAAAAGACGGTGAAATTCATGTATCAGCACCTCTTTAATGTTGATGCTTACTGTAATGATTTTACAATAACGAGGATTCACCGCATCAACTATAGCTACAGCCTCATCGCCTTTTAAAATAGTAAAGAATCCGCTGCGGTAAGAGAGCAGTTCTTTTTCAGAGTTGCGCTCCTTAAAAATGGATACATTTTTGCTAGGGATAATATTTAGAAAATCTGTGTTAAGAAACTGTGATTATCACATAGCTCCGGTCTCAGGCTACAGAGATGCATAGGGGTCGCGCTGCTCGCAAACTATGTCGAGGTAAATATTTGGTAAAAGAATAATTGAACAACGGAAGGAATAAATTAGTAACCAACAGAAATGAATTAATTTTCTAACCGTCGTGGTTGGTGCACACCTCATCCAATAGCAGTCTGCCAAGAGGGAACGCCGGATGCAAGACGCCTGTACCACAATAAGTCAAAACTTTTACAAATATTTCACCCAGAGATTATCTTCTGGCAAATACATGGTAGGGTATAATACTGTCACAAAATAAAACTCAACTTTTTCCAAAATCTATTTGTATCAAGATCTGACTTTAAAAATTGTAAATAAAGTATTACTGCATCAATGTAAAAATATTACTCAAAATACATCCCATTTATGTTCTCTACTTTACAAAGTTTTTTTAAATATTTAATAGCCACACGAATAATTTCTAAAGGAATCTTGACTAAGCATTCATTCAATTTTAACTGTCGATACTCTGATTAGGAGAGCAGGCCTCGCTCTCCAGAATAACGAATAATCAAGAGCGTTAAGGTCTGGGGCCGGATGCTCAAACGCCGAGTAAAGTTACAAGCTTCGTAAATGTACAACTGCAGGCACGAATGCAATCATGTAACAGCTGAAGTGTTTACATTTTTACTCCTTCATATAAAATCTGAGTCTGTCTATTTTTGCCTCCGCCAAGGAGGTTATGTTTTCGTCGTGTTTGTCACTCTGTCTGTCACCATGATAACTCAAAAAGATGAACCGATTTGGACGAAATTTACAGAGATTGTTAGGTATGTTAGGAGAAACAGATGATTAACTTTTGGTGAAGATATGTCCATCCGGTTTATTTTTTGTTTGTCTGCCTCATTTTTCTTAATGCCATAACTCAACAAGTTATGGATAGATTTTTATGAAATTAACATGAGTTGTTAGGTATATAATAAAGAGTTAATCACCAAATTTTGGTAATGATCCGTTTGTTCGCTCGTTCGTTTGTCACTGTTTTTAATTTTATACTTGTTAGCACAATAACTCAAAAAATTATGAATGGATCTTTATGAAATTTATAGGGATTGTTAGTAATGGTAAAAGACATAAATGATTAAATTTTGGTTCAGCTCGGTTTTTCGTTTGTATGTTTGACTCAACGTTTGTTAGCAGTATAACTCAAAAATATATGAACGGATCTTCAAGAAAATTGCACGAGCTATTATTTCTATCAAAAGGCACAAATGATCAGATTTTCGAGTTTATACAAAGAAAATTATGGTTTCACAGCCAATTTGAATTTTTTGCTACCGTTGCCTCGCTCGGCGGAGGTTTGCGCTTTTAGAGTGCTCTAGTTCCTTACTGGAAAAGGACGGACAGTGGTCTCTTCACCATCGCTGTGTTTCTCGAGCAGTGTGGCTCGATCGTCGCCCATCTTGCTAGATGGGTCAATATTTCATCACACACAAAATTGCACCATTGCATTAGTGTTGCTTCCAAAATATTCTCAAGATAATGTTCTCTGTTAATCTTCAGCCCCTCTGACACAAAAACAAGATAGACTTCTCTCTTAGAAATAGCTACCTAAACCAGCACTGATGCTGGTTCTGTGCACTCAGCACCTTATTTGCATTATAGGGGATGGATTAACGGTGTCTTGCAAGTGCTCTATCATTTTAATGATTGTAATTCTAAGCCAAGCCTGCTGCACACTGAATACCTTATCAGCCGTAAAGATGAGGTTTTTAAGCGTACCATCTCTTGTACGGATCAACAGCAATCGAATTTTGGACAGTCACTTTTCAATCGTAGCTGCAGAAAGAAGCTATCTCTTTTAGAGCTTATAAGACAAAGCTTCCTAGATCTTCTCAACAGAGTAATATCCTACGCATATACCTCGGCGATGCTTCTACTTCTTTACCTTTTTTCTCGTGGGCCTTTTCGGATTGGGTCTGATAATATATAATTTTCCTCACACTTCTGACAAGTTTTGGGATTCTAGAGGTGCGAGAAGGTCCCGCTCGAGTGCTATCTTTGGTCGACGAAGTTTCCTTATAACGGTCAATCGTCTTCGTGACCAACATTTTGTTGATTTTGTTTCTCTCACTTTTGAATAATTCAGAAAGGCTCAAACCCTTTTCATACTTCTCGATGATGAACTTTCGCTTCAGCTCTACCGTCACTGTTAATAATTGATGGCTTAATGTTTTGAAAAATAAGGTAAGTTCTTGCTAATCCTAATCCTAAAATATCAAGACGTTCGTGTCTGTATTTATCTATTTATTTCGTGTCCGCTTCTCAACGAAATAGGCGAAAAATAGGCCAGGTTGCAGATTTTCTAATCAAGTCGCGGTTTCATGGAGAGCAATGACAAGGTTACAGAAGATGGCAAAAGTGATATCCTTATCGCTTTATCTGTATGCATTTCTTGTTTGAAACGTTTACTTACATCGAAACAATGAAGATATTTCTGGCTTCTCTGGTCGCGGCCATGGAATCTGCTTTTCATCACTTTCTCCGTGCATCGGAACATACATATGTTTGCTCTCATTTCAAGACGTATAAATTCAGTAGCCGATCAACAAAGCACGGACAGAGCGACGATTTTTTTCACGGGGCAACAGACACAATTAATTCTGTCAGCTTGCTGTCTTACTGTGACGGAGAATTTTTGCTTGAAGAGAAAAAGGAACTTAGATGTACTGAAGCCTTATCCTTGGCGGCGGGGAATTAATTTAATTCAGTAATGCTTTGCTGCTAGCTAATGTAAAAGTTTTCTACACTTCTGCTAAGATGAGGACGATTGTGCTGCTTAGATGAATTGAAAGAGAGAGCTCTCGTCTCTTATGACAATTTTAGTAGGCCATCGAAGCGTATTTTTCATTTAACGAAAATATGTTAAATGAAGACGGGGCTTCAGAAAATCGTCGTTGTCCTTTTTGACAGTAGGGGTACTCTAACTAGATAATAAAATTGGGTAATATTAGCAAAATACTGTGAATATATATTAATTGATATTCGAGCATGTAACAGGAATGATGCCTCATCCTGTATATGGCATCTGAATTCACTTCATGCTTCATTTAAGCTTCCTGCCTATGCTGCTAGCTGCAAGATCAACAAACAATAATTGCATAGTGTGGCCTGTAGATTCTGCTCAGTCTTTTTGTCAACATCTTAGTTCTGGGGTCGAAATTCTCCTGTATCATCTCCGCATAGAAGGGGGATACAAAATAAGTAAATAAATATAAAAATGTATAGCACACATCGATCTTTATAACAGCACTGGAGGGCCCAGCCGTCAAAAATGGCGGCAATAACTATGTTAATAACTTTTTTATTGCTCCGGTTCCAGGTTTAGGTTTTGCTTTAAAATAGGTCTCATACCTGTAGGCGTGATCTTCCATTAATGAAACGCAAGTTTTACGCCATACGCCACGAGTTTTGCGAGAGCAAAATATCCTCCCTGCAAGATTAGGCGTGCATATCAGTTTGGTATTGGTCAGACGTTGAACAGCACTAAGAAAATATATGTAGTTCAGTGAAAAGAATTCACCGGAAATGCTCAGGGCTCACCGTAACCTGGATACCAGCCGATTGTCAAACCTTTAGGAACGAAATTTGGCAGCGCTGTAAGGTGATTATAATTTGGCCTCTGCTCAGCATGAAGTTCCAGCAGCCACAAAGAGATTCAGAGACTGAGCTTCTCTTGCTGTTACGAAGAAATTCAGTTAAAAAATGTGCGATATTCTTAGGCCCGACAGGATCAAAAACTCTATCAATCAGACCGCCGTTCATCTACCACGCTCAGAAGACGAAGAAGAAGAAGAAGAATCATATCAAATAGAACAGAGCTACTTTCGAAAGCGAAGTGAGTTTCAGAAACTGCGGTATTTATACTTTTGAGCATTGATTTCAGAAGCTATATTTGTCAACGAAATTCCAAGGGCTGAAATTTCGTGGTATTTCAACTTGCTTTTCAGTAGATGAATTTTTTCCTATCTAAATCCTTAACAACGTGACGGAGGGAAGGACCTTCACTGGAGCGAGCAAGCCTGCCACTGAAAAGTATAACGGAAATACATATACCCAGAAATAGTCCACTATATACAAGCACTCTGAGAGCGCAAGCCTCCGCCAAGCAAGGGAATGTTAACAAAAAATTCAGAGTTGCCCTGAATCCAGGACTCTTTTTGATCATCAAATTTGGGTCTTTTGTTGTTTGTAAGTTCGTAATATTCCTAACAGTTCCTTTAAATTTGTTCAAGATCCGTCCATAACTTTTGGAATTATGTTTTGACCAACAAAATAACAAACACAGAGACATACATAAACGGATGAATAACTAAACATGTGTCATTTCTTCCGTACAAGCATCCTAACAGTTCCTGTATTTTTCATAACGATCCGTTCATAACTTTTTGAGTTATGTTGTTAACAAACAGTAGAACAAATATAAAGTAAAACAGACACACTCGAAGTACCAAATTATCACAAAAAAATTATTCATTTGCTCAGCGTAATACTGTTAACACTTCCTGCAAATTTCATGAAAATCTGTTAAGAACTTTCTCAGTTATGTTGCCAAGAAAAAAATAGGAAGATGTAAAAATGTAAAAGTTAATCATCTGTTCCTTCTAACATTATATTAACATACCTAACAATCCCCGAAAATTTCATTTAGATCCGTTCATAATTTTTTTTTAGTTATATTGGTAATAGACAAAAAGATCTAAAAAAAAGCAAATAAACTCCTACAAGAACATCACTTCCTTGCTTTAGGTAATGGGTTGCCTGGCTGCTTTTCTTGTTGACTGGTGTCTTCAGGAAGCAAAGAATGCAACGGGTCGATTCTATAGGACTGAAGTAAAACATAGCTGTGACCGCAGGTAGCAAATTTACATCACATCGACGAGCCGAAGTGTTTTAGGCCTCAGACCTTCGTATATGGTTTTCTTGAACGTATCATCGTATTTTTTCGATTTATTTCATTCAGCCTCCAGCTCATTACTGCCCAGCTACTTGAGCTGCAAAATATCGAAAAATGTTGTCGCCAAGTACAGAAAGTTCGGGCAATAGGCTTCCTGTCACTGTGGTTTCTCTCGCGTGCAGAATTGGCTATAATGGTGCTTATATATGTTGGTAAGGAATAGATATATTCTGTGAAGAGTACTGTGAAGTAAAAATGAAGTGTAAATAAGGCTTCAATCAAGAAAAAGAAGTTAATTGAGTCGCAGAAAGGGAACAAATTCGGCGCTAGTGTTGTGAGTGAAAGTTTCCACCAACATGCACTGCAATTTTCCATAAATAATTGCTAAATTAGTATATATAATATTCATTTATTTATACGCTAGAGAGAAATTTTGCAATTTAAGACGATTTTTCTGATGAAATTAGTTAAAATACTCCTAGGCTACTCAGCCATAGATTCGTCGATGATGACGTCACTTTTTGGTGCTAATTTTTCGTGAGTCTTCCCGTTACGCTCTTTGCTTCTTAGGTGTCTCCGTCCCGATACGATAGTAAGGAACAGATTGAAATAAATTCCGTTTCTGAGCTCCAAGGGGATGCGATTGGAGGTAATTCAAACAGTAGCAAGACTTTATGATCGCACGCTCAACATCACGACCGCAAGATCAACTTGCTGATCGCAAGCTCTACTTTCAAGTCAAACGTTCAACTTGATGATTGGACACTCAACTTGATTACCGCATGAGCAAGTTAATGATCGGTTGCTCAACTTGATGACTGTACGCTGAACTTGATAACCGGCCGCCTCAAAAGTAATGGTTTACGTCTGAGTACTGCAGTTATTTAATAAAAGGCTGACTTTGAGTTTCCTTTTCATTACAACCTAGTGGCCAAATTTCCCCACCACATGCATACGTAAGCGCGCACGCCACAGAAGTTGCAGCACAGAATGCCTGCTACAGCAGAAGAGTGTTGAGATTGTACCGCTGCTAAAAACTAAACCTCTTAGCCAGTTAATTAACTAGAAGGCATCCTTGTTTGATCTGCACTGCACCTCGGGAGAGTCTTGCCGTAATTTATTCCATATGAAACGAGCTCTGAGAACAATAATTATACGATGAGAGGTATGAAGAGGCAAGACGGCTGACGTGAGTGTCAATGGAGGACTCACTTATCTCAAAGGATAATGAAATCCTCGCGAAAAATGTGAGGCAATAACAGGGATGGAGGACTGAGGCAGGAGGGATGGACAACTGATGGGGAGATTGCTGCGGGACAGAAACAGTCACATTCCTTATGCAGAACGGCCATAACATAAACGATATCATTTACTACTTACAGATGATTTATGAGAAGTAACAAGCGCGTTGCAGTCAACGACACAAGAAAACCGGACTGGTCTCTTTAATGAAAGACAACTCTTTGTGCTTTAACGTGGTACGATTGAACAGTTCTAAATGAGAATATTATCTGACATTTACTCTTATTCAGGACTAAAATTGAGTGCTAAATACTGCCTGAAAACATATTTTTTATAAAGTATCCCGCTATATATAATATAATTTGATAACTTTCCTGATGCGAAGTGTTCGAGTGAATATTCATGCTTGATTTTTCAACTACAAAATAACACCATTCGCTTTTTCGTAATCTGTGAAGCAAAAGTGAACTTGATATACTGGCACATATTTTGAACGTCCTTTACGGCTACATTGTCGTCAGTTGCTTTGATCCTTCATATTATCGAACTTAGAAGTGCCGTAGGTTGTGTTATATAGATAATAATGATGCTGAAACGAATCAGCTAACGTTTCCTCCTTCCAGAAACAGATTACTTTTACCATTTTAAAAGTTTCCTGAAAAGCAGTTGCTCCGCTCTTCAGCTTCATGGTAGTGCCACATGATGATGAGCCTTGAGAATACTCTTGAGTCTGTGTGTGTCTACGGGTACTGGGAAGGTCCACTCCGTACCAGTACTCCTAACATTACGCGCCTGTGTTCCTCCAATCTAGACCATATGCATTTCTTATTATAAGACGCTCAAGGCAGACTCTCACATACAGCCAAGTTTAGGCCCGAAAACAGTGGGACTTGGTTGTTACGATCCGTGATGAGGCTTTCACAGAGAGCCTCTTGTCAGGATTGAGGGATAGCATGCAAAGGAGCTTCGAGCAGCGTAGGCCCTCCTTTTGTCTAATTACTTACTATGATCTCACCATGAATATTGCATAAGCTGCTCTTTGTGCTGCTTCCCTGGGAGCTCCTTCAATGAGGGGATTCCAAAATAGGGAGAATGAAGGAAAAGCGGACCGAAGCGCAGCAGTAGGAGAGATAAAACTGAGGCTAGCGGTGCAGGACGCAGTAGCACTAGTGCTGACAATTTACTAGTGATGCTGCATCACTGCACTGATAACTTCAGTGAAAGTTCGTAGAGCATCTGGGTACAGTTAACAATTATTTATGGAGAGATGTGATGCCCAACGTACATGGAATGAGACTTGGAGAATAATGGTGCAGGCACAGTGTATCCCAGGATGAAGGATGGAGTAACTACATGGAGCCGTAACTGCAATATGCTACAATAAATTATGGCAGGATGGAATAAGAAATAGATAGAAAATGCCAGAAGGCGAGAAGAAATGTGTATTACCTGGATTAAAAGCTGCATCAGAGTATGATGTGCGAACAGTTTATTGCAGTCTGAACGATGAAGTACAAGAAAATTAAAAACAGTGTAAACTATCTGCATCCACAAGCCGAATCACGAAAGAACCTTGTACAAAGTTATAAGCTGCTTCAATCCAGGGTTGTTACAACCATCTATTTAAATTTTGCAGCAGTAAGTATATAGCCTACTAAAACTATAATGAATAATTAACTTTCAAGGGTTCCGAAATCGGGTTCTTAATTGCCCAGGCCACAGCAGTGACATCGTGCAATCTTTGTGCTCTTCAATCAGGTCTGCTCCCTTGCATTCAGCACTACATACACACATATCAGTGGTACAAAATTACACATGGGTGTTATAAAAACGCTTTGCTTGCTTGCATGATTTGTGAACTGGCAAATTACTCGTTAAAACCTGTATCTGAATTAAATAAATTGCCCAGTTTGACTTTGAATGGTAAGATCCAAATCTTTTGAACAGTAAGATCAAAAGCCCGTATGTTTCCCGATCAAGATGCGTTTTCCATTCACAAAATCGCATCAGAGCGGAGGTTTCTCTGCCGGAGCATCAGCGTCGGCCTCATCACGAACCAAACGGCTTCTTCTTCCTTCGCGAAGCGATAGAATTCAATTGAAAAACAACATTTCGAGGCAGTTTTAGCACGAGGAATTCCCCCAGACTCTCGCCGCCTTCCTTTTCTTCCTCGGAGAAAAATCCTCATTGTGCATAAAGGGATTAAAAGGAGATTCTAGTCCTGGACTTGTGACATTGATATGCAATTAGATTTTTACGGGGGTAGTCTCAATGGAAAAGAAAAAGACTGAGCATATTCATATCTGGCTCTTGTGGTCGAACGGGCGCAACTCCACTGGAGCGTTCTGCGAGGGGAAGAGAAATTCTACACAGTGTAAGTGAATCAAATTCGTTGAATACTCCTGATGTAGTTGTTCAGTCGAAAAAGAAAAGTCTTCTCCCATTTTTAAAGCTGCAGGGGACGCACGTCGTAGTGTGAAAAAGTTCAATGCATTCCCGCCTAAAAGAAGCTTACGGTGTGTAATGCGGCTTTGCAGACCTCGCGCAAGTTTGAATAACAACTGCAAGGCTAGTCATATGCGAAAGATTTGCGCTGCTCGCGCCTCATACTAAGTTTCTGCTCCACTTCATTTCTTTTTAAACGAAAATATTATTCTGTTGTAAGCTTTGCATGCTAAACTTACGGCAATATTATGAGCCCAATTGTACAGAGTGGCAGGGAACTTAGCCCGCAGTGACTGTTTTTTGATCGATTAAAGAAAAATGCGCGGGAACGCATCCAATGTACAGAGAATCATCAGCTCGGACAGTTCTTTGTAGATTGGATAAGGTCAGATAACTGGTAGTAGACGAACCATATATACAGTCCCATTCCTAGAGAGCACTGAAGCTCGCACTTCAGCCCTCAGTGAGTCACTTGATTTCGATTCCATTTACTTTGTTTCTATCCATTATCTTCAGTTTTCTTTCTTTCTTCTTCTCAGCTTTCTTCTTTTTTCTGCTAAGTCTTACACACACAGTAGACTCCAGAATTGCACGTTAAATTTGCACTACTTTATTCGGCTTACTATATCTACTACTACTGCTATCTACAAAATTTCCTCTGCTTACTGAAGTTCATTATTACCTCCGCCAAGGAGGTTATGTTTTCGTTGTGTTTGTCGGTCTGTTATTCTGTCTGTCTTTCTGTTATTCTGTTTGTCCTCATGATAAATCAAAAAGTTATGGACAAATTTACATGAAATTTACAAAGCTTGTTAAGTATGATATGAGGAACCAGTGATTAACGTTTGGTGAAGATCCGTCAATCCTTTTGTTTGGCTGTTTGTCTGCTTCAGTTTTGTCACTGCCGTAAATCAAAAAGTTAGAGACGGATTTTCATGAAATTTACATGAGTTTTTTGGTTTATTATGAAGAGTAAATGACCAATTTTTTGTGATGATCTGTTTGTTCGTTCGTGAGTTGATGTGCTTGATTTTGTGATTGTTAGCGCAATAAATCAAAAAGTTCAGAATAGATCTTTATGAAATTTACAGGAGTTGTTAGTGATGTTAAAAGACATAAATGATTCGATTTTGGTGCTGATCGGTTGGTTCGTTTATATGTTTTACTTATGCTTATCATAATGATTTTTAGCAGTATCACTCAGAAAGTTTTGAGCATATCGTCAAGAAAATTGCAGAAAGTGTTAATACTATCATAGGGCACAAATAATTTGATTTTGGTGTTGCTACAAAGAAAATCATAGTCTCAGCACCAATTTGAATTTTTCGTTACCATTGCCTTGCTTGGCGGAGGTATGCGATCCCAGAGTGCTCTAGTTCCCTTGTCGTTTAACAACCAGAAAGAATGAAGGCAACTCGTTATAACTAGATACCAGGCGCGTATCCAAATATGAATAAACTGAATCTCTCATACGCAGCATATCATATAAAATTTTGGTACTACTGCTGATTGATGAAACTCCGATAAATGTTTCTTAATTAACATATGGGCTTCAAATAAAACAATAAAATGTTCATTATGATTCAAGAATTGTACTTATTAGCAATGAATATAAATTCATAGCCACCATCGGTGAAAGACACACCAGTTTTACACTTCTTAGGCCTTTTTAGTGTACTGAAATTCAATGATTGTCGACCACCTTTGACTTTGCGCTTCTTGCTGATAGATACAATCCTGGCATCACCATGAGCAGTCAAGTATGATGGTAATATATGTCAGAAATCATTTACAGGTGAAGGTAAAGAAAGACTTATACGTAAGTCTCTCACAGATGTTACAAGGACCACAGGTCGTCAAGAGCTAAGGTGCCAACGAAGGAGGGCTCTCATTTCGACGACCTGATACCCTCCGACCATCCCAGTTGCTGGATAAGGTCAGTACTCCCTCAGCTGCATCCGGGCACTTGACAATGACTGAGTGCGTCAAACGCAGAAAGACTGGAGGGCGGACGCTAACTTGACCATGATTGTCAATATTAGATTCCTCTAATCCTCCGCTATTGCAGGTGTCTGAATCTTTCACTAAGATGAACGCAACATCCAGACAAGATATAATAATTGACTTTGCTTGTTTGTTTTCTTTCTCATTGAGAATGCATTCCACGTCTCGCCCTTAGCTGTAGCAAACAGGCTACATGCTTGCCGTTACCTTAGAACTGCATGCTACAATAAAATGAAATCTGTGAGAAAGCTGTTGTGTAAAAACGGCAGTAATTCTCGACTCTTGATGAATGTAGCAACAGATAGTTAAGGTTGTGCAAATATAAAACGATGAGGTCGCTATTTTTTCCAAGCAGTACTTACTGCCAATCTCCTTTGAGTCTTTTTTTAGTGAATTTGAACGCATTCTGTTTAGTCCAAGGATATTCTGCACACCCTGTAGATACAGAAAACACACAATTTTTTCTTTTGGTCGCATCAGTTCGAACAACGCTGCATAATTTTGTCCCTAAAAATATTTTCTAGGGACTAAATCCAGCAGTTTTGTTCGAACTGCTGCGAGCAGAAGAGAGAATTTATGTGTTTTCAGTGTATCCAAAGGGTGAACAGAATGTCCTTGCACTAAACAAAACGGGTTCAAATTCACTAAAATGAGAGACAATATAACTAGAACGCCTAGGTGGCGTAAGACCATCACACGCGGTAGGGGCAAATTCAACGAAGTCATTTTTGATGAACGAGGTTAGGGCACAGCCCTAATCCCTGAGTAGATCTTCCATAATAGCATAGGAAAAAAATAGAACGCCTCGTGGCGCAAGACGATTTGCTGCGGCGGAGGCAAATTCGCCCCGGTGGGGGAAAATTCAATGCCGTCAATTTCTGATGGCTAGCTAGGCCTAGTTTTTTTTTGTATGGGTCACATCTAGGTCAACCCACCAAACTCCCTACAAAAAATTATGAATATTGCTCAAACATTCAAGTACTTGAATGGCTTCAACGACGTATCTACAACGGCACTCTTTGAAAGAGATCTAAATGATCGCTTGCGAAACAACGGTCAAAAACTCAAGCACAAAGCTTGAAGAACGCGAAACAACGGTCAAAAACTCAAGCACAAAGCTTGAAGAACGACCTTAAGTCAGCAGTTCTTTCCCTATTTCATAGTCAGCATTTGGAATAGACTCCCTTCCGACGTTGTTAGTGCGGAATCAGTCAAAGCGTTTAAAAATCGTCTTGACTTACATTGGGAGAGACATCCCCTACAGGTAAGGATTCCTCCTCCAGGAGTCGCACACTCTTAACGGCTAAAGCCTCAGGGGCTTCCTAAATCCGTTTTCTTCTCTCTTCCGCTCCACCTACACTGTCTGACATCTTTGACTCCGCATATCAGCGACTATTGATCATAATTTCATGTATTCGTGATCGTCTCTTTAGCTGAGACTCTTCTCCCTCCTCTTCTTCTTTTTTCTTCTTCTTCTCTTTCCCCCAGTACTTTATATCCTACTCACTTAATGGCAATAGCTCTTAGAAGGCCGGGGCGTAAGTTTTGGTGTCTCTTTGAGAATGGGCCTGTTGGTTCGTCTACTGCCGCCTATCTAATCTAATCTAATCCTTCGACCATTTTTTGGGTGAACAAACAAATATATATATATTTACAAATATAAGTGCAAAGAATCGAATCAGATTTCGATCCGGGGACCTAGAGATTACCACGCCACCACATATATATATTTACGCAAATATATATATGTATATACATATATTTCGATTCGGGCTATTAGATGGCAACAATCTTTAAGTACGCCCTGTTAAGTGGCCGGCGTCTCGATAGAGGTACCAAAATTTTGGTACGCCTATCGAAAAAGTTTTAAAAACACAATAGATTTTAGCAAATTTTGTCTCATTTTGAAGGAAATAAGTTCACGTAGGAACGCACTCCCATTTCCCGGTAGATAAACGTCCAAAATGGCAGCACCATCCACACCGACAATCCACCCTAGTACAGCACCACTTCCAATGAGCTCTTATTCCGCCAACCTTATAGGTTAGGAGGCCAGGACAGGCCTAATAGATTTTAGAAATAGGTTGATTCACCGGGAATCTAATTTTCAGGATAAAAAGAAGTACCAACGTGATCACAAACATTATTAAAAACCAGACGTTTCGGATTATTAAAAATCCATCATCAATGTTCTAAAAATACAAAATTCGGATTATAAGAAGGTGGCTAAGAACAACAAAGAATTAATCTCTCAAAGGTAACAGCTAAAAAACATGAATCATCTATGAAATGATAGAGAGCTTCACAGCCGATGAGCACTAGTTCAGCTCCGGTCTACGTTTGAAAATATACAATGATTCTAAAATGCGGAGGTCAGCAGTGGTCTGGGTAGCGTCTAAAATAGAAAAATTGTTGCTGCTAAAGCATGATCACTATTTGTACAATGGTCACGGATGGAAGACTTGGTGGGTTTAGCTAAAAGTTGACCCGTTCGAAAAGAAGTACCTTTGTGTTGGGCGCACCTCACGAAC
>LQNS02015106.1:13393728-13430034 GCA_001587735.2 Parhyale hawaiensis
AGGGCACAAATAATTTGATTTTGGTGTTGCTACAAAGAAAATCATAGTCTCAGCACCAATTTGAATTTTTCGTTACCATTGCCTTGCTTGGCGGAGGTATGCGATCCCAGAGTGCTCTAGTTCCCTTGTTGTTTAACAACCAGAAAGAATGAAGGCAACTCGTTATAACTAGATACCAGGCGCGTATCCAAGTATGCAAAAACTGAATCTCTCATACGCAGCATATCATATAAAATTTTGGTACTACTGCTGATTGATGAAACTCCGATAATTGTTCCTAATTAACATATGGGCTTCAAATAAAATAATAAAATGTTCATTATGATTTAAGAATTGTACTTATAAGCGATGAATATAAATTCATAGCCACCATTGGTGAAAGACACACCAGTTTTACACTTCTTAGGCCTTTTTTAGTGTACTGAAATTCAATGATTGTCGACCACCTTTGACTTTGCGCTTCTTGCTGATAGATACAGTCCTGGCATCACCATGAGCAGTCAAGTATGATGGTAATATATGTCAGAAATCATTTACAGGTGAAGGTAAAGAAATACTTATTCGTAAGTCTCTCACAGATGTTACAAGGACCACAGGTCGTCAAGAGCTAAGGTACCAACGAAGAAGGGCTCTCATTTCGACGACCTGCGACCCTCCGACCATCCCAGTTGCTGGCTAAGGTCAGTACTCCCTCAGCTGCATCCTGGGCACTTGACAATGACTGAGTGCGTCAAACGCAAAAAGACTGGAGGGCGGACGCTAACTTGACCATGATTGTCAATATTAGATTCCTCTAATCCTCCGCTATTGCAGGCGTCTGAATCTTTCACTAAGATGAACACAGCATCCAGACGAGATATAATAATTGACTTTGCTTGTTTGTTTTCTTTCTTATTGAGAATGCAATCCACGTCTCGCCCTTAGCTGTAGCAAACAGGCTACATGTTTATGGCTACTTTAGAACTGCATGCTGCAGTAAAATAAAATCTGTGAGAAAGCTGTTGTGTAAAAACGGCAGTTGTTCTCGACTCTTGATGAATATAGCAACAGATAGTTAAAGTTGTGCAAATATAAAACGATGAGGTCGCAATTTTTTACCAAGCAATACTTACTGCCAATCTCCTTTGAGTGTTTTTTTAGTGAATTTGAACTCATTTTGTTTAGTCCAAGGATATTCTGCTCACCCTGTAGATACTGAAAACACACAAATTCTTTCTTTTGCTCGCAGCAGTTCGAACAACACTGCATAATTTTGTCCCTAAAAATACTCTCTAGGGACTAAATCCTGCAGGGTTGTTCGAACTGCTGCAAGCAGAAGAGAGAATTTATATGTTTTCTGTATCTACAGGGTGAGCAGAATGTTCTTGGACTAAACAAAACGGGTTCAAATTCACTAAAAAGAGAGATAATATAACTAGAACACCTCAGTGGCGTAAGACCATCACCCACGGTAGAGGCAAATTCAACGAAGTCATTTTTGATGAACGAGGCTAGGGCACAGCCCCAATCCCTGAGTACATCTTCTATAATAACATAGGGGAAAAAACGCCTCTTGTCGCAAGACGATTTGCTGCGACGGAGGCAAATTCTCCCCGGTGGGGGAAAATTCAATGCCGTCAATTTTGATGGCGAACTAGGCCTAGTTTTCTTGGTATGGGTCACATCTAGGTCAACCCACCAAACTCCCTACAAAAAATTATGAATATTGCTCAACTCCTTCGACCACTTTTTTGGTGAACAAACATATATACCGGGTGTTGCAAAAAAACTCTGCCAAACTTTCACAGGTGATAGGGACACTAAAAAAAATACACTTTTTCACGAATATCAAAAATTGCAAAACTTGTTCGTTTCCGAGATACTGACATGTGTAATTTGTAACAAAACCTTACCTAAAGCTGCAACTAAATGAAGGCCTACCTACATATAACTCCAGTTGCAAATAAACAGTAGAGTGGAAACTGAAAGAATATTGTGTAAAGAAATGTAATTCATTAATTTTACAACCAATTACATTAACTGTTCAAAATGTCCACCATTTACTTCAGTGCAGGCGTGACACCTCCTCTGAAAGGACTGTAGAACACGAGATAACATTTGTCGATCTTCAGCCATGTTACCTGCTCCGACCGCGATCCTGGCAACAAGATCAAATTCTGGCTGCAGAGGAGTGCCGTACACCGAAGTTTTCATGTGGCCCCAGAAAAAGAAATCCAGTGGATTGAGGTCGGGAGATCTAGCAGGCCATGTTACTGGACCATTTCGTCGGTCCGGTAAAGTAATTTGTAAACACAGTGTTGCCATAACGTAGGCAACTGCTGTATTGCCAGATTCAAAGGTATAACTAGGATTAACGTAAAGGCTTATTTACTATTTGTAAGATTACCGTAAACGTTACACATGTCAATATCTCGGAACAAAAAGTTTTGGAATTTTTGGTATTCGTGAAAAAGTGTTTGTTTTGAGTGTCCCTATCACCTGTGAAAGTTTGGCAGAGTTTTTTTTTTTGCAACACCCGGTATATATATTTACAAATATAAATGCAAAGAACCGAATCAGGTTTCGATCCGGGTACCTAGAGATTACCGAGTCCCCACTCTTACCACTAAGCCACAAACAGCTAAAAGGAACGCAAGGTACTTGTGTTGCCCGCTGCATTAGGGCAAAGATATTAAGGCAGAGCCGTACGTGTATGAGGGAGCTCATCCGTCTACCCTGAACAATTAATCACCTGAAAGATCTCACAGTTTCTCGTCCCGTCAACAGCCGGTATTATCCAGACA
The DNA here is from genome assembly GCA_001587735.2 of Parhyale hawaiensis. Classification (NCBI taxonomy): domain Eukaryota; kingdom Metazoa; phylum Arthropoda; class Malacostraca; order Amphipoda; family Hyalidae; genus Parhyale; species Parhyale hawaiensis. Next base: position 13,396,512 of record LQNS02015106.1, read on the forward strand.
GTGGGCTCTCCGTCCGCCCTTATGTTTAAATAGAATAAATACAAAGAATCGAGTGAGGATTCGATCCGGGGACCTAGAGATTACCACGCCGCCGCATATATATTTATGCAAATATATATATATATATTGCGATTCGGGCTATTAGATGGACAACAATCTTTTAGTACGGCCTGTTAAGTGGCCGGCGTCTCGATAGAGGTACCAAAATTTTTGTACGTCTGTCGAACCTTTGAGTTCAGATAGTGATAAAAGTATTAAATACACCATAGATTTTCGCAAATTTTGTCTCACGTTGAAGGAAATAAGTCCACGAAGAAACGCACGCCCATTTTCCGGCAGAAAACGTCCAAAATTTTTGTGCTGCCACCATCCACTCCGACAATCCGCCCTAGTACAGCACCACTTCCAATGAGCTCTTATTCCGCCAACCTTGTAGGTTAAGAGGCCTAAAAGAGGTACACCCCCTCCGAGAACCTTGTAGGTTAGGCAGACAAGGACTGGTTCTGCTAAATTCCTAAGCATTGTAGGTATATATACGGGTTCACTATGTATTAAACCTTATATAACACTTGCAGAACCAGTCCTTGCCTACCTAACGTACAAGGTTGGCGGGGTAAGAGCTCATTGGAAGGGGTGCTGTGCAAGGGTGGATGGTCGGGGTGCATGGTGGCAGCACAAAAAAATTCTGGACGTTTATCTGCCGAGAAGTGGGCGTGCGTTCCAACGTAGACTTATTTTCCATCAAAATGAGACCAAATTTGCGAAAATCAATGGTGATTTTAATGATTTTTCGTCTTTTGAAGCTAGATGGCCTGCCTGGATTTTTGGTACCTCTATCGAGACGTCGGCCACTAAACAGGCCGTATAGGAGTATTCGTGGCCATCTAATAGGCCATATCGAAATATATATACTGTATCTATGCTTAAATCTTCAACGAAAACATTATCCCCTCTCTCACTTCGTTATTGGGTGATAATTATGGACCTAAATCTGAAATGATTGAAAGAATAGTAGTAATTCCTCACATCTTATACTATTTTATGTTAAAAAACAGTTTCATAACAGTGCTTTTGTAATTGGGAATAAATTTCAAGGACTTTCTGCGTCCTCAAGATATTGTTGCGTTAGTACTGCAGTTTCCCTTTAATGCTTAAAGTCGATGAGTACAGACATGAGCGAGCGAAGGTTAGCAATATATGATACAGCCATACGGAAGCGCCTGTAGTACTCTGAGTTTAGCTGCGTTTGGTCGTGTTACATTAATTCCTCAATGCATATAGAGAAATGCAACAGGCACGAGTGAATGAATATGACTATGGAATTTCATGCTGCTTACTACGTATCTGAAGTGCAGGCAGAAGAAAGCCAGCAGCAAGAGTATCGGCTTCGTAAATATTACTGACAACCTTTAACATTGGAGGCTCATCAAAGAGCCTGAAGACAGTCATGCAGCTACAGAAGACTAGACGTACAGCGTAGGCCCCTAGAAGTCCTCTAATGAGCACCGCACACTTTACGGTGAGAGAGGCGGGAGTATATTCATATTTACTTAAGAAGGGAAGCGTATCAGTTTTTTTAGCTAAGGGCTGATCCTCAAGGACGATTAGGTCCGTGGACGTGTCACACGGACATGACCGCTGCACTACCATTATGTCCGCGTTCGCGTCTGCACGAAGCGGGGTAGCACCCGACATGTAAGCGTGGGCGACTCAACACTTGGACTTCGTGCCATGGTTTAGGCATATTCGATGCCCATTATGCTGGTCCAAGGTGACACGTCCCCTCTCCACGCATCTGTGTTGATTTCACCGACAAATAGGACATAGTCTACCTCTCAAGGAGCTAGAGACGAAAAAGAGAGCAAATCGTGTGGCGGGCGCACATTGAGCAGGGCAGGACAAAGCAGGGCAGATGCAGGGCAGAACAGGGCAGCAAAACACAGCACGGGCGTGGTGCGCACACTGAGACGCAGTCTTTCGTCGTGTGCGGCCAGTTTTGCCAGATCTACAGATATATCCGTTGATCTACAGATTTTAGCGCTGATCTACAGATGTCCAGATTTTTTCCCCCCCAAAAAATGCCCAAAATCTAGAGATGTTTGGAGTAATTTGTTCAAATATGTCATATGACATTTCAAAAGATTTCTATAAAAATTTTTTCCTAGATTCAGCCAATTTTTTATTATTACCTTCGCAAAGGAGGTTATGTTTTCGTCCTGTCAGTCACCAAGATAACTCAAAAAGGTCTGAACCGATTTGGACGAAATTTACAGGGATTGTTAGGTATGTTAGGAGAAACAGATGATTCACTTTTGGTAAAGATATGTCCATCCGTTAGTTTGTTTGTTTGTCTGCCTCAATTTTCTCAATGCCATAACTCAAAAAATTATTGATGGAGTTTTATGAAATTAACATGAGTTGTTAAATATAAAAAAAATGTAAATGACCAAATTTTGGTAATGATCCGTTGGTTTGTTTGTCACTGTTTTTAATTTTATTCTTGTTAGCACAATAACTCAAAAAATAATGAATGGATCTTTATGAAATTCATAGGGGTTGTTAGTAATGTAATGTTGAAAGACATAAATGATAAAATTTTGGTGCAGATCGCTTTGTTTGTTTGTATGTTTGACTCATGTTTGTCATACCGTTTGTTAGCAGTATAACTCAAGAAGTTATAAACGGATCTCCAAGAAAATTGCACAAGCTGTTATTACTATCAAAAGACACAAATGATTAGATTTTAGAGTTTATACAAATAAAATTATGGTTACAGAGCCAATTTGAAGTTTTTGCTACCGTTGCCTCGCTTGGCGGAGGCATGCGCTCTCAGTGTGCTCTAGTTGAATAAATGTGATATATGAACTTTTGTCATTGTGACGACAGCCTACTTCTGAAGTCCGTTCATACCCCGGTCCTTGAGAGTATTATTTTAAGCTAATCAACAATTGGGTTGTTGTTGTATCGCTAACCAGGAAAGTACTAAATGTTCCAATAAAAACTATGCAACTGTGAAGCTTTAGCCAGCAAAGCTGACCACAAAAAATATGGCAAATCTTACGACAAACGCGCATTTGGGTTCGTAAGGACGTTATGTCACGCTTGGACGATTTGCCGAGAGACTGTTGTGAGAACACATCGCAAGTGGATGAAAGTGTTGTACAATAAAATAATATCGCCGGCCATTTATAACAGGCCAGTAAATTAAAGATTTGATGCTTGACTTGTCTAAAACTTCACACTGGAGCGTTTACTTTGCCCCTGTGGTAGTGATGAGGATGGCAAGCGCTGTCATGCACATCATTATCAAAGTACACGTTTTCTATAAAACAAGACAATTTTAGAAATTTTCCTCCTGGCATCGTGTTACAATTGTCAAACGCTTCCTCTGTCAGACCAGCTTAACTTAGTTGTGGAGACCAGGCTAATTAAACTGTTCAATGATAATAGTGAAAAGCTGCTCAAATATATCGAGCAGACTAAAGATTTCATCTTACGGAGTACAATTGAATTCTCAAAAGTTTCAAGGGCACTCAATTAAGAGCTAACTCATGACAGTCGCTCCTACCAGTCAACACCTGGACATTAAAGGAGGTTTTCTCCTCAAAATAACACTTTACAGAGTTATTTCCCACTTTAGGGGTAATCTAACATCTCACAGCAACCACTAGCAGATACTTATTAGGTTAGATTATACTGTAGATATTTTTTATGCAAAATATGGATGATTCTAGATTATTCTTTCCCTCAAATTAGATTATTTTCCTCGAAAAAATGTGGCAGCTGGGCCCCTGCTCGGCACGTGGCACAATAAACTGTATTCGGGTGACAGCGTCGCGCAGGCCCACACAGGTATGTACTTATCTGTGCTGTCCTGCGTGTCAATATGCGTGCTTAGGTAAGAAGCAGTGAAACACAGTTTTCTGTTCTGCTCTGTGCTGTGTCACCTGCGTTGCCTGCGTCTCAATGTGCGCCCGGCCTAAGAAATTTTTCTGATGATGTGAGTCACCTCCCTAAAAGCTCCCTTCTGTGTGCGGTTGCGCAAGAAGAACGAGGGGCACGGGTATGAATATCTGTATTCAGCCAGCGGAAATTCAAACCTGGAATTGCACTTACTGATGTCTCATGAAGAGTTAAAAATACAAAGGGTGCAGCGAAATGATCTGCCATTATTAAAAGTTTAATAAAAAGGATATAATATGAAAAATGATTGAACCGTATTTTTGTTTTCCAAATGTAGTACAATTAATGCCCCTTTATTTCACTGCGTTTTATTTTGTTTTAAGTGGTCCATATGGATTAGACAGGTGATATTTGATCTATTAAAATGAGCCAGTTGCCAACAATTTGATGTCATGCATATGCAATGATCTATTGAGTTATGGATAACTTCCGGGAACGCATTCGGCAGTGGTAAAAATACTGACACCCATTTTGCTGATATAATTTTTAAGAATTAGATAAAATAGCATTGGTTGAACAAGGCAAAAATAAAAGTACTCTCGTTCATTCTTTATTTTATTTTATATTTTATTAAATCTTCAAATTTAGCAGATTTATTTGCCGCATTCTTGATGAATAATTTATACCGTATGCCTGTAAAATAGGTTCGGCCATAAGTAAGGTACCTTTTTTAAAAAAATTATAATATTAAAACTAAAAATAGTAAAGTGAGTTGTTGAGGAGATTTTAAAGTTTTTTTTTATTATTGCATCTATTCTACTGACAATGCAACATATTGCTGCTAAAATCCATAAAATATTCCTGTCTCAAAATGAATCGTTACTCAACGCAACAGCGAGCAAGAATGGTGGACCTATACTTCCGAAGTAGTTGTTCGGTGGTTACTACAGTTCAAAGGATATGCAGGAACATTGCTGGTATTGGAAGAAATCTTTCGAAGAAGTGCCTAAGATTACTGGTTTTGTAATTTCGAAAAAACGGGACAACAGCAGACCAACAACGTAGTGGCAAACCACGGACCGTAAGAAATGATGCTTCAATCCAACTTGTTGCAACGAGTGTTGCTGGTTGGCCAAAGACGTCGACTAGAATGCGTTCAACTCAACTTGGAATATCACGTACTTCACTGCGTAGGGTTTTTCCAAAACAATTAAAGTATCATCAATTAAAAGTCAAATAACACAAAAAATTCAACCTATGGACTACCAAAAAGCGGTTAGATTTTGCCAATAGGTTTTTGCAGCTGGCAGAAAATGAAGAGTTTGTGAAGAATCTAATCATGACCGATGAATCGAATTTTCACCTCGATGGTTTGTTAATCAACAAAATAGTAGATTTTGGGCACCTGAAAATCAAAAGCTAATTCATGAACGTCCACTTCACTCAGCTAAAGCAATAGTATGGTGTGGCATCACGACTTCGAGGATTATTGGACCATATTTTTTTGAAAATGCTAAAGGCGATGCAATTTGAATTAATGGAGACCGTTATAGACGGATGATTTGCCTGAAACCTTGCAGCAGCTGAAAAGAAGATCAGCCAGGAGATCAAAAACATTTCAATAGCGACGTTAGAGAAAGTAATGAACAGCACCGTTGTAAGAGCTCGCGATTGCTTGGCCAATAATGGAGGTCATTTAAATGATATTGTTTTCCCTACTTCAATGTGTTATATTATTCTAATACAAAACTTTAAAATCTCTTCTTTCATTTGTAAAAAAACCAAATCGCTTTACCATTTTTAGTTTTAATGTTATAATTTTAAAAAGTACTTTACTTATGAGGCCATATTGCGTTTTTGAAATATATAAAATACTAGACCACCCGAGTTCCATTGGGTCGCTAAAAAATTATCCTATCCTAAACCTATCCTACCCTAACACCTACCCTAAGTTCTCAGTTTATTTCATATGTATAATAGGGAAGCTTTCACGCGCGGTCACACACAAGCAAAGATACAAACAAGTAAGATGATCAGAGTTTTATAAGTATACTAGAGGGACCAACCGTCAAAAATGACGGCAAAAATTTTGTGATTTAGCTTTCTATTGTTCCGGTTCCCAGCATAGGTTTTGCTGTATTACAGGTCTCATCCCTGCAGGCCTGATCTTCCATTAGTGAAACGCAAGCTGTACAACCATGAGTTGTGCGACAGCAAAATATCCCCCTGTACGATAAGGAGTGAATATCAGCTTGGAATTGATTAACCGTCTAGCTGAACTAAGAAAAATATAGTTCAGTCAAAAAAATTCACTGGAAATACCCAGGGCTCAGCGTATTGTGGATACCAACTGATTGTTGAACCTCCAGCGTCGACCTTTGGCTGTGATGTAAGTTCAATATAAAAAGGCGTCTGCTCAGCGCAAGGAGCTTGTATAGAGAAGGAGGGAGCCTTGTGGGCCAGTTACAGACTTGCCAGCAAGTCAACCAGATCTCTTATGGCTGTGAGACGCTCATTGGTGAAAGAGATGGGGGAGCACTGAGTTTCACGGGGGAGCAGCAGACGAACCGAGTTACTGATATGCGATTGGTGCTTACGCGACTGGCTGCAGCCATATAAGAGACTCTTTACTGATATGCGATTGGTGCACACGACAACTGGCTTACAGCCATAAGAGACTCTTGAGCTTCAACGGGCTAAGCTACTGGCTCCCTCCTTCTCTATACAAGCTCCTTGGCTCAGCGTAAAGATTCAACAATGAAGGCAGGGATCCAGAGGCTGAGGATCCAGAGGCCGGGATCCAGAGGCCGGAGATGAAGAGCTATATTTGTCACCGGTACCCCAAGCGCTGAAATTGTATGGTAACTCAACTTGTTTTTTAGTACATGAATTTTCTCCTATTAAACTCTTAACTGCGTGACGGAGAGACCGACCAACTTTGGAGCAAGGGAGGGAGCAAGCGACCAACAACTGTGTTTTATTATATAGTGGACTAGACACCCCGTGACCCGTTGGGTCACATCATCTTGCTCATTTTCGCAAAAAAACAACATTTGTCATTCAACTTGTCATAGACCTCACGTTATTTGACAGTCCACTCCAGCGGCAAATGCAGTACCCACCACCATCACCAGCTTCTTTGCTTGTCAATGAAATATTCAACACTCTGTAGGCACAGTGAAATATATATGTTACGTACTCCAGTTGCATTGCCCGTATCTCTTTTAAATTTTACGTTTACGCAGTCAACCTCAGCTTCATTTCCGTATCACAGATACCGTATAAACGAATTAGCTTGCTCTTCAACGTTCGAATTTTTTCCCATCTTAAAGCGAAGAAGCTGTGCGCATTTCTTTAATAGCATTAGCTACTGATACGGGGCACGCAAATAAAATTTCAATTCTCTCGTGCACTCGACCTATGAAGTGGTTGGTATTTTATGTCGAATTTTCATGTTCTTTTTAGCTTTAAAAACAATCAACTGATGCTATTCTTCGTTCATCTTAGCTGCTCATACTGGCCACGGGATAAAAATTTAGAATTTAAATTCTTAAGTTCATTCGACTTAAATATCAAGCGGTATCCAGAATACAACGCTCCTTAAATGTCCATCCCGTCCTGACGCTTGAACGGTATTGTGAACTTTAAAATTTCTCCCTGAGGCGCAACTCCGCCATTCAATCTCGAATTTTTCCCTATGTTAAAGTGAAGCTGTGGGCAAACAAGCAATCAAGTAAGACACAAATAAATAACTAAAGTTCACAGACTTTTAGCATAATAGAGATAGATAAACAAAGATATTCTCTGCCGGGCGTGAAAACTGAGCATGGACACTTCCTGTGTCTTCCCTGTGGTAACATATGGCATTAAATTGATAAGCATTCATTGCCTGTAAGTAATGTTGCTTGTGAGTAAAAAAAATTACTAGAGGCTATATTCAAATACAAGTAGGGTGACTGGGCAAGAGAAAGACGCGATACACTGACTTTCTTTGATGACGCAGTTGATACAAAAATACAATGCAATACTGTAGATGTTTTAGCTCATAAGGCGCGTGCATTCCATTTTTTGTAAATTTTCATGGTAAATGAGTTGTAATGCATGCTGAGTAACTTGGATACTGACGAACTAGATTCAATTATGGAATAGAAAAAAATTGAGTCTTAGCTAGTTATATTGTATACTGCTGAGGTTCATGAAAGTAAATATAAAATTGTGCACTTTGTTAAACAAAATCGAACGGGATATGTACGCTGTTGTATCAATAGCCAGAAACTATTGCTAGCAATCAAAACAATAAACAAGCTATTGCTCCTTCCCTTGCAACACCATGAATGCATTTAGCCTTGTAGGATAACTTAGGTTAACTGGATTTTCTGTGATTCTACTTCCGTCAAGTGTACATTATTGTAAAATGGCTTGCTTAATAGGCCTATATACTAAACACCCTATACAGACCTGGNCTTCCCTTGCAACACCATGAATGCATTTAGCCTTGTAGGATAACTTAGGTTAACTGGATTTTCTGTGATTCTACTTCCGTCAAGTGTACATTATTGTAAAATGGCTTGCTTAATAGGCCTATATACTAAACACCCTATACAGACCTGGATGCCCGAGAAAGTTATTGAAATCACTATCCTTTAGTAAATTACAAAATTGAAATAAAAGTCGACACGAACTAATATTAAAATTTGACGTTTCGGGAATTTTATCCCATTTTCAAAAACCTAATAATATCTTGTAAGGATACCTAACAAAATTTTTTTTTATTTAAGAAGACCTAAATTGTGTTGGTGCTAGCAGGGTGGGACCTAGAGGGAGAATGACCACGGTGCGCTCTGGGGTCCTCATATAAGTTATTGTTTACATGTTCCATCTAGTTACCTCCTTTGTCTGTACTTACCGATTCATGCACCTGCGCAGAACTGTTGCCCAATGAGCGGGTGACAGATTTGATTTAGGGTTAACTAAGTAAACTATACGGCACATAAATACAGTAACCTATCTATTTACTTAGAAGGTGAGCCAAATATGACTTTGCAAAAACATAGAAAAAAGTTGCCGCCTAAAATACAAATGTTCTTTTACCCTCAAAATCATCTTCTGCGGATGAAAACCTATTCTATGTTCCATCATTTGCTGACTCGACTTCGCCCTTTTGTGCCTACTGTGCACATTTGCCGACGTTATAAAATATATAATGTTATTTTTATGAAAAGTGTTGTCGAATGCAAACTCGAGAAAGATAATATCGCTCGTACCTTTTGTTGCATGTACACTAGTACAGTCTAGAGGACAGCTTGCAAAAAGTATTCACTGCAGGAAATTGAATGGCCTAGGCAAAATTTTGTAAATGAAATTTAGGAAAAATAGGAAAAAGTTACTTTGCAACAAATTTTCGCCCCTGCTAAAAGTTACTGGATAAGTGAGAACTTTATTGTAGTGATGTGTTTAAACTTGTTCATTATGCAATGTTCGACTCCCTAATTTGTTTGACATTACATGAACTAACAAATATTATCAAGAGCGGGGTGGAGATAAACACTGTATCTCCATTTAGGGCACCAAATGCATAATAAAATATTACATTTATAGCATTATATTCATATTTATTTTTTAAATTAAATGTGATGTCCCATATGCTACACATTAATTTTTCTCCATATCACTTCCCCAACCCTCATCCTAGCTATCTCTCTGAATATTATGACTGTATTAAAGAAATCAAACACTGACCTGGTTTCGCAGGAACACAGCGCTGGCAAGCTTCCTGAAATGAAAAAGAGTTTCTTATAGATAGATAAACCTCATATATTTCTCTACGGATTGGAGGTATTCTTGGATCAACACTAATACAGCATATTTCATAAATGAAACATATTATGAAAGCTATGCATTCGAAATGAGCTGAAAATGGTGGCTGTATATTGCAGAACCCATGTTGTAGCGAGAGCATTAGTATAGTAGTAGAGTGAAAGTTTACTATAGCGCTTCAGAGATAATTTGCTTCTTCTTGAGTCGCAGGTCTTAGTGTTTTTATTTACTTTTATCTTTGCCGAAAGGTCCCACATTATATGCGGGCCGAGATGAAGAGACAAAGAGGAATCTCTCTATACTGTAGGCTACATATATATATATTTGCGATTTAAAAAGTAAATCTCATCAGACTTCTGTTTCAGTTTACCTCTATCAAGAATGCAAAATCTTACCGTTGTGGAAAATTAATTATGTATTTTAAAGCTGTTACCAGTTGTTACTCGGAAAAAATGAAATTGCAAAATTGGTCTGTCACGCTGTACTTAACCCTTTCCTGCCTGCGGTACATATTTTGCGGACGAAACAAATAGTACTATTTATCCCTAAAGTGAATCTTATCTCCGGCACGAAACGGTTAATAGAATAAGCGTTGATGATATTCCTTAGAGTTAGCTAGCATGTGTGCACGAGTCACTCATTTCCGTTTAGCGGCAGCAGCAGCAGCAGCATAAAGGCAGTACAAAAAGCTCTCCCTTTACACAAACGCTTTAGGCTTCTCTGCTTCTTATTAGCTTAATTTTTGATATTTACACTTCACTTGATTTCTTATAGCTGAATGCAACTGAGTACTGTGTCGAAGTGGAGCTACTTTTTGTCGTGTAAAAGCTTGCTAGAAATTCACAGAGTAGGTGGAAGACTTACTTTTAAAGAATTTTAGTTGCTGTCCTGAAGGAGATACAGGATACTGAGTAGTAGTAACCCTTTCGGTACTGACGGCATCTTCGGATGCCGCATCAAAGTTTTGACTATTAAAATCAGAGCCTTGTTTCCTTTAGTGCAAATTTGGACAACACATTTAATAACCCGTCGGAAGTCAGTGATAGTATTTTATCTACGATTGAACTTAATTGAAGGTGAGCTCCAGTGACTACAATGATAGTGTCTTCTATGAGCTTCTTTTAGAACCTCATAGCAGGAGCAGAGTTTTCGTAGAAAAGGGGTTAAGTACAAATCAGGAAGCGTTTGAGCTGAAGAAAAGTGAGCGCTCCACATAAAGACGTCATCGATTGAGACAGTTCCATTGAGATAAGCTCATATCATCGGTCGTAACTTTGAAAGTACCTCCACTCACGAGAGTTGGTTATAATTTTAGCCATTTCTTTTCTGCACTACAAAGTAATTAACATTTCGAAAACTAATGTGCCCCACCGTCAAAACTTACATCAAAGGATTTGCACCGATACCCTTCAGTGTTCAAGACTGTGGTCATGATTCTCCTTCAGTTTTCAAGACTGTGATCATGATTCTACTATATGGAGGACGCAATTTCTAATCTTCCTTTACATGAAAATAACAAAATGTAGTGAAGAACGAGTGCATATAGAGTATAATTTCACATTTATATCTCCATATATCAAATACTTTCTTATATATTTGTATCTTTCGTGTCACGCTCAGATGAAAACAGGCGAAAACTAGAACGCCTAGTGAAGTAAGACCATCACCCGCGGTGGAGGCAAATTCAATGCTGTAATTTTTTATGGCCAGCTTACTCTAGAGTTTCGCTATTTTTTACATCTCAGTCAACCCACCTGACTGCCTAAAAAATATTATTAAAATAACTCTACTCCTTATGCCTCTTTTTGGGTGGACAGACAACAAAATTCATCGCCGTCATTTTTAATGTCCAGCTAATTCTAGTTTTTGGCATCAGTCAATCCATCTGACTCCCTACAAAAAATTATAATCATTACTCTACTCCTTCTGCCTTTTATTGGGTGAAGTTACAGATTTAGCGCCGTCATATTTGATGGCTAGCTAACTCAAAATTTTCGCCATTTTTCACATCTTAGTCAATCCACCTGACTACCTAAAAAAATTATTTTTATGACTCAACTCCTTCTGCTTCTATGTGGGTAGACAGATAACAAAATTCATCGCCGTCATTTTTGATAGTCAGTTAATCCTAGTTTTTTGGCATGGGTCAGATCTAGGTCAACACACCAGACTCCCTGTAAAAAATTGTGAACATTGCTCAACTCCTTCTACAATTTTTTTTGTTAGACAAACAAATATAAATTTATATATATGTATGCTAACAAATATTTATTATATATACTTAAATGTAAAATGTAAAGTCAACTTTGACCGCACCCTCACGTCGGAAACCCACACGCACTGGTTTGTGGTGCGGATATAGGCCCGTTGGCCCCAGAGAAGTAAGAGCCGCTGCAGTCGACCACAGGTTATCACAGAGGAGTAAGAGCCGCTGCAATCGACCACAGGTTATCAATAACTATGCTGCCAGTTTGACGGAAGATTCAAACGACCCGCGACCCCCCACCCCCCTCATCTCTGAGGCATGTAAGTTCCACAACGGCGCAGTGCACGCCCGCAACTGCCGAGTCAACAAACCTAGATCAGCAAAGAGCTCGCGTTCCTGGGTTGGCATAGAACAAGCGATACAAGGATTGTGAGCTGTGAACGTAAGCATGCTGCTACCGAAAACGAAAACATTACCACCTCTCTCTCTCTCCCTTCATTTGCGGGTGATAATTAGGTCAGGTTGAAAATAGAGAGGAAACTTAGGAAGCCCTAAATTGAACGCAGTTCTTGCCTTGCCAAACTTAAAATTTCAGGGCAGAAAACTTCTGAAGTAACTTTAGCAGGCTCAAGGATCCTTTGTTAACATTTTCTTTGCACATAAAAGCTTTGCTTCACCTAAGCCTAAGATGCACAATTTGAGCGAATTGGTAAGATATCTTCAGACTAGAATTCTAACACTAAAAAGGAGAGGAGAAATTTGGGGTTTCATTAAAGTACTCTTTTTTCTTCTACTAAATTTCATTCTAACGGGAAGCATGTGTCCTCTGTTTTCACGCTTCAAGCATAAATTGCATAACAATCCATTCATGCACCTAAGAAGCTGCTTTGTATTGTCCGACCACGGCTTCTTTTCTGCTCCCCTTGTGCCAATATCTACCCTCGTTAATTTCATTTTCAGCCTATTTCTCCAATAAAGGAGATGAGGTAATAAATACATAAGTAGAGACGTAAATACTATATGATATATATATATATATAGTTCTTATTTTGTTGTTTTGATGGACGTTTCGGGTGCCATGTCCATCATCACCAGAAATTGAAATGACTGAAATAAGCTCGTGGACCCACAGAGCATCCTACAAGATTGGGGCACGTTCGACTGGGCAGTCAAAGCCAATTTCAGCCAAGCCCACTTCACTTGACTTCTCCAGATATGCAAACACGAACTAATGCATAGTCACTTTGAATCGCGTTGCAGGTGCTAGAGGCACCCTGATTATGTCCAGTAGAGTGAAATATCCATTTTACAGAGTAAAACTTAGTTCATAAACGTCTCACTGGTATCTGATTCAGAGTTAATTAACATTCAACACTCGAATCTAAAAGTCGAAGCCAGAACACCTGGCTGAAGATTCAGAAAAGTCAAGTCTCAAAAGCTTAGTTTCGCAGCCCAATCGATTGCCCCAAATGCTTTGAACAGGTTTAGGAGATTTGTATTTACTACGTTTTCACACAAAAGGCTCATCGTAAGTTTACTTAGAAGAACAACAAGCTTTTTTATAGAGAAAGTATTTTACAAGCGTCTTTTCTAATTCTTCATTCATTTTCTACAAATAGTGGCAGCATTATTACAAAACTATGTGTGAACAAATATAATTTTTTTTTTTTTTTTCAAATTAACTGCAAGCTCCCAAAGCTGTCCAAAGCTCCGCCCGTTGCTCGTAAACACCTCCGGTGACCTCTTGCTGCTCATATGTCGGCGCCACACTATGGAGTTGAATGCACAATTTGATGCTANACAAATATAATTTTTTTTTTTTTTTCAAATTAACTGCAAGCTCCCAAAGCTGTCCAAAGCTCCGCCCGTTGCTCGTAAACACCTCCGGTGACCTCTTGCTGCTCATATGTCGGCGCCACAGTATAAAGTTGAACGCACAATTTGATGCCACGGTAAGCAGCTCGCAGTTCTACGTTGTTCGTGTTACCGTGACTATGCTACGGGTTTTAATTATGTATCGGAACTACGTGGGAGCTTGACATCCTGGGATCAAGTTGTGCTTGCAACCGTACAGCGTGGCCCCGGCATCACACAACATCTCTCTAGTTATCAGTTCCAGCGTAACTGTACGTACGAATGGCTAGATGAATGTCCTTTACAACAGTAGGGCGCTTGGAGCAGAACCACCACAACATTTAGTTTTCTAACTCACCTTGTCGTACTAATAGCTCCTCATAACAAAAAGTTTTTATTTCAACATTATAAATAATTTTACTGTTGTGCTGAGCGCAGCAATAAACTCGCTCTATGTATGCCAAGCGGGAAGAAAAAACGAGTTAGTCGTATTATGATGCCACATTTTAACTTGCGCTTCGGCAAGCATTGGAGAAAATCCTTCTGTCGGTGTGATGTTTCAGACGACAAAATTCGTCGATAAAGTTCGTCCTTTTTTACTGAATGAGCTTCAAATAAATGCCCTAGGATCAAAGACAAGTCGAAACTGGAACAACACGAGGAAAAAATAGGTGAAATTAACAAAAACTACTCAGCGATGAAAGTTGTCGGGAGCGGAGGCACTTTTTCGCATGTAATGAGTGAGTCACAACGCCAGCAACCAATGACGGAAGAATAAACCAGTTTTGCCCCTCAGGTGTTTGCAATTTGCGAGCTTTTACGAAGCTCTTGTTTTGATGGGCATCAATGTGCCTAGTCCATTAGAAGTGCGGTAGACGGGCTGCAGCTTATATTTTTTGGCGCCTTTTTTACAGTAATTGTTTTACAGAAGACCGCTGAGCTACAGCCCTGCGTTGCGCGAGCTTCACTGTACTCTACGGAGAATTATTTATTGCAGCGTGTAAATTGTATTGTAAAAGCTGTGATTTATTAATCAAGGTGCTGATGGACTAGATATTGCATTCAATAATGTATACCTGCTTTCTCGCCCAAGGATGAGGCAAACTATGCTCATATGAATGTATTTTATGTGCAATGTACATAGATTAGAAAATGTTATGAATAAAATTTAATTGTTTGATCTTTGAACATATACAAGAGAATGGAGTGGAATGAAGTAGCCTCTCACTCTTGTGAACTAGATTTTATACTTATCTCAGAGTGTATGTTAAAGATATGCAATGCAACCGCAGTATGGTAGTGATTACAAACATATGAACTGAATAAATGAAGAAATACTGAAATGTTCCTCATCAAACTAGTGACCGACAGTTATATCGTTATTAAATTTATTCTCTGTGGATACTTATTTTTTTATGGTTAGGGAAGCCCTGCTAATATGCATCTTCTGTGACTGCAACAAAGCCTTACGAGTCACCCTCAAAATTTACTCCCATGAAGAGTCCTTTTCGTTTGTTCGCAAAACTTTGTGAGACCGACTTATACGATATCATAGCTCATCAAAGTTTAACACTACAGTATGTTAGCATCGCCAATATGGCCGTTACTTTCAACAAACGTTCACTTGCAAATATTGCAATACACATAATTACGTTTCTGAGAAGCGAGAGATGATTGGAACTGACTCTTAGTGCAAAGAAAAACAGTCCCACGTTAGGATGCAATAGACGCTTTTGGATCGCGGACGGTGATGCTAAGCAGTTCTTTCTTGCTGCAGTTGCCAGTGCGACGACTGTCGGCCACCGCTGGAAAATACGTATTCACATTCAAATATTTACTATTTCTCATCAGCCTTGGGAATATTTTAGCCAAGAAAACCCTAACGTGCATGTCCTACATAGGTAGCATCTGACCTTAGCTGTAGATTTAGGAAACATGAAAGGAAGCGCTGTTAGCTTAGAAGCATCTACTATTTACCAGATCGTGGACCACACGGTAACTTATCGTGTGGTCCATGACCAGTTAAAGGTAACGGTAAAGTCAACTTGACCGCAAGGCCAACTGGGAAACCCACATGCACTGGTTTGTGCTGCAGATATAGGCCAACTGGCCTCAGAGGAGTATACGGCTGCAGTAGACCATAGGTAGTCTAGAGCTATGGCACCAGCGGTGGAAGGCTCCATGCAACCCCTGCCTTCCCGTTTTCTTTTAGACCCATATCAAAACTCTGACCGGACGCTGGCTGATCACATTCGGCACCGCGAAGAACTTGCATACATACTAGGAAGGCTTGAATGCGCGGCCTTGAGAGTCAATGTGAGAGCCTTTAGTCGCTGGTACTGCGGGTAACTGCATATCTTAAAATCATAAAAATGAATTTTTCACACTAACGCAAAGATATTTCGGCAAGTGCTGAATCAATAGAGTATCATTTATCTAATTCTGAGTTCACTGTTTCTGTTTTTCTAGTAAAGGTGGTGAATAATGGTTGCGGTAACTAAATTCTGCACGGATGATTCTGGGCTGGGTTAGAAGAGCAGAAATTATCTCAAACTCTTCAGAATTATGGAAATTTACTAACTTTGCTCGAACATAACGCAAAAAGTTCGTTCTGTGCCTTGTTGTTTTTGAAAGCTTAGACAATAGTTAAATTTGATTAGTTTGAGTAGCTATAATTTGCACCTATTCACCAATGGTAGCTGAGAAGCGCTATCTGCTCCTGAATTTTTCAAAACCAACCTCCATTACAGTCAAAGTAAAAGTAGTATTAACTTTTTTGTTGCATGTCGAACTAGTGAGCCGAAATACAGGAATGCTAATCATACTTTATTTTTATGGTACAAGTGCCCGCACAGGAACCCAGAATTCTTACTAGTCGTGTTGATCAAATTTCACCTATCAACTCTCGTTAAGAACCACCGCTCTAAAGAATTTGAAATATACCGTAGCGGTATACGTGAAGCTCATGTGCCTATGCATTTCGCGCACTAGGTAACAAGCTGTGATCGTAGGTCGATCGTACGTCGGAAAATACTGCCTGATTATTGCTATTTATTGCATTACAGTATACCGGCGTCAAAACACATAACACTAACTGGTGGCTCTCCTGACACTGTATATGACTATTGCTTCATTTGGAGAAAATCGTAGTTTTTGAAGAAATATTGCGAGGCCTCAGCTGTAGAGCGTGCGCTTCCAGCAACGACGGCAATTACCGACAACGCAGCAGCTACGAACGAATTAGAGCAAAGAAAACGATGTATCCCGCAGCAATGTAACCCAAACGATAAACGTATGGCCAGTGGCACTGAAAAGATAACATGCGAAGATATAGCTAGGATAAAATCGACATACAGCACCATTTACTGCATAATATGAACTGAAGTAGCGTAAAAGTTTTGAACATTAATTGGTTTATGTTAATTATTTGTGAGGATTTTCCTATGCCGCCATTTTCTAGTAAATATAAGTTCATTTTCTATGCGCTACCGACCACTTCACTAAACAAGGTCACAAGCTGAGTGAAAATCAAACAACTAAATAATGGTGAGTTCCGCGGGAATTTGTTATATTTGCGTGTAAATATGCATCGATGACCGAGAATCCTCGATCTCAATAAAAATATTATCGGAAATAACTCAAATTAGGATGAACTGCAAGATTAGATTTTCTATGCACATATTAGTGAAATTACTCTAAGTCTAAGGCATTTATTTTAAAGTTTCTGTTGTAGTAAGCTAGAAAGAATACCTATCGAAAACACAATCCTCTTCGCCGTATCAGACTACAAAAAATGCAAACCGCAACCACAAAGATTTCCTGCATAAATTATATACTGTGATTCAGTGCTCCAGGGGAGGTGTTATTTAAAATTCAGAACTTTGATTTACAAGTGTTTTCTGGTTGATTTTAATCGTATGGTGTCCCGTAAACTTTCATGTTAAAAAACTATCGCTTTTTTGTTCTACCTTTTGAAATCAAAGCATCCAAACGAGAGGCTTGTATACCAGATAGAGCTAGACATGACGAAGTAGGAGGAATCATCGAACATTGCCCATCAGATATAGAGATGATATTGCATCTGTAAATGAATGCCAAAAGTAAGGAGAATCAATATATATATATTATGTAATATTGAGTGTCAAAAAGTTTAGAAAGCAGTGGGCACCGTAACCGTCATGAAATATACTGCTTAAACAAGTTAGTTTCCAAACGTATTACTCGTGGTTTTTGCTATTAGTTGTGCTCAAAAAATAATTAAAACGAGCTGGTAGAAAAACTGTCTCATTGCCGGCACTGAAGCGGCGATGTTCATCAAAGAGTGCGAGGGTTGAGGTGTGAAGATTTAAGCGATAGATAGAGTCGGAGGTGATTCGTATGAAGCTGAAGTCAAATTAGTGCTCACTGATTCAGCAGTTCATCATGTTCGATTCAATTATCCGATTTGGATACCGAAAATCTAATTCCAATTATCAATTATCCGACTCAATTTAAGTTTTTTAAGTTTTTAAACTCAATTCAATACATTGAAACCGAATCAATAATTTGAAAAGCGAGTTTTAATGCTTCTAAAAGGAATTTAATACTTTTTACTATCTTAGCTAAAGAAGAAGCTTTAAAGATTAAAACTAGACATTTCATCTTTATTACAATGTAACGGCATGGAAGAAATTAATCAATACAGTACATATTTCACAAAAAGCATATGGTAATGTTACTATATTTTCTCAGATAAAAAGTTGGTTGTATCAGCTAGAAGTGAAGCTTTTGTTATTATATATAATTTAATAATTAATCGTAGTTTTCCCAATATTTTATAGAGAAAATATAAATGAGTGAAAATGTTCACTTTATAAAAATTCTGAAAAATCAAAACAGTATAATAAACACCGTCGTGTGCTTATTTATTAATGCATATATTAGTATCGTTCGTATTACGCTCTTAACGAAACTAGATAGGCAAAAAATTGGCCAGGCTCAGGCTGCAGATCTTGTGACTATGGTGCGTTTTGATGGAGATCGATCGCAGAAAATTAAACCATGTTACAGAGAATAGCAGAATGAAAATCCTTATCTTAACAACTGCGTGTAATTCATGCTCAGCCAACGTTGAAATCCAAACAACGAAGCTACTTACAGCGTCTCTTAGCACTGCCATGTCATTTGATTTTCATTACTTTCCCCATATATTAAAACTATATTAATTACCCTCTGTTCACGACTTACAAATATAGTAGATGAACAATGAAGCACAGAACAAATGAATTTTTGCTATGCAGTAGATGCAAAATTATTTTTTTAGCTTGCTTTTTGACTCTGATGCAGCAGTTTTCGCTTGGGCTTAAAAAATTGGATGTACTGATGATGTATCATGCTTTAGACAGGATACGCAGCGGGGATTTAATTACTCGTACATTCATTCTACGAAATGACGAACGATTATATTCACGTTAAACAAAAACAAAAGTGTATAGTAGATTGCATTCCTTCCTCAGTAGAGAAGTCTACCTAACTTTGTCTTTTGCGAGTAGACAATTCCATTAAACTCAATCGTCTTGTAGCGCATCCTTCAGAAGAATATTAGTAACAAAAGCATGATCAACTAGAGCACTCTGAGAGCGCATACCTCCGCCAAGTGAGCCAACAGTAGCAAAAATTCAAATTGGCTCTGAAACCATAATTTTCTTTGCATAAACTCCAAAATCTAATCGTTTTTGCCTTTTTATATTAATAACAGCTTGTTCAATTTTTTTGAAGATCCGTTCATAACTTTTTGAGTTACACTGTTAACAAACGTTATAACAAATATGAGTCAAACATACAAACGAACCAACCGATCTGCANCTGCACCAAAATTTGATCATTTATGTCTTTTATCATTACTAACAACTCCTATAAATTTCATAAAGATCCATTCATTACTTTTTGAGTTATTGTGCTAACAAGCATAAAATTAAAAACAGTGACAAACGAACGAACGAACAAACGGATCATTACCAAAATTTGGTAATCTTCTCTTTGTTATATACCTAACAATTCATGTTAATTTCATCAAAATCCATTTTAACTTTTTCAGTTATGGCATCGATAAAAATGACGCAGACAAACAAACAAACAAACAAACGGATGGACATATCTTCACCGAAAGTTAATCATCTGTTCCTCCTAACATACCTAGCAATCCCTGTAAATTTCATCCAAATCAGTTCATAACTTTTTGAGTTATCCTGGTGACAGACAAACACACAGACAGACAGACAGTCAGACAGACAGACAGACAAACACGACGAAAACATAACCTCCGTGACGGAGGTAATGAGGAAAAGTCATCACAAATTCATCGCTGTCATTTGACAGCGCGGGCACTGTAGTTTCTTAAGAAACTGCTATAGCGAAAAAAAAAGACGACGTCGACATGTATTATTCGTTAATCGCTTTCAAAAAAATTGTTACCAGTCCGATTGCGATTATCCAATTCGTTTGGTGGGTTTATCCGATGCGAAAATTCGAGTTCGACTAATTGGAAATGGGATATTCATACCGCCCCTCCCCACTGCAGACGACAGTTTTTGCAAAGGTTTCCTGTTTTCATATCATCTGACTTGAATACTCGGAACAAATGACTATGACGTAGAAGGAGTCCATCTTAGGACACACTAACGACAAGTTGCATTGTTCCTGAAATGCAGGCGTTCTTTTTGATTATTTACTACTTATTTTTCACTATATTTATTAGTTTAATACTCAGTCGCATAAAGCTGTGTTTGAAAATTATTTCTGTGATGGTACTTGTACTCTGAAAACCATTCGAACAATTTTCATAGTATGTCAACGAATATATTTGGGTATCCACCAGCTACCTCATTAGTGTGCAGTGGCGGCATCTGGCAACTCTGTGATATTCGTCATCTGGTTTTCTGAGTCTGGACTAGTTTTTTTCTCCTGCAGTTTACAACCGCGTGCAATCAGAATATCAGAAAACCTCCAAAAGACAGAATGGCCGTCTTGAGCTTGAAGGATAAAAGACTACCGTCTGCAGTGGGCTTAACTGACAGCCGTATTGTTGCTGTTCCGTACCATCATTAACATCACCAAAAGTTGAATATCTCTGATGTCATCTGAGAGGTCATCGTTACACATCTACAGCTTTATCAATATTGCAAGCAACACAAATTTCGCGTGTAGCGACACAGTAAATGAATGTTTTATGAATCATCATAAGCAGCGCACACCAGTGCTCTCCACCAATTGATTCTTATCAACATTCATGACTTATTGCTCCTTGTGCAAACATCTTGAGCAACTAACTGCGCTCAGTTTTGCTGCAAGCGTGCGTTAATATAACTGGAGACTGTAATTACGCGAGCAGATGTATTTTATGAACAGCAAATGAGCGCAATATGCAGTATCTGCATCATACTGGAATACTGAAATAATTTATTACGCTCTAATACTGGATTTGATGAATATAATGCGAGCCACGCCTCCAAACGTTAATAACTTTGATCAGTACTTAACCAGATTTTTTATTTCAAATATTTTTTCTAATGCTCAGATAATATAATCTTCATGAATAAAATTTAAACTTGAATTCACCACACGGAAGCGTGGAGGAATAAATCGCAACAAATGAAGTGATTAAAGAAGTGGAGTAGCAATGATGACACGTGCAGGAATGGTGCCAATAAATATCACCCTGTTTTTGTGGCCTTCAAATGTCACACTTAATAATGTATAGGACTTGGCATCGGGCCGACGATATACAAACCAAAGAAACTTTAATCTTGCTGTGCCTCTAATATAAATGTCACCAGGTCAGGCAAAACTCCAAGAATCTGGCAAAACGTTCAGCGATAGCGAGAAGTTTCACAACGTCATTTAAGTGAAAAAAATCACTTTTCCTGGAACCGTGTGTAATATGATGAAATATATAAACTCTTGTTATATCCACTAGTAAATTTAACCTCTATGACAAATATCAGCATGATCATAACAGGCAAAATGCAAATTGTTTACATAAAACAGAAGTAACTGATGACTGAAACATTTTGCAATGGCTTCTCAAATATTTAAAAATCTTTTACTGGACAATAGCAGCGTATCATCCCGCAACGTTAGTTTAGTTAGTTCAGTGTCCGCATTTGAGGTATTGCTAAGTCCAGATCTCATCTACAGCTTACCAATTCCTCCTAACAAAACAGTTCACCATATTTTCTCCATGGTGACCTTGATCTTCATGAATGAAAATACTGAACTGTTTTACTTGAAGAACTCTGAAACAGTGACTCCTTCCTGCATCAGCGAAAGTAAATTAAACCGTCGGAGTAAAGCCCGTGGATTAAGATAACCTTCTCAAGACCTCATTTTTTGTGTCTTTTCGATCTGCAACGTTAAGCATGCACTCAAGCTGGGGCTGTAATTTTGAGTGTTCCAATTCACTGTTGGAGCCTTAGTTATGTCGAGCAAGTTACTAACATGCGAGTTTTCTAAAACGGCCATCCCCATAATGCTCATGGTAAGAGTGAAGGTTCCCTCAGCATTTGGTACTTCACACAGCTCTGTGTGGGAAGGGGTTTCTTGTTTTGTAAACTTTTGGGTCAAATTGTCAAAGAACACAGTTTGAGGCAGTAGCCTTTCTACTGTGTGCAACGTACGTAAAGGGCCTACTTAAAATTAATTGATATTGAAAAAAATCTGCAGTGGCTAAAGATTTAGCTTACGCCATAACGAAAGAGGAAACTTTTGACTATGAATTATTGTCTTAGAATAGGCCACCATCACTTACGAACACTAGTCGCCTTGCCCTTTAATCGACACTCACAACGTTCATGTGTTCATGATCCCATGTAGTCTATCTCAGATTTTGCTGCGTACACCGTGCACTTTAATTACTTTGAGTGGATTATATTACTGCTAGAACTATAGCAAATGTAATATCTAGAATACTCCAACACCGTTAAAGAAAAGTGTTTAATGTGCTCAATGAAATGATGGAAATAAGATTAGGACATATTTCCTTTTCAAATGCTGTTTCTAGATCGACTTCTTTACAATCACATTTAAAAACACTAACATATCCCGTAGGTTTCAGTTTGAAAAATGGAGTAGAAATAAGTATACACGCAGAAGAGTATGTCCTTTAAGATAAAAAACACCTTGTTTCTTATCACTAACGACGTTTATATTTTAGCTACAAAGCCATAATCATTAATCGTAAAAGACACTGTTGTTCATCACAACGCTCTTGTTCATCTGTTGCTCATGACAAACTACAATGTGCATTGACGCAAATTCAAACGACAAAGTAGTTTACAGTTAACTAATTTTGCTTAATGGCATAAAACCCTTTTTGTGTGTGTAGGACCTGAAAAAGAAAAGTGTATTTCCGAATCACTAAACATAAAGTTATATAAATAAACCTCCAAACACTAAATCTTCGTCTGAGAAGAGAAATTTCCAAGTTTGCTGAAAATTACATCAGAGGAAAGAACGTTCAACCACCGGAACAGGAAAATGGAAGTTTTGTTTCATTAAGAGAGCCTGCTTTTAATATAGCATTGATTGCCAAGAAGATAAGTAGGTTTAGATATGCTGTAAGTAATTTTTTGCCAAATCATGAAGCGCAGGACAACCGAAAATGTAGAAGTCGTCCTCCCAAACTGTCACCAACGGCCTACTGCAGATTGCCTAAAGAGGCTTCCAAGGTTGCAAAAATTCAGGAAATCTTCAAACCTGACTAACTTGAATATTAGACTGAGAAGAGCTCGGAAACTAATACATGATTCCAAAAATTGTGTTTACAAGAAAAAAAAAAAGAAAAAAAGACTGCCGCAGCACTCGCAAAGAAACACTAGAGTTACCAAATTGAATGGGTGTAAGGAAAGATAACTTGCACCAATGAAAAGTGGAAGAATATAACTCTGTCAGATGGAAAGAAAATTAATTTGAATGGTCTGGATAATTGCCAGTCATACTATTACGATTTGAGAAGAGATGAACAGATTTATTTTTCAAGCGGCCATTTTGTGGAGGGTCACTTATGATTTGGGGAACATTTTCTTCTAACGGAAAGGCCAAGTCAGTTAAAACAAAATACTGAGAAGTACACTCAATTTTTCGAAAGTCTGCTAGAATTTCTTCACTGTTATGAACAAAATCAAGCTATTTTTCAACAGAACAATGCTGCAATGCAAACTGTTAAGCACGGAAAGAAGAGGTTTTCTGCCCACAATATCAACGTTTTGGCTTGGCCAGCTAAGTCCCCGGACATAAATCCATTTGAAAACCTGAGGGGGATCGTTTCAAGGTATGTTCATCAGAATGAAAGATAGTTTGATGATGAAAACTCTTTATAGAATGCATCAAGAAATGTTATGAAAAAACACCGTCTGAAACCCTGATTAGTTCAACGAAATCAGTGCAGAAACGGTAGGTGGATGTTCTACAAACTCATGAGACTGTTAATAAATATTGAATTAAATTAATTTTTGGATTGTATTGAACTGAATCGTTCATAGTAATTTAATTTTTCTTGCTCAGTGTCCTAAATTTATCTCCATCCCAAAAAATTACAATTCTCATTATTAGTACCGTGTATATAACTTAAAACCTACGAGAAATAATAGTACCTATAATCTTAATGATAAAGTGATTCCAATAATCTATAGTTCATGAAAATTTACACGATCTATAGACAGCATCTAATAAGTTATCAAGAAATATGTAAGTGTCCTAAACTTATTTCCACCACTTAGGTTACATACACATAGTCAAACTAGATTTTTTAATAACTCACTTTATGCCTCGTGCCTCCGACTGTCACGAAGCAAGGAAAGAAAATCTCCCTGCTCGACAGGCCTCGGTTATCATATCTGCCACTCATAGTCAACTGGGGGTACTGACCTTGCCTCGGGGGCGCAGTTGTCATATGAGCCCTCCGTCAGTGACGCTATAGCTCAGACGACTGCAGCCGTAGCCTCCTTTGGGCTCCGAAGGGTACATATCTGTAGCACGAACGAGTGCACGTGGTTTTACGGTCAAAACGACTTTACCTTTACATGATGCACCCGATTATAAAAACGTTCCCATCATTTTAAAAACAATAAATGCTTCAAAAGAAATAAACGGGCGCACATTTGTGTATTTCTAAGCGAGTGATGAAGTAATTCCCAAGTTTCATGCAGTGTCTGACAGCAATCAGGCAAGCGCATCTAATAACGCATCTCTCCACACTACTCCTGAGACACATGCTCAAGTTCACAAATAATTTCCCAGGAGAACATCTAGCAGGCAATTGCATTTTTCAATCTACAATTTATTGATGAAGACTTGAACAACTGGAACCCTCAGCAGACACATCCCTTCACACCGGATGGTGCTGTACTTCAGGCCGGCGCTGCACTTTCAAGCAATGCGTTAATAGTTCTTTTGGTTCAGTAAATAGACCCTAGCTCGAAAATTTGTATCTGTCCTCGTGTGTACCTCTTCCTAATCAACAACAATACTGAAGTGATGTGTAATAAAGCCGGTGTATTTTCACAATATGTATTCTAACAATTAACAACAAAGTGATATACGTAATGCAACAATAAAAACTTCGTTCATATTGGCAAAAAATGACATTATAACATAATGTGTCTGAGCCAACATTAGCGATTTGATATTTTTGCAACCTCTTTATCGCATTATTCCCAACCTTTTTGAGATGATTGCCCCAAATTGTAGTTTTGGAATTATCGCTTATCTCATTCTATTTTTTTTTTTCACTGTTACGCTTGAACTGCACACGTGGTATGGCCCGCTATTGGCTATATTCATATATTGCTAGAACACTCTGAGAGCGCATATCTCCGCCAAGCAAGGCAACGGTAACGAAAATTTCAAATTGGGTCTGAAACGATGATTTTCTTTTTATCAACACTAAAATCTAAATCATTTATGCCTTTTAACAATATTAACAGTTTCAGTAATTTTTTTGATGATCTGTTCACATTTCTTTTTAATTCTGCAAACAAACATTAATAACAAACATTTTGACAAACATTAGCCAAACTCACAAACAGACTAACCGATCATCACCAAAATTTATTCATTTATGTCTTTCAACATTACTAACAACTCCCGTAAATTTCATAAAGATTCATTCATAAATTTTTGAGTTATTGTGCTAACAAGCTCAAAACTAAACACAGCGACAAACAAATGAACAAGCAAACAGATCATCACAAAAATTTGGTCATTTGCTCTTCGTAATATACCTAATAACTCATGTAAATTTCATAAAAATCCGTCCATAACTTTTTTAATTATTTGATGACAGACAAACAAATAAACAAACAGGCACACAAAGAGACAGACAAACTCGACGGAAACATAACTAACTGGCGGAAGTAAATATACATCTATTACCACAGAAATATGGGCCATTACCCCAAAAGAGTAATTTACTCCAGGGTTTGGAAACACTGCTCATATAGGAAGCGACATCGTACCTCCTCGGGTTCAACCAAACCCAATTAAGAAATACCATTGCCATAATAATGCTAATAAACTATTTCTCCTTGTGGAGGCATATGTGTTCTTACTTTAACACTATTACAGCTTACTCCATAAAACGAGAACACGACATACAAGTTAGCAATCGTATAGAATATGCCGTGTACTGTAGTAGCAATTAAAGTAGACTTCCATATAATTCTAGAACATGTTACAAATATGACACTTGTTATGTATATACAAGTGTTACTTCTAGAATATACAACAAATGTAATGTATAATCAGTTATAGGACTCGCGAATGCATTAAGTCATTCATATTTTATGACTACAACTTGAAACTTTCGAATGTGACTAAAAATTTATAAACGACAAGTGTTCGCGATTCTTACTCAAGTTTAAAAGAGCTAGTTAGCTCCGCCCAGTAGATTATGTTTTTGTAGGAGTTTATCTGTTCGGTATGTTAGGAGGAACATATGACACATATTTGGTAAAGATTTGTTTATCCGTTTGTTTGTTATCTACACTTCTTTTTGACAACATAAATCAGAAAGTTACGGATTTACATGAAATTTGTAAGAAAAGTTAGGGATGTTACGAGGAGTAAATGACCAAATTTTTGTGATGATGAAATGCACCGTTTGTCTGTTTAAGCCCGGTGCCCATCTAACAACTTCCGTTGCCTGCTAGCAGTCTAGAACCAACTCAATTAATCCAATTGCGTAGTCGTGGCCGTGAATTTAGCATGACGTCTGTGAACATTGTGCACTATTTCTTTGTGGAGTTGAACTACTCATAATGAGGAGCGATAGTTGAAAGTTCGCCACTGGCACTTGCTACGTATAGTGTAAAAATTACAGTAGCGACTGAGATTTTCGACGATTTTTATACAGCCAAATTCTGAACAAGCTGAAGCTGTGTCGCAGCTACGCAAACGGATTGATTGAGTTGCTTCTTGGCTGCTAGCGGCAACGAAAGTTGTTACGTGGGAACTGGGCTTGAGACTACATGCTTGTTGAGCTGTTAGTCAGCAACATAATCCGAAAAGTTATAAACGGATTTTTACGAAATTTGTAGGAGCTGTTAAGATAGTTCAGAGGCACTAATGATCACATTTTGGAGACGATTTATTCATCTGTTTGCCTCTGTGTTTCTGTTTTTGCTCTACAGAACAAAACTTAGAAAGTTATTATTGGATTCTTAGAAATTTACAGAAGATATTAGGAATAAGAAGAAGTGACCCAATTTTGGAAATGATCAAAATGAATTCATAGAGTCAGGACCGATTTGAACTTTTTATTAACATTGAATGCATTGCTAGGCGGGGGTATGCGCTCTCAAAGAGTTTCGCTAACTGAAGCTTTATCAGTTAATATATATGTACTGATTGTTAAAAAAAACACTGGACAGGCTCAAAAATAGTGTACAAGGATTCATTGTAAGGAATTTTGAGCACAAATTCAAGGATTTAACCATTGCTTGGAGCAAAGCCCTGGTGCGCTCGCCTTTAGAATTTACTGTTTACTTCTGGTTACCACATCAGAGCAACAATATCGATACAATAAAAAGAATCCAACGCAGAGCAACAAAATTGATACTTCTGCTGCGAAATATGCCATACGTGTGTCGCCGATAGGAAATCGAACTCGTCTCTCTCAAGCAAAGACGAGCCAGTCGGCAACTAATAAAGACATTCGAGTACTTGAATGGCTGCAACGACTTGACTACATAGACTTTTTGACAGAGACCGTGATGGTCGCCTCTGAAACAACGGGAAAAACTCAAAAATAAGACCGAAGAACAACTCTAAACAAGCAGTTTTTCCCGTACTTCATAGTCAATATTTAAAATAGACTCCCTCCGACAGTCAGTGCGTTTAAAAAATGGCCTTGATAAACATTGGTAGAATACCTCCACAGCTACGAACTCCTCTAGGAGTCATAAATCCTGAACGGTCAAAGCTTCTAAGGCCACCCTCATTCATTACCCATGATGCCTCAATTGACTATATGTGTGTCGGAGCTCCACGCATCAGCTGCAATTAATTGTACGCGTACGATCAACTCAACTCCTTGGCTGAGTTTAGTCTCCTCTTCTTCTGTTTTCTTCCTCAGATGTTTAAATGATTTCGACATGATATCAATAGCTCAAAAGCCTCCCGACAGCTCTCTGGTAATGGATCTGTTGGTCCGTCTACTGCCAGCTGTCTTTAGTCATGTATTAAAATATGCGCATCTCAAGCAGTAAGTTGAGTCAACGGGGGCAACATTGCTCATTACACTATAATAACCGTGTTTGAATTTATTTAAAACTTGCTGCTCTCATTCTGTACAGACCAATACCACTTAGCTCTTGAAGATTTATCTATTTATTTTATTAGAGATACGTGTTACGTTCAAGTTTTTTATATTTGGCTGAATTATTTAGACCCAATTATTATTGTTCAAAGAGCAATCTTGCACCCTTTGACGCAACTTACTGCAGGAGCTGCGAGTATTTTTCAGTTAACTGTGGTTTTGAACATTAAATTAATTTCCTGTAAATTTGTAGCTTTTCTTAAATTAAACAAACCTGTATATATTTTACACAAGACCCCTGCCAAATGTTTGTTAATTGCTAGTGTATGTTTTCCGTAAGGAGTTCTTTGCTTAACGAGCAAATAACAAATAGGTAACAAATCTTCGTTGATGCAAATTTCATAAAAACATTGACCACTTTTAGAATTGTTTTGTTGCTTAGCCATCTTTTTCTAATTCCCTCGAATTCTCTATGCTATCATTATCTAAAAATGGAAAAGTTCCCCACTTTTAAAGTCGGTCGACCGGCTTAGCCAATATTCCTTTATATCACTGAAAGGATTAAAATATGGTAGACAGGAAGCTAGGCATCAGAGATTTGCATTGTACGGCTGCGAAAAATAAACTGAAGAGAAGGTGGAGCGGAGGTATATTCATAAGTGTCGGGTCGGTTGAATGCTGGCTACGGCGGGGCGGTGTCACCGAAAACTTTGAGAACCTTGGCTCTACCGGTAAACTGAACGTTCATGTATGGTAGATCGACTATTATATCGATTCAGATCCTTCATTCTACCTAGCACTGATCTTATAAGTTTTTAGGTCTTTTGTAGCTCCTGACCGTAACTGAATCAACCTGAGTCTTTAATGTTACAGGCAGTGGTGATAAGCCACGTTGGTTGTTCTCAAACTCATCCCATAAATTCTCAATAGGAGGCGAATCTGGCGATTATGGGGTCCAATTCGTAAGTTTAAGTGACTTCTCATAATCTGAAAACCAGGCAAGGATAGTTTTTGTCCTGTGAATGCGAGCATAATTATCCTGAAACATGACGTTTCCATCCGGAGAATAAAATTTTATGATTGAGCAATCGTGGTCACTGAGAACTTGCCACGATGTGGCTTTATTATGTCACTACAAACAGTCCTTGATCCTAGTCTCTCCAAGTAAAAACAACTCCAAAGCATTACACTATCACGAGAAACCTAAACGGTGTGGACACTAGACAATGGGGTTATGAGTTCATGGGGTTTTCGCTACACCCTGTGAACCTTGACTCATCCCACTGTATTACATTCTTCCAGCCATTGACAGTCCAGTTCCGATGTTCTTTCTCGAACAAAATGATCTTGCGGTTTTGCACGCACACTTATGGCTTCTTTGGGGCTCTGCAGCTCTGTCAAATATATTGTTTAGCTCATGGTAACAGTTCCAGTGTATATTGTGTTAGAACTAGAGTGAAACTCCCTCATTATTTGGTGTGTGGATAGACGCCTATTTCTCTTCAAAAGCTTGGTAAGGGAGGCCGGTCTCTCTCAGTAAAGATTTTATTCCTTCTACACTTGCTCTGAAATGAACTGGTTTACTGAGCCTTTGTAGATATATCAAGCCTATATAATCCCAGGTAGATTTACCACTATGGTGAAAGACAATGGTGCGTCTCTTATTGAATGATGAACTGTCTAGACCACGGGTATTCATATTTTAGCCTTTCGTACAAATTTCAGGGAAAATTTATATTGCAAGAAGTGTTTCAGCACTGTATGAACACTTCTGACACTTCTGAGTGTTGGCATTTATCTTAGAAATTCAATAACAGAGATTTTGTCGGCGTGTTGGTCATCGGACGAAGTCCAGGTGATGGTGGGCTCATCACCTCGCGTGTGTGGAATTATGATGCTAGGTGTCTTCTGTTGGGTATCAGCGATCAAAGAGAAAACCAGCAGCGAAGTATCTCCACAGTGCACGTAACAGCCAACCGCTGGTCTGTCTTGTTGTCATTCTTCTTCAATGAGAATCCAGCAAAGTTTTTCAACTCCATAAGTTTCATATGGCAATAGCTCTTAGAAAGCCGGGGCGCAAGTTTCGGTGTCTCTTTGAGAATGGGCGTGTTAGTTCGTCTACTGCCGCCTATTTAATCTAATATCAATGACGTTTCGAATATGCCGAGGCATTTTGTTAAAACAGTCTTGGTCCCTCTACAGTGAAGCTATTAGAACATATTGTTGCCACGGCTTTGCCACCATCTATCTTTTGCGAAATACATATAATATATGTAAACTAAATGGTAATCCCTTCTTTCAATAACTTTCTAATGTAAAATGAGACATATTCCGCACCCTAGCGGAGCATGAGCCTGTGTTAAATCGCAGGAATAGTGCGGTGAGAGAGAGGCGTAATGCCCCTGAAGCACAAGTAAAACTTCTACTACTACTACTACTACTACTACTACTACTACTACTACTACTACTACTACTTCTACTTGCCACCATCTCTGCTTGGAATGAGTTTCTCACAAGTCCTTTCAGGTCTTTCTGAATGTCTGGCGACAATCCGTTCATTCACATTCACGTGATACTATCCAGAATTTTTCAAATGTATATGATTGTGAATCGTTCGAATCTTCGTTCTATTGAACACAATGGGTGACAGATAAGTCGTTTGTGGTAATCGTACTCTTTCACGCCTCGAATTTTGGCCGTGAACAATCTTGGGATAGCTTCAAATTGTTCTAGGTTTTTTTTGTACTCGGCATCCATAGAGGAAAACAGTATTCTATTCTCGGCAGAATTAACTGCTTCGATAGGGTAATCATCACCTCTACTTTGTGCGACGAGGAAGATCGTAAAACCCATCCACTCCACTTTATTCCTTCAGCAATAACTCTAGCTATACGTTCTTCGAAGGTAGCATCGGTCTCTTAAGTTTTTTTTTAATTTCATGCCCATTGGGCCATCGCTGATTGATAGTATGGATTTAGACAGTGTTGAATTTTTTCCATATCTTACAGCTTGAATTTTGATTCATTAAAGACATATTATTTTTTACCGACCATTGGCAGATACTTTCCAAATCTCGCTGGACAGACAGCACGTCTTCCACAGACTGCACGCTGCTAGTATTCGTGTATCGTCAGCAAATGATGAAGAGGCTGCATAATTGCATCCGTACCCCATGTCATGGATCATGGTAAGGAAAAGTCCAGGCCCAAGCACAGTGCCTTGTGAGACTCCACTGAGTACCGGCTGTCTAGAAGACACCCTGTTGTTGACACGAATGCTTCAAGCCACCGAAGACATTTTCCACGGATACCCAACAGGAAAGTTTCAACATTAGGATTCCGTGCTCAACATAATCGAAAGCCTCAGCAAAATCTAAGTACCAATATTACGTCCACATTCTTCTTCTTTTTTTTGTCACACAATGACTCTACGATTAAATCGTAATGTCCCAGCAGTTGTGAAGTAGTAGAACGTTGATATTTTTACTGTTTGGACGACTTTTATGGGTCAGACAGTGTATTATAATTTATTTGAATTTTACGAAAATATAAACATGACGCATACATATTCCCCAAAATACAAAAAAAGCTCCCGCACTTCGTTTCATCATTCTGTATAAAACTTGAAAAGCGCTCACTTGTTCCGCTGCTTGCATCAGGCAGTAAAGCCTTAAATATATTCTTCGGAAACAATAAGAAATCTATTTTGATGCCAAGAATCACTTTTGACTTTATACCAACTGCTAAAGTAATGATAATGTCTCTTAGTTCCCGGTAAGCTCAATTTACAAGGCACAACCTGAAGGCTTACACAAAACAAGGAACATGAAAGCATGTCAAGCAACAATTCACTTAGAGGCCTACGCTCGCATGACATGAAACACTCTTTGCAATTATTGATTCTCTGATTAAACAATTAACTTTTACTGCAGCTTCACCTGGTGCCACGCCTAGCTGGTACACTGCAGTGCGTGATCAGGGTCTGAACGATAAGAATGATTGCCAAACAGAGGATGTTGGATATCTTTGTCGACACCAAATAATAATTCACATTGTGTATCTATTAAGTTATAATATATTTGCACATTTATACTTTTATGCAAATACTTTATGTGTGTAATTGTTATATGATGAATTAGACGAGAAGCAGGACAACTAGTTGAAATTTTGTAACCCACAAGGCGCGTTTCGCTGTACCTCAGCTCATCCGGTGGGAGGCTCAAAGTTGACGAAAATTAAATCTTTGAAATTGCAAGCAAATGCTGGAGGTATATCATACGTAGATGATTGTAACTATGTATCCCGTACAGGCTGAGAACCGTCGCTTTCGGTGTTTCTGCTTGTCTGTAAATAGAGCAGTAGCTGAACTAAATGGAGTAGACTACAGTCGAAAAATTAATGAAACATTTGTCCAATTGTAAATGATGATATATATATATAGCTTTCATCTAGTGGTATCATAGTTACAATGATGAAACATGTTTACGTGAAGGACTGCTCTCGTTATTTACTTTATACCAGTAGTATATGTGTGTATATACATTTAAGTAGTACTTTGAGAGCAATCCTTCGTTCAAACATGTTCGGTTAAAAATAATGCCATAGCGTAGATCTACAATAACTTTGATAGGTTTAGGTTTGATAGGTTTATGACACACAAACACATTTTATATTACAAATATTTGGTAAAGTAGTAATACTCTATAAAATAATGCATCTGCGTAGCCACTGAAAGTTTAACAAACTTATTGGGCAACATAAAACAAAAAACAAAAACTAATAAAGTTGCATGACGTATTCTTTAAAACGTTTTTTAAGACATTATCAGAAATGCGATCTAATAAATACGCAGGAAGTTTATTGAGAAGAGTTGCAATTTGAAATACTGTAGCGCGTTTCTCAACGTCAACACGCACAGTTGGGAGATTGAGAACAGCACGTCTCAGTTCGTAA
>LQNS02015106.1:13530630-13549177 GCA_001587735.2 Parhyale hawaiensis
TCATAATTCAGTCCATCCATTTTTCTTTAGTAGAATTTCATTGTAGCACTTGAAACTTCACCCCGTTCAGAGGTCTAATTTTTTCAACTCTTATTGTTGCAAAATTTTGATCACGAGATCGCTGTTGGCAGCCGTAATACACTAGGCCTACTCAGCTTTTTCCACAAATTCTTTTGGTTGAACTGTATGTTCTTGGTCCTGCTTGACTTTCATCAATTTAATTGCAAAGATTGCTTGCGAGAGTGAAATTTCCTGCCCTAAACTTATGTTGGCATTGATCGCAAATTAGCCATTAGTTAGGCCTCCGGGACGTCTGTCTTTCGTGCCCACTTTGCTTCCTTCCACTTTCATACTCCTACTGACCTTACTGTCGTCTGTTCTTCTTCTTCTTTCCCGACTNACTTGCTGTTCCCATGCGCGTTGATCCTGTGTGGGAACACCTTCGTGCATGTGTTCCCCGTTTTTCTGTCGACATACTATATGTCCCTTCCTTTTCCTCTCTTAGAAGAGCTTAGTACTTATTTAGGGAGGCTTAAATCTTTTATAATACCTAATACCTGATCGCAAATTTTATCGAATTAATCGAAGATAATGCATGGAGGGATAATGCATCTGTGGCCTCAAAACCTCTTCAAGCAAGAACAGTAAAAGGTTCATCATATATTCATTGCCCTTATTGTTAACGGCCTAGTACTCTGGTAATGTTTATTATAATATGTGCATGGGGGTTCGTCCTTGGACACAGAAGTTGCTAGATGTTCAAATTTTTCGTCAGCTTGCTGGGGAAACAATGCGTGTTGTGTTCTCGTGATTAGGTTGGAAGGAAGTAAAAGTGTACTGATACCATTATTATTGGTAAGTCACTGGAGCGAAGAAGGAAGAAGAGAAGTAATATGTACAGTACTGAAGAATGCGGGAAGTTATGTACAATTATGGAGCGGGAAAGCTGCTGCCCAACAAAGTAACCGGCCTGGAGGGTCGTTTAGGGGTCGAGCTAATCCACAAACACACAGGCCACTAGCGTCCCAAATATCCTAGGATGAGCCACTCACCAACGCCTTCAGGTAAGCAACAGGAGGTTCACAATATAGCTACACTAATAACAGCTAGTACCCCACAAACCAAACAGCGAGGTACCTACAGTCATGAGCATATATATTGGCACTGTGCAATAAAACACACATGTGTTGTTCTTAAAATCATGTGCAGGAGGCTGAAATGAAAGTCAATTAGGCCTACATACAATCATACTTTTTTTTCCCGATGCATCAATCGGATTCCCAAAAATATAAATAATAAAGGAGTTATTCATTGAATGTCATAATTCATAAGTTCAGAATTATTGGCACCCTATTTCTAATGATCGATTATATGACCTTTAGCATCAAATACTTGCTACAGTCTTTTGTGATAATTTTCCACCAACTTTGAGCACTCTCTTGCAAAAATATTACTCCATTCTTCCTTACAAGTTTCCGCTAATTGAGTGAGGTTGTTTTTTTCTCCATTACTCTCAACTTCAGTAGTCTCCACAGATTTTCTATTAGATTTAGGTCTGAGCTCTAGGAAGTACACTGCAAAACATTAATATGATTGTTCTCCAGCCGCTCCCTAGGCAAATTAGCTGAAAGCGTTCAGGTCGTTGTCCTGCTCAAAGCACCAACGTCGACCGAGTGACAGTTCATTTCCTGTTGCTTTCAAGATATTCAAAATTCCTACATATATCTTCTTTTTCCAGAATACCATTGACCTTCACAAGGCGTCCTGGTCCAGTAGCAGCAAAACATCAAACCTCTTCAATAGTGATTCACTGTTGTTACGGTGTTCTTGGGCAGAAGGGCTTCGCCAGATGTCCTGTAAATATGTGAGGCACTATTTTACCCAAAGAGCTCGATTTTTGTTTTGTTCGATCATAATACTTGCTTCCAGAAGGCAATACATTTGTCAATACGTTTTGCTAACTTCATCTCTGCTTTCAAGATGTATGGGCTTGAATAATGGGTTCTCTCGGACAAGTTTCCAAAACAGCTCTCTTCAAAACTCTTCCCACTGTGTGTCGAGATACACTAGCTCTAATGTAACACTGAGCATCTACAATGTCCCTTGCAGTGGCCCCTGGATTTTGGTCGGAATATCTAACAATCTTTCGCTCTGTTCTCTCGGAAAATACATTTTCTTCCCCTCCTATCTTGTTTTTGATATGTCCTCGTTACCTCCGCCTAGGAGGTTATGTTTTCGTCGTGTTTGTCTGTCTGTCTCTTTGTCTGTTATTTTGTTTGTCACCAAGATAACTCATAAAGTTATAAACGGATTTTGATAAAATTGGTATGGGTTAGTTAAGGTAGCTATGTTAGGAGGAACAGATCTGTCCATTCGTTTGTTTGTGTGTCTGAATATTTTTTGTTAGTGCCATAACTTGAAATATGATTGACAATTTTCATGAAATTAGATTAGATAGATATTGGGTAGCTATATCACAAAGAGTAAATGATCATATTTTTGTGATGATCTGTTGGTTAGCTAGTTCGTTTGTTTGTCGCTGTGTTTGATTTTATGTTTGTTAGCGCAATAACTCTAAAGGTTATAAATGGATCTCTATGAAATTTACAGGAATTGTTAGTAATGTTAAATGCATAATTGAATAAAGTTTGGCGATAATTGGTTGTTCTGTTTGTGTTGTGTGTTTGACTTATGTTTATTAGAATGTTTGTTAGCAGCATACCTGCAAAAATTATGAACGGATCACCAAGAAAATTACAGAAGCTGTTAATACTATCAAAATGCACAAATGATTGGAATTTTTTTGCAAATATAAAGAAAACCACTGGTTTCAGAGCTAATTTAAATTTTTTTGTACCGCTGCCTTGCTTGGTGGAGGTATGCTCTCTTAGAGTGCTCTAGTTGTTCATGCTTCTTTATGATAGCTCAAGCAGTTGACTTTGGAATGTTT
Organism: Parhyale hawaiensis; assembly: GCA_001587735.2. Lineage (NCBI taxonomy): Eukaryota > Metazoa > Arthropoda > Malacostraca > Amphipoda > Hyalidae > Parhyale > Parhyale hawaiensis. The sequence goes on from LQNS02015106.1 coordinate 13,533,581, forward strand.
GACCTTTTCGAAATCTTATCATAGCCCTCCTCCTTCAACATGATGAGCTACAGCATGTTTCAGGAAGTCCTCACTTTGTTGTTTTAGCTTCACCATCATAATAATTTCTTATTTCTACGAAAATTACTGTAACAATTATCTGAAACGGAATAACTCTGAATTACTATGAAAACCTCATTTGAATACGAAGTTCGAACAATAGATATATGTAGGAAGACTTCAAAGCACAATTATTACACTGTCTACACACTTTAAATAAACAAAAATAATAAAACGTGTTAATAACTTTGAACCTGCAATATTCACACTTCTGCTAATTACTCTCTTATAACAGCGATTTTCAAAATTCTGATTGTTGCATTAGGAAGAACAAGTGGAAATACATACGATTGCATGTAATTGACTTTCATCCCAACCTTCTGCACATGATTGTAAGAACCATGTGTTTTATTGCACAGTGCCAATAAATATGCTCATGACTGTAGCAATGCTGTTCGTACGATCATTGCACAGCAACAGTTCCGGCACACGACCTCCAATAGTCACCAAGTGAATGAAATACTGCCGACCTTCCTGTCAAGTCAAATCGCAGTACATGTTCTTCATGTGGGCTATATAGGTAGCAGGGCGGTTGACAGCAGCGGAATGGGCAAGGGCGCCAAAAAGCTCCCCATGACACTTCAAATTACTGTCATATCTCTAATTTTATTGTTTTGTGCAGGAGAAAGAGAAGGATCGAGAACAGCAGCGTTTATCTAGTGTTCAGAATGAAGTATCGGCTAAGCAACGGATCTTAGATGATATTGCTGCACAAAACAAGGTATTTGCCACATGGTCGCGGAGTCAGATGGTAAAAGGCTCAATATTGTCTACTAACTTGTGCATTACTGCTTATACGAGGGGTGTATGAAAAGTTTTGAACCTCAGAAACACCTTGGTACATGATTTTTTCGTATTTTATTTGTCAATATAATCTTCCTTAGAGGGAGAAGATGTTTCTTAGCGGAGTTGAAGGTCCTTTATCTGGTGTAAATAAACCCTTTTTGTTTGCGACTCCAGGAATCTTCCGACAACGTCTATGACATTGTCACCTTCAAATGGCGACCCGCCAGGGCTTTATTAATTTTTGGGAACCGATGAAAGTCAGAGGGACTAAGTCTGCCGAATAAGTTGATTGGAGAACAAGTTCATATCCACAATCACCAGATATTGCCATGGAAGGACAGTTCAGGGACTGACGTGTGGCCCTGATCATGGTCGTGATGAAAGAGGGTTGTGGTTCCTGATGGTTCGAAAAACAAAAAAAAAAAAAAAAAAATCTTATACATTGGGATAAAGACGCTTCAGCTCCAATGGACAGTCTTCTGTGATTAATTGGCACTATTTGAAAATAAAATATCAAAATTCATGTACCGTGGTTAGTGTCTGAGGCTCAAAATTTTTCAGACACCCCTCGTATGCTTTGATTTTGAGTTCTGACTCAACCTCGCAAAAGGCATAGGATGGCCTTTGGATTAGGTTAATTAGGTTCGCCCATTATATATTATGACTAGCAGTCACCCAAGGGGACCCTGTACGTTATGGTACCTTAGTGGTTAGCTAGGCCTTCGGGACGTCTGTCGTTCGTACCCACTTTGCTTCTTACCAACTTCATTGTCTTACTGATGTTACTTTTTTCTGTTCTTCATTTTCTTTACCGACATTGCTGCTTCCATGTGCGTTGATAGTGTATAGGAACACCTTCGTGCAGGGGTTCTATGTTTCTGTCGACGTAATATATGTCCCTTGTTCCTCTCTCTTTTAGATCGCAATTGTAGTGGAAACGAAGGCTCAGACTACTTAATATAATTCTGACTCGACTCCTTTACATTATCTGCGTTATCTAGGTTTCCAAAAGTGCAAACTAGTATTAGCTAGTTATAGTATATACATATTTATACAGTAGGTCGTCCCTGGGATACGATTCATGCGAACCCGAGACCTTATGCATAGCGTAGCGCGACGGCAAGCCCAACCCTGAGAATGCATAAAAGACAAGCATGCAGTATGTGGAGTACTGCAGCCTGCCCCGCATTGCTACCTTGAGGATTTAACTTGCAGCGCTTACCTCTTTATATGGCAGCTCACAGTCTTCACGATATAATTACTACCCTATATGTGTCACAGATTAATAGCCAAACTCGCACCTGGAAATATCCAGGAAGGCAATTCACAGTCTGACCATTTTTTCGAGTTAGATAAATAGAGTAGGCGGTCCGTGCGAGGTGCGAGTGGGACTATTAACCTGTGATATACTGTATATTGGGTAGTATTTTTCCTTTGTCATTTCAAAATTGTGTTAGCCTCCAGGTAGCCTTTCTTGGATCTTTCATGATGTTTAATAATCCTTTGTTTCATTTCCCCGAGAAGAAAAGGGCAGATAAAATTGGATGTGAGCACCCCGTGCTTCCCTCAGAAAGTTCTCTGCAGTTCCCTTCCGTTCAGTACTTTTCGCTACTCTACAGTACTTTTCGTTTCTTTTTGGTACTTGCCGGTACTTTCGTTTCTTTTCGGCTTTGTGACATCACTCCCCCTCCTTCCCTCTGGGAGGTGCTACTCTATGTATATAAGGCTGCCTGAAGCCGGTGCTCTTCAGATCGTCTTGGATCTCCGCACAGGCAACATCTCCAGCGCAGCGCGTCTTCTCCTGTGCTCAAGTTAGCCTCTTCTCATCTGTATGCCCATTTACTGGGTCGAACATCTTAACCTTTTGGCGTTTCCTGGAAGAAGTTCTCAGAAATCGAAGTTTTCTACCTGAAGATTGAACCAGAAACAAAAAGAACCGACAGAAGCGAAAAGAAACGAACACTACCGCAAAGTACCGCTTGGGGTGGTTCCGCACCCGCCCGCGATCGCTCATCTTCTCGTCGCATCACTTCTTTTCGAAACAACTATGTTCCAGCAATAACGAAAAAACCAACAGAAGCGAAAAGAAACAAAAAGTACCGCACGGGGTGGTTCTTCACCCGAAACGAAAAGAACCGACAGAGCAAAAACAAACAAAAAATACCGGATGGGGTGGTTCTTCACCCGCCTGCGATCGCCCAACTTCTCGTCCCGTCACTTCCGTTCGAAACCACAGTATGTGAAATCTTTGGCCTCCATATCCCTTCTCCGCCGTCTGCTCTGAAGAACCGAAAATTGTAATATCCTACGGCAGCAACAACTTCGCGCCTCCCAGTATCGCAGACTTGGGACCGACAGTTCACTCCTGTTTGCCTAAGGGACTAACAGAAACGAAAAGAACCAAAAGAAACGAAAAGTAGCGAACGAGGGTTTCCTCTCGTACCATCGCTCTGCTTCTCGTCGCTTCGAAGAAACAAGAACGAAATCTTCGACCTTCACGTCACTTAGGCGCCATTGCCTTGTTCTGGTCCAGTTTCCAGTCGAAAACACAAAAATTTTCATCGAATTTCGGCCTTCACTTCGCTCCAACCTCACCGTCTACTTCTCTCACTCAAAGCTATGCCACAGCTTCTCAGATCACGCCCGTTCGCTTTATAAGCGAACAAAAGCTTTCGTGCAGTTCCGCCTTCTGTCACTTCGCATTTCGTCGCTTCGAAGAAATGCAAATTTTAAATTCTCGTTCTTCATCTATGTTCACGGTTGTAGCTCCAGCGGCGCCAACCGCGGGCAGGCCGAGCCCTGGGACACAGACAAGCCGCCCCTCATCTCGCGCCTGTTCGCTTCGCCCCTTTGACGTGAGCAGCGAACAGAGCAAACGAGGGCGAACATGAGAAGCGAAAGGTAAACCTCCCTTCGCTTCACTCTCGCCTTCCCAACGTCATAGACACTGGTAATAACTTGCTGTATTCTCACTTGGCCTCCCTCCGTCTGGTTTCCAGACAGCCACTGCTGCACGTAGCAGGCGACACACATGATGCTAAACACGTCACTCATCATAGCCTATAGTACATCTCCTTAGGATTGGGACATGGCTTCCGATGTTGAGACCTCTTCCTCTCCCCTACCACAGCGTCATGGACACGGGTGTGGGCTAGATGACCCGCTTCACTCCCTCTTCGCGCATAGCCTCAGCCTACTCGCGAAGCTGTTACTACGAACAGCTTCTTCCATTCCATCGGCCCTAGAGGTCCGAGCTGCGGGCAAGCTGGGACTCATGTCCTCAGATATCCCACCTACGCTAGCTTTAGTTCACTGAGAGGTTCTCAAGATCGTTTGTCTTGTACCCTGGCTTAGCATGTAACCAATTCTGGTATCAAAACACATTTAAGTGCTCCCTTACCTTAGGAGAACGCTGCATAAGCCTTGTATACCCGGAGGCTAACACAATTATGAAATAACATAAAGGAAAAATAAGTCCTACCGACGTAGAAAGTAGCAATATTTTTTCTTTACGGAATGAAAAATTGTGTTAGCCGAGGACCTCCTCCTCCCACACACGCAGTCAAACCTTCATCCGTCATCACTCCTACCCGACGATCTGAGGAACACCGGCTTCAGGCAGCCTTATATACAGAAGAGTAGCACCTCCCAGAGGGATGGAGAGGGAGTGATGTCACAAAACCGAAAAGAAACTAAAACTACCGAACGGAAGGGAACTGCAGAGAACTTTGTGAGGGAAGCACGAGGTGCTCACATCCAATTTTTTTTCTGCCCTTTTCCTCTCGAGGAAATGATACAAATATAGGTTAAACATCATGAAAGATCCAAGAAAGGCTACCCTGAGGTTAACACAATTTTTCATTCCATAAAGAAAAAATATCCCTACTTTTACGTCAGTAGGAGTTAATTATTTCGTGAAGACTATGAGCTTCCTTATAAAGAGGTAATCGCAACATGTTAGATCCTCACTGTAGAAATATGGGGCAGGCTGCAGTACTCCGCATACTGCATGCATATCTTTTATTAGGCTTTTATGCATACTCAGTGCAGTTGCGCCTCGCTATGCATAAGGTCCCATGTTCGTATCCCGCGTACCACCTACTGTATTTATCTAGCTCGAAAGAATGCCTTCCTCGATATTTACAGGTGCGATTGGGACTATTAATCTCTGACATGTATATATATATATATATATATATCGCCCTGAGGGGCATATTGTGGCGGGCCCTTTCCCCNGGCCCTTTCCCCGCCACAATATGTTTGGGCATCACGCACCCAAGGGTCCCGAGTGCCTTCTCCGCAGGGGATGTACCGTAGCATCTGGCCGCAGTTCCTGCTGAGAAGGTTAGTTTTGTAAAGTTAGGTAGGTCCTCCTTATTTCCCCTTCTGTTCCTCGAAGTGGGCCGCCGAATGGTGGTAAGCGACCCATCCCATGGGACTCCTATCTGCTCCAGTGTGGGGGGCCACGAAAGGGAACCCCCCGCACGAGTGTTCACTTTCTTCTGTCTTCTTCTCTTTTCGTTTTTCGTCTCTTTCCCTGCGCCGCAAGGCTGAGCGATTACGTTCGGCCGAGCAGTGTAGGGTTAGAAATGCTCGTGCCTTATTTTCTGCCAGACATGGTGCACCTGGCCGAGATTGCACTAGAAGAGCTCATCTGAGTTCGACTCAACTTCTAAACTATATTATATGAAATTGGATCGCTGTTATATAGTCTTCGTTTTTGATATGGTGGGAAAACCCTCATTATAATATATATATATATATATATAAGTACAAAGCACCGAGCCAGGACTCGATCTGGGGACCTAGAGATTACCACGGCTATACTTTAACCAGAAGGCCACAGCAGCTAAAACAATGCAAGCACACGAGGTGCTTGTGCTACCCGCTGCATTCTGTATGTATGTGAGGGAGCTCATCCGTCTACCCTGAATAGTTAATAACCTGGAAGATCTTACAAGTTTCTCGTCCCGTCCCGCAACCAGAATGCAGCTGGCAGCACAAGCACCTCGTGTCCTTGCGTTGTTCTTAGTGCTGTGGCTTACTGGTTAGAGTATTGGCGTGGTATCTCTAAGACTCCAGATTGAGTGCTGGCTCGATGCTTTGTATTTATTTTATTAAAACACAAGGGTGGACGGATGAGCCCCCTGTCTGAGTAATTCCGGGTGTTGACTTGAGGAGAATCTGTATTTACAGTAGGTTACCTTTGATTATGCTACTACAATTTTTTTTACTTATTTTTAAAGATAAGTGTCAAACATTTAAAATGTTTAGTAAGTTAGTGCACAGGTACGTTGTAATTATAAAAGCAATCAGAGAAAAATAAAACGGAACCATTTCCCACGTTTTGGCAGGATTTGCTTATTGCACGGCGTTCTGCTGCCAGATTATGCAACATCACTCTCTAGTCAATATGGACAAGAAAAGCAGTCTAACAAGTGAAGAAAAGATCAAAGTGACCTCGTTTTTGGCTTCTGGTAAGACAACACTCGAAGTTTCCTAAGAATTACAGCGTGATTACCGAACAATTAAGGCTTCAATTGAAGGTAAGGTCAACCGGAAAACTCCAGATAGAGCCTCTACGAGGAAATTGACTGCTCAGGATATGCGACATTTGAAGGTTTCTATAGCTAGAAAACAAATTTCTACAAGTAAGGCGATATTTGAAGACGATGAAGCCCCAATACTAAGCAGAAAGACGAGCTGTGAGGTTCTGCAGAAGCTAGGGAAAGTGAAAAAGGCAATTAAACGACCCTTTCTAACAAAAACTCATGAAGAAAATATGGTCAAACGGGTTGAAGAGAACTTGAAAACTTATTTCTCCAATGTCATATTTACTGACGAATGCAGAGCCACTCATGATGGTCCAGATGGATGGGCGTCTGGATGGATCCTCTAAGACTGACCTCAACCGACACGGCTTAAGCGTCAACAAGGTGGTGGTGCTGTGATGTTTTGGGCCGGGATAGTAGGTGACACTCTTATTGGTCCATTTGAAGTGGCAGAAGGAGTAAACTGAATGCAGAAAGGTACTGCTAGTTTATTGAAGCCAACTTGATTTCATGGCTTGAAGAGCAGACTATCGCATGCAGATCCAAATTGGTATTTCAGCTCGATAATGCTCCCTCACACCGAGCACGGTACTGCTGACTTGCAGATGGAGGATTTAATTCAGAAAGCATTATGACCTTGCCAACGAATAGCCCCGATTTAAATCCCATTGAGAACCTATGGGCAATGATCAAAAGGAAGGTCTATGAAGGTGGTCGGCAGTTTTCAAGCAAAGTGAGCCTGTGGAATGCAGTAAAAACAGCTGCAGATTATATTCCACCATCTGTTAGATCAAACCTGATAAAGTCTGTTGATAATCGCCTTATAAAAATCATGAAAAATGGAGGTTTGCCATGTTCAAAATCAACTTATGCTTACCACTACTGAGCACTTATTTCAGTGTTAATTGAATTGTTTTGGTTATAATTTCTTGGTTTTGGACATTTAATAAAAATATTCCTATTCACTTCTATTTATTTCCTCTTTCTGACTTTTTTATTAACTTTTTGCATAATCTGAGGTAACAGAAAAAACTCGTAATAAGCAAATTGTCTGATAAACTTAGCAAATGGCTAAATATTTATTTTACAAGTGCTGTTTATATTTACAACATAGCTATGCATTTAGTTAATATTGATGTTTCAAAGTTAGACACTTATCTTGAAAAATAAAATAGAAAAATTGTATTTGCCTAATCAAAGGTAACATACTGTATGTATACAGTAGGGGGTTCGTGGAATACGAATCCGGGACCTATGCATAGCGAGACGCAACTGCAAGGCCAGCACTGACAATGCACTGACCTACTGTATTTATCTAAGAAAAAATGGTCAGACTGTGAGCTGCCCTCCTGCATATTTCCAGGTGCGAATGGGACGATTAATCTGTGACATATATATACATACTGTATATGTAGCCTAATATAGGTACCTGTGCAGGGCAAGTTGACAAAATTTTATTTCACTTTCCGCTCACTTGACACTGTGTTGGACTTAGGTCTAGAGATCGTACTGCTGTCACATCGTGATAGTTACTGTCACAAGCGTTTCCTATTAGATTCGCTACAAATTTTGTAAGTTTAGTTATTCTTGAGAAGCGTATCATTAGGTTGTAAGGTGATTAATCCTCGTGTATCTTTTTGAATAAATTTTCACCTCGTTTGCTGGGACGCCAGGAGAGTCGTCCAGCCGCCTTGGAGCTCCGCCAGGCTGCGAGGCGGTCGGCTGAGTGGCGCAGCCATCCGCCAGGTGGCGTCCGAGACGTGAATTTCGTTTCTGAACCTTTCAGCAAGTACAGTCTCAAGCAGCCAATGGCGCAGCAGGTCGCAGGCCACAGTGGGAGGAGCCAAGGGTGGTTGTTGCTGATAGTGTTGTAATCAGAAGCGTACCTGGAGAAAGTTATGTAACTAAATTGACAATTTACGAGCCGTAAAGTTTATTCTCATAATTAATAGGCATAAATTTAGGTGTGTGATGTACTTGAACTTCCTTTAGATGTGAGCAGCTTGTGAAAATTGTTCGTCTGATTGCAGTTTATATTCTACATGGGTCTCAGTGTACCTTATGTACATGTTACAGGTAGTAAATGTCACCTAGCATTGCGCGCCATGCTTCGCCAATAAGTGAATTGAATCAGTCATACATTAAAGGGATAGGTTTGTTTTAAGTTATGTTAGACTACGATAGGTTCTTTTTGTTTAATTAAGAGTGATGTTAAGCAGATGCGTGCATAACTATAAAAGTTTACAACGTTTATTTTCTGATATATTACATATATTCTCAGTTCTTTATTTTCTTACCTGACATAACCCAGCTTAGCTGTACCTAACCTGGGCTAACGTAACCCTTGTTTAACCCTAATTACCATCACATAACCTAACCTAAACATACCTGGCTTAAGTTAACCCTTTTCTGAGATAGCTGATTCATTTCACTTACGCTGAGTTTTGCTTATTGGTTGTAACATAGACACACATTGTATGCAGACTTTGATCAGTAGAGACTGGAAATTGGTGGCACATTACGTCTACGACAAATTAAGCTTAAAAAATGTTGAGGCACTCTACGTTCAAATAAAGTCCCAAAAAATGTGCTATAGCTATGTTCTCATACCCTTGACGATGCACTGACATTGTACTCAACTATTCCGATGTACTATGAATAATTGAATGGATTTAATGGATAATGAGTGCCCTGCAAATTAACTTGAAGAACAATTATTCAAAATAAATGATATACACACTGCTTCAGAGGATCTTATTTATAGCAATTTCTGTTTAAAAACTACAACAAAATAAAAGGTTATTTTAACGTTGACATTTCATTTTGTCGTAGTTTTGTAATAGACATTTTTAATTTGAATATGTTTTATCTCGATTACTCCAACAATGACCAAGGAGAGGTACATCCAAGAAAAAAGGGATAGTGAAAGGGCGATACAGAGTTGACCTAGGGATTATAAGCTACGCTGGAGAAGCTAGTAATGATAAATGGTCTACACTGGAGTGCCTTGTAGTTCTGTCATATTGAATATTTGGTACGGAGTCGTAGTGCTACCTTTAAATTCTTTACTTCGTTATAGTGTAGGTGTAAAGTACGTTCATTGTTAGGGGCCGGTGAAAAAGCAGCACTTTTTCTAACGTAGGTTGTCTGCGAGCGGTAATTTGTTGCCCATCTGCAGTTTCTACTGAACAATGGATAGACACACTGTGCGCGTATGTATCATTTACACACTAGACGCATGAACTTTTCATACGCATCTCAATTCTAAAACTAAGTTCAGGTACATGACGTACCTTAATTGATGTCCATTGATAATCAATGGACATAAATAGTCCTGCTTGATTTAAGCTAAGCACATTGAGCTTATGTAACAATTGAACCCGCCGTAAGTTGCAGGGTGCTCATCATACATCAAAACCATTCATTTATTTATAGTACATCGGAATGGTGTGAGTAACCTGTAAGTGTATCGTCAAGGGTATGAGAACATACAGAACGCTTTTTGTGATTTATTGGAACGTAGAGTGCCTCAACATTTTTTAAACCTAATTCGTTGTAGGTGTAATGTGCCACTAATTTCCAGTCTCTATTGATCAATGTCTTCACACAATGTGTGTCTATGTTATAATCAATAAGCAGAACAGCGTAATGCTTGGGCAATAAGTGAAATGAATCAGCAGTTTCAGACAAGGGTCAATTTAAGTCAGATATGTTTAGGTTAGATACGGTAAGTTATGTCATTTTAATTAAGGTTCAACAAGGGTTGCGTTAGCCTAGGTTAGATTAGGTACTGCTATGCTACGTTATGTCAAGTTAGAATATATAGAACTGAGAACATAGCCTATGTAATACATCAGAAAATAAACGTAAACTTTTATAGTTATGCTTGCATGTCTTCAACACTATCTCAATTAAACAAATAGAACGTGGCCTAGCCTAACGTAACTTGAAACAACCTATCCATTTAATGTATGATTCAATTCTCGTATTGGCTACGGATTGCGGCGAATGCTTGGTGACATTGACTCGCTATAACATGAACATAAAGTACACAGACACCCATGTAGAATATCAACTGCTAACACACGAGCAATTTTCACATGCTGCTCACATCTAAATACAGTTCAAGTACATCACACACCTTGACCCTATTTCCATTAGGCTGTAAATTTTCTGACGTCGGGTTCTTCGCCACTTCGAAATATTGTGAGCTACAGTATTTACCTTAAGATAGTTAGCTCCAGCCATTCCTCCAACATGTAATAAAGCCATGGTGCAGATGGAAACAATCATTAATAACGCGGAAGTATCTCATAAGATATAAGGTTTATAAACATTTCCGTGCGGAGCCACTTGTGAGGCAGTGTGAGCTGTGCGGTAGCACACTGGGTAGCGCTCGTTTGTTGATCGATCACGTTCGCTCCGCCCGCCAGTCACTCTCTAACGGTGATAGTGTATGGTTACCGCCTTTTTTGTTCTGATTGCCCTCACCTCTAACCGGATTTCTTCCTAACATGCCGTGACAACGTCTCTCGGAAGACCTAGTCACAGCTAGAGTTATTGTTCTGACATTCTGGGTACTACATAATGACAGTAATCCCGCTCAAGCTAACAGCATAAATTTTGCTCATGACCTAGGCTAGCCATCTGCCTCGTTGAACCACTCAATGCTCATTGCTCACAGACCACAAAAATGCCTGCATTTGGAAATAAAGCAGAGAATAAACAATCAGATGAACTTGCAGCAAGAAAATTGTCACTGACAATGAAACATCAGCGAGTGGAACAGCCACAAATGCACAGGTAACAAGTGCAAGTGCCACAACAGGTGCACTAGATGCATGTCTGATGCAAAATGCGGTTATTAGCGACTTAAAAGAAAATGCCGCAAGAAATCCGCTCTTAGGGTAGTGAAAAACGTGTGCTGCAAGTGTAGCGATGAAGTCTGTGAACGGCATACTGCATATACGAAGGGAATTCAAAAAGTTTGCGGAAAATTTCTCTCGCAGCTTCATTACGTATCCAAGAACGTCAAGTGCTGTCTGATATGGCAGCTAGCATCTGACCGCTATACATGGCAGAAATCAGGTCATAATTGTTTTCAATGATGTAATGGAGGTCCTCATTTTTGTTAATATCAAAGTACCAAGATTTACTCGTCTCAAATCCGCTGTCAAAACAAAGGCCTAAAATTTGTTTCTTATTCATATGAACACAACGCAATTACCACTCACCCCACAGACATCAAGGCGCAAGAAAATTTGATAGTAACGGACTTCCAGCGACTTCGATACCAAATGCTTCATGGTTATGCTCAAATGAGTTATTGCTCATTTGCCTATTCAAGTCCAGCAACTTACGTCAAAGTTGGTAGAATGAATTAGCGGAGAAGAGGACCACACTTGGCAGAGCAATACATTTGCACGAACGCAAGAAAGCTACTAATTTATTTTGAATATTATCAGCAATTCCGCGAACTTTTTGAATTCCCCTCGTACATGCCTGACATGTGCTGAGTAAAGTGTCAGTAATTTACAGCCACTTGTAACCTTATTTATTTCTTCAATTACTTTTTCTGGTGCTTAGAAATAGATTGTTTCCGTTAGTGAAGTGAAGAAAATGGAAAATGTTTATTATTTATATCAATACGTGAATTCAGCAGACATTTACCACTGTTTCTGCGAACGATGGATGGCATTTGTTACAAGATGTTCAAGAAGTAACAACATTGGAGCTACATTCTCATGAGAGTATATACAAATTAGGTGCCTGCTGCATTAGCCATGCCGCACAGCTGATCGCTGCGGCAAGAGTAGGCGGTGCTTAGATCACGTGACGCACCACTGGCTCTCTCTGTCACCATGCGGCGCATCATTACTTCCACTGCCTGGCTGCTGTTGCATCTCTCGTTTTTTATATATCAATTCATTACTAATAAGCATCATATGTATAAAAATGTTGTGCTTGATTATCCGTGAGAATAGGTTTTCTGTTATAATGATGGTTTTTAGTTTGAAATATGCAACACAAGCTCACTTGTCAAAAATGCTACATGACCGTAAATTTCTTTACATGCTTGGAGGTGGGCAAGCGTTGCAAGCTTGGCGTGGATGGGGTTAATTGATACCTATTAATTATGAGAATAAGTTTCACTAACGGGGGCGGAACGTTAAAATTATTGGGGGGGGACCCAGCCGGCCAGCATGGTTCCCCACTCCCCGACCTCCGACTTTTTCGGGTGTGTGTTTATATAAAGTGTCACATTGCATCAGTTCATATTTTCACCGCCACATCCCATGCCACAAATTAATATCTCCTACCGCCAGATTTTCTCTTAATTTTTTTCAGTCTGCTTTAAACTACAGACTACACGACTAATTGCCATGGTTTCTGTGTAAACGCATTTGTCTTCTTCTCTTCTACTCGAGTGCATCATTCATAGTTAACCCGAAAAGTCGCAAGACTGCTACTGGGCGAACTGCTAATTGCACCATTAGTCCAGGCTCTAGGGGGTGTCTGTCTACATTTCACGTTCACAGCTCTACCATGTATTTTCCGATTCGATATGATGAGGATATTAAAAAAGTCTGGTAGAATTTCGCAACTGGTACAATTTTGAGGGGGGGCACAAAATTATTAATTATAGTTTGATTATTCTGAAACTTGCTCAATACATGTATTTTTGAAAAAGAAACACATTTTGTTCCTAGAACTTTTTCGATTTAGGCCTTAGTTTTTGAGATAATGGGATTTATATATAAATAAAAATGTATATTTTCGAAATTTGAAACGAATTGAACTCAAAGAGTTTTCATGCTAGAATAAAAATAATGACAGTTTTGGAATCCTTAAAACATTCTTTACAATACTATAGAGCTGAATTCTCTATTTTTGCCTTCATAATAACTTTTTATCGCAGATGGATTCTCCATTTTGCATCTCGTTGTGATCGCAAACTAAAATATAAGGAAAAAAATTGAGGAATTCGGTTTAGAGCTGAAATAAAAAAATATACTGAGGGCAAAAATAGAAAATCCAGCTCTATAGTTTTGTTGAGAATGTTGAAGGATTCCAAAACTGTCATTGTTTTTATTCTAGCATGAAAACTCGAAGGGTTCTAATCGTTTGAAATTCCCAAAATATACAAAATTATACATGCATATATTATCTCAAAAACTAAGGCCTAAAGTGAAAAAGTTGTGGGAACAAAATGTGTTTTTTTTTCAAAATACATATTCTGAGCTAATTTCATAATAATTAGACCACAATTGCTAATTTTGTGCCTCCCCTTGCACCCTCCTCAAAAATGTACCAGTTGCGAAAGTCCTACCCGACTTTTTTTAATGTCCTCATCATATGGAATAGGAAAATACATGGTAGAACCGTGAATAAAAAATGTACGCAAACACCCCTTAGAGCCTGGACTACATTGCATTTTCCCTATTAGGAAAGCTGTGAGAATTTAAGTTTGAAAATAGCCTTATCCCTCACAAGCGAAAGTATCGCCTGAAAGTGTCTAAAATTACCGATCTAGGGCTGCAATACTTTTACTTTTCAACTGCAGTGCATTGCACCGTTGCGTTTCCAGCTTCTTAGAAATGTAAGATTTTCATTATTCCTTGGTATTAGATTCGTTGCTCGTGTTTCTAATTGCGTTTACTGTTCAATTTACAATCAAAGTTTACATACCTGTCCATGACTTAATATAAAGGTCCGTCTGCTTCTCCTATAGCGCTTATTTTCAACTTCTTAAAACTCATTTTGATTAGCTATTCATATGAAAAAAAAAATCATGTGCCACTTCTATACTTATTGTTTTTCACAAGTTTATACAAATAAAAAAAATCCTACATTTGTTTGCTATGAAGCATTTCTCATCAACTCTCGTTACGGTGAAACTGCGTTGGTTTTTCTAAACAATCCACCGCTGCACTGCAAGAGCTAAGAAAGTCTCTACCTCACTACGTTAATGGAGGGCTCGTTCGATTGGGCCCCAAATTAAGCCTACGAGGTTCAACTCATTCGCAACTCCAGTTAAAAGCTTTGGCTTTACCATTTTAAATTGAGTTGAAAGTGCTAAGAACAAGTGATTAGCTACTTTGAGCCGGCTGTTAATTATTTTACTGAACAAGCTTGATAAAAAAAAGTCTCAGTGTTAACCGACGGCAGAGAAATATCGGAGTTTGTAGCTTAGTTCACTGGGTCGAAGCCAGCGCACCTGTCTGCAGTTTCGGACAAGTTAGGCCTCGAGTGCTTCATTTCAGGGCTCAATCGAACATGCTCTAAATGTGTGACTAATAATTGGCATCGGGAATTTGAACTAAGGTATGCCCATATTGGCCTGAGTTATCCGTAACTTTAGATAGAATCGTTACTCTAATGCCGGGGCCACACTAGGCATTTACAAAGACGACTTGATGCGAGACTCGGGCGTCATTGACGCCTCTGTATCTACGCTACCGATTTTAAATATATTTCGAAACGGGCCGCGAGCTACACATCCTAGCAACCAGTTGGGCGTAGAAATGCATATGTGGCCCCAGCAGAAGGGTATGTTCGATTGGACACCGACATTAAGCACTCTGGGCTTGACTGTGCTGGCACTCTAGACATGTACGCTGGCTGCCACTCGAGGTTTTGGACTTTGAATATTGACCTTTAATTGGTTAGTCGTGATACTTTCAGAACGTCAATCTTGCTCGGTAAATGGAGTTTTCGGCCGGCCAAATGTAATATTCTAGCACTAGCAGCTCGATTTAAAGTGTAAAAGCCAAAGCATCTGGCTCCAGTTTCGTACCAGCTAGGCCCCAAATACTTAATTTCTGTACCCACTTGAACGTGCTTTGTCTCCTTGACTGCATACCCCAGCTAGGAGCCATGCATATAAGCTAAACTCATTAGGCCCAGCTCGTCAGAAATAATATATTGAAAAGCGCTGGCGTTGCCCCGTTCAACTTGGAGAAATTACAGTATTTTTATTTTTTTTTAAAGAATTTATTTGTCCCAATAAAAACGCAGTACAGGTAAGAACATTCAATTATGAAACAAAGAATATAATGAGACAAGAGGCCACGCTAAGCTCGTTCGCTTCTTGGGCCAGTTAAAAGGTTTTAAAAACTTAACAATATAGCGATAATAGGTTGTATAGGCTAACAAAATG
>LQNS02015106.1:13693398-13708085 GCA_001587735.2 Parhyale hawaiensis
ACAAGAAAAAAGCTTGAACAACTTGAAGGTATCCAACGATCGTTCACGGCCAAAATTCGAGGCATGCAGGAGTACGATCACCACAAACGACTCAGCTGTCTCCACTTGTATTCAATACAGCACAGATTCGAACGATTTACAATCATTATGTTTGGAAAATTCTGGAACGTATCACTGTGAATGTGAATGAGGGGATTGTCGCCAGATACTCGGAAAGAACGGGAAGGACTTGTGATATCTGTATCCCACGCAGAGATGGTGGAAAAGCTGTGGCCACTAAATATTCTAATAGCTTCGCTGTACGAGGAGCAAGATTGTTTAACAACAGGCCTCGGCATATTCGAAACGCCACTGATACCAAAACTGTAAAGTTAAAAAATTTGCTGGATTCACATTTAAGAAGAATACCAGATAGGCCAGCGGTCAGCAGTTACGTGCACTGTGGAGATAATTCGCTGCTGGCTCTCTCTTTGGTTGCAAACTGCGGCACCACAGAAGACACCCAGCAGAGTGACTCCACACACGTGAGGTGACGTGAGAAACGTCACCTGGACTTCTTCCGAAGACTCTTAAGGTAACTCAAGGTAAGGTAGGTCTGAACAGCGTTCGCGGACCTAACGTCTGTCAACAGCCGGTACTCTTCGAGCAGCTCATTTCCGCATTCCCATCTGGTACTAATCGAAAAAGGCTAAGCATACGTCGGCATTCCCAGGTCTGACGACAGCGTTCGCAGACCCACCGCCTGTCAATAGCCGGTACTCTTCGAGCAGCTCATTTCCGCATTCCCATCTGGTACTCATCGAAAGTGGCGAAGCTATACGTCGGTATTCCTTGGTCTGAGGACAGCGTTCGCGGACATAACGCCTGTCGCAGGCCGGTACTCTTCGAACCGCACACTTCGGTATTCCCATCTGGTACTCATCGAAAGTGGCGAAGATACACGTCTGTATTCCTTTGTCTGAGGACACGCAGACATAACGTCTGTCAACAGCCGGAACTCTTCGAACGGCTCACTTCGGTATTCCTAGGAACTGGAGGGTTTCGTGGCGTGGTGCGCCAAGTGAGACGTCTCAACCTCCAGCCGGTACTCATCGACAGTGGCGTAGCATGCCGATATTCATAGAACTGAGGACATCGTTCGCGGACATAACGCCTGTCGCAGACCGGTACTCTTCGAACAGCACACCTCGGTATTCCCATCTGGTACTCATCGAAAGTGGCGAAGATACACGTCGGTATTCCCAGGACTGAAGACAGCGTGCGCGACATAACGCCTGTCAACAGCCGGTACTCCACGAACAGCTCAATTCGGTATTCCCATCTGGTACTCATCGAAAATGGCGTAGCATACGTCGGCATTCCCAGATACTGGAGGACAGAGATAGCTACAGTGGCTAACGCCTGTCCAACAGCCGGTACTCATCGAACGGCTCACTTCGGAATTTTCATCTGGTACTCATCGAAAATGGCGAAGCTATACGTCGGTATTCCCAGGCCTGAGGACAGTTGAGCGCTGAACGCCTGTCAACAGCCGGTACTCTTCGAACGACTCACGTCGGTATTCCCGAAACTGGAGGGTCTTGGAAGATCTAGGTCTCAACCTCCAGCCGGTATTCATCGAACGTGGCCGTAGCATACCCCGATGAAAATTAAAAATCCAGATCATTGCTTCAGGAGTTCAAGATTTGAACTGCTGGGCTTAGGGCCGCGGCTCACTGGATTACATAACTTTCATCCTTAAGGATATGCGTGTCGACAAAACGCTCACTTCGGTATCGCACTCATCGATAGTGGCGCGGCTCGTGTGTTTGAAACGAGCTCGCTTATCCCGATGAAATAACTTTAATGCCCAGATTATTACTGCAGGAGTTCCACGAACTGCTGGGCCTAGGGCCGCGGCTCACCTGACTACTCTCTCATCCTACTGAAGGCATTTTAGGAAATTACGAAAATAGTCGTAATTACCAGGGGCTGTACCTATATAGGACTATTCTAGGTAACCAACTCTCCAGATGAAAATTGCAAGTCCGGATCATTGCTGCAGGAGTTCAAAGAACTGCTGGGCCTAGGGCCGTGGCTCACCAGACTATAAACTTTCATCCTTACTGAAGGCGCTTGAGGAAAACTGAAGTAATTGTTCATTAGCTCTCACAAGCTTGAAGAGCTGAGACCGAATTTCAAATTGCAAGACAAGTCCTTCAGGTAAGAATCAACCAAAAAATTTTCAAACTGTTGAAGGCTGTACCACATTTGAATTAGAATCCCCCAAGTGGGAACTAAAAAATTTGAAAGTATTTTGGGCTCAAAGACGAAAAAAAAGCCCAAAAAAAAATACTAAGGGATATCTCACATAAGTAACTGAGACCAAGTCAATATCGGATCAGAAAATTCCAAACACTTCTAGTGCGTAAGGCTGTTTTGAGACAGAGTCCCAAAACGCCTATCACCAAAAATTCTAAGTCTCAAAGGCACTTCACTGACAGAGACTAAGTAGCTACCAAAGGTGGCAGTAGAAATTTTTCAAAGTCCAAAGGGATCAGGTAGAAAAATTTTCTAAGTGTCAAAAGTATCACCAATCACTGAGACTAAGTCCCTAAAGGACACAACACTGCACTGTATTCAAGATTCTAAGGCACAAGAGGAGAGGAGCTGGAGCCAGAGATGTTGATCGCGCCGCGAGTCGTTTAGGAATGAGGCTGGGAGGTCGGGTGCCTACCTATATAGCCATTGGCGGTGGGGGAGGGGAGTGAAAAAAATCTGAGATGGCCTAACTCTATCACCTGCAAAGGAAAAAGATTTAGAGTTAGCAGTTTTTGAATACTTATACCAACATGCACAAGTAAAGTGTTAGTATGGTACGACACAGTACTACAGTCTATACTAAGATAGACTAAGTGCCGATTAACTATGTACTAACAAGATAGCTCTTATACTTACACAAGAGCATACCTTGCAATTTTGGCTAAGTTAAAAAAAAAAACGGCAAGAGTACTTACCTGTCAATTAACAATAGTGTGACGACTAAACCAGTCCTCCCGACGTGGAGAAACCCGCGATGACGCGAGTCTAGGGGCTATCCGACAGAGGTACTCTGCCGGAAGCGAGCCACTGCAAATAAGCCTACTGCTTGTAGCCGTCTGGAGACAGTCTGGCGTGACACATTTACACATGTTGTGTCATTCATGACCCTGCTTATTTCTGCTGAAGACTTGAAACGGTCCTTCAGTGCCATACGCTGCACGAGCCTGTCCTCTCTAACGGAAGTTTTACGGGGTCTGTTGGTTATTTTAGGACTAACAATGTAGCCCGTTTCATTAAAAGATCTCATAATTCTACCCCAACACTTTTCGAATAGCTTACCCTATCTGTATTCATGAATAGTGCAATTTTTCTTTTGCAACTCTATAACATCTTGTCTTAGTAGTTATCAACTTTTAGATGTAGTGACACGATGTCCACTGCTACAATGCTTCCAAATATCCAGCAAAAGACCTTTTCTTCACTGGAAATGAAGCAGTTTGAATTGGTTGTGCAATTTGTTTTTCTTCATATTTGTGCCATAGTTTTGGATGTTTCAACTTTCAAAATACAGTAAAGCCCCGGGAACTTGGCCTTTGTAAACATGGAAACCCACCTAGCTCGGCACTCTTGTGATTTGTCGAGGTGCAGCTCGGCACTAGTGTTTTTTTGCCGAGTTGGACGAAAAAATGCCGACCGAGTTGTAGCTCGGCAATTACGTGATGTTGCCAAGCTACAGGGAAAAATCAGGGGCGTGCCGAGATTTAAAGCTCGGAAAACGGCACTAAAACTGCCAGTGAGCAGAGTTCAGAGGGTAGCGCCCGGCATTCCATGCACATGCATCTGCGCAAAAGCTAAAAGATGGGCAACTGCATAGCATCTCATCAGTCAATCGTCGGCTTCTGTACCGTGCGTTTCTAAGTGTGTCTCTGTGTTCAGATGTGTTATGTATTAGAGGCATTCGTTCCAAGAAATTACACTATTAAGAATCGTATGAGTTGATAAGTTTTCGAGGCTGTGATATAAGTTTTGAGGTATTGTTTCGTAAATATTACGAAATTTTTCCTAATTTAGTTCAGACCCTAGGTTGGAAAGTGATGAAATACCGTACTTATGCAGGGTGTTTGTAAATATTACGATGAGCAATGGGCATCAGCTTTATAAGTGTTTACGACCTCCGGCAATTCGCGCCGTAACTCGGCAAAGTCACGAGTTTCTGAGGTTTTCGCTGACGTTGTCAGTACCCGCTTAACTCTGCAACCTCACGAATTCGGCGAGGCTTTTTCTCCCGTGCTTGCTGAGTTCCCAGAGTTTTACTGTAGGAGTTTTTCACTCATAAATTTCTTATCTGTTATACCTGATCCAAATTTTCACATATTAATAGGACTACTGTATTGCACTGAGTGAACACGGTTTTACAATGCATGTGCACGATTTAATAATCAGTGCATTGACCATTTACCGATAGGAGCCGCAATTGGCGATGCTCAATGCACTGTGTAGTACTTATTGATCATGTGGGTATATAAACAGCTTTGCCGACAGTTCATTCACCCCACCCTGGCTACCAGACTGTATTCAAGGTAGGCCTGCACCCCTGCCTCTGCAATCTCTCCAAGATCGGACTTATTAAAATCTTTAGAGGATGCTAATGAAGGTGCTAATGCTTAGTGCCATACGATGTGAGACTAGCAGATTGTACGGGCTGAAGTTGCCCCACCTCCTCGAGAACCGAAGGGAGACGGCTACCCTGGATCTCAGAGGATCACATAGGAGGCGCATCTTAGGATCTACCATCTACCCCTAGGAGAGCGTGTTTTGTAACGATCACTAGGGCGGGCGACAAGAGGCATATTACAAAGATGCGCCAGGAATGACAATCTACTTCCTATCACCCCGTCTTGGTCAGATTCCTTTCCCGAAGTACGAATCGCCAGCTTCGACATATGTAAACCAAGGCTTGGGATACAAAAATAATTGTAAAACTCAGGCGTCGCCTCGTAAATGTATACGCTATCATAGTTCTTGCTTTCATATATAAAATTTTTCTTGTTCATTCGTTTTAGGCAATGTACAACCTTACCTTCGCCCTTGTCATATTCTTTTGCCGAAGTATAAATCGCCACCTACGACGTAGGTAAACCAGGGCTCAGGAACTTGAGTAATTACTAAACTCCAGTGTAAAGAAAATTACTCGATTTTATGTTTATAGTCAGATATTCAATACCGTGTTCACAAAAATATACATATAGCGCACTTTAATTCCGCTTCACTTTATCTCACGAAAACCAGCTCCCGTCTCGGATTTCCTCAACCTGCCTTAGCCCCTTTTTCACTTGGACCAAGACTAGAATCGAGAATGTATAGTACATCAGGTCAGACTGGCAGAGAATTTGAGAACAAACCCATTAAAAGCTACATGAGCTTATAGGGTACAAGTCTACATTAACCAAGGTACATTCCTACACAATTTCTAAAAGCAAGTTTAAAAACGTTAGATGACATTGGTTGCACTTGGTCATATGGGAGACTATTATAGGATTGCACACACCTTAAAACTGTAAAATGTTTCTGAATGTCTAATCGAACAGCCGGTAAATTGAACCTATCGTTTCTGGTATTGTATGGGTTAACAAGAATATCAATTGTTCTTGGAAACTTAAGCCAATATAATAATTAGCTAGTGTAGGGGATATAGAAGTTGAGGAAATCACCAAAGTCGAGTTTGCTGGTAGTACCCTGGTCTACTCATATGCAGTAGTCTTCAGAGAAAGGAAACTACTTGAGAGCCTAATGGGGACAGACGAGAGAGTCTGTGCTAACAGGTGTTTTCTTTTCTTCAAGCAAAGAAACACATCTAGGGGGTCGAAAAGAGTAAAGTAAAACCCATTGAAAGGACTGTTCAGGCACGGAGGTCATACCATGGATCGGGTCTGGTAGAGTAAAGAGCTTTCAGCAGTAGATTTAAATACCTTTGCAGAAGCACAATTTCACGATAGACTAGAATTAACTCAGGTTCTTGTCGATAAACGGAGTTAGCCAGGTCTCAGTCTACACGATACGCTGTTCACTTGTTATTCAGAACGAAAAGTTTTGGGAGTAAGGGCAAAGTTAATAGAACCAGGAGACATTAGCTTCAGGAACCTAGTAGAGCTCCCTTATTGATAACAATAGGAGTGTTTGTGAATCAAAGTACTGAACAAGCCTTGAAAGCAAGCGGTATCAGAACAACTGAAATACGAGGATCAGGAACCGAGAAAAGCTAACGGATAGTCCTTCGCTTTCATTGCATTGCATCACAATATTTATGGATATGGCCAGTAGGAAATGATGTCGCAATGGGAACCACATTGCGCAGCCAGGACGAGCAAAGGCCGATTGACACAGGAATTTCTGGTGAGAAAAACATAGTCATCCAGAAAGTCGACTTAACACAATGAAGGATTCGGTAGACCAGCAAGGTTCACAAATCCGGAAGTGGTAAGGAACCTGGGATGGTCCAGTATAACTGGAATGTATCAGGGTACGATGACAACAGAAATCTCTAATACAAGATGAGAAATGTTCAAACAAGAAACCTGGCACATAGTATTCTCGTTACTAGAAAGACTCACATTCCATATAGAAATGGTTGAATAGGAAGTAATGGAGTGTTGAAAGCAGGTATGTAAAAGAAGATTCTCAAGGAACCCATGAGTCCGAAGTACATACGAGCTCGGTTTTTTTCTCTACTCCAAGTGAACTTACAGGTTTGTACGAAGCAGATACACCAGAGAACACAGAGAGAAAGAGTGGTTTTAGAACTTGGTATGGGTACAATAATCCTCGAGAGGATCATGAAAGATAGGCACCTACACTGGACGGTCCTGGGCAAAGATCACGGTCAGACAGCACACCAAAGTTAGCGTCGATACCGAACACAGCAGGTCAAGAATACACAACAAAGGACGAATTCACGAAGAAGACCCATACGGAGGGCCCCGGATGCTACAGAATTTTTGACAGGTAACAATTGTCCGAGAGTTTTATGGAACGACTAATGCAAGTATTATGCAACGGTGAAGATCGAGCAAGGTAAAGGTATTCCCATACGCTCGAAGGGGACAATTGTTACCAGTAAGCAGTAACCTTGAGAATAAAAGTAAAACGTGATTCTAAAATAATCTATTTTCTGCACCCTCTGCCTCAGGAGTTAACCATGGAACCCCTCCCTGCTCTGTGAGAGTACAGATTCGGCTCTATAATTGTGCTCTCACTTCGCCTTAGGCAAGTTGTGCTATCCAACAGAGGCACTCTGCTGGAGCGAGCCACTGCAAGTAGGGAGAATGTTGCAATGACTTTTGCAGTGGTGAGTGAAGGCAGAGTACGTTTGGAGGCAGATCAACTCCCAGAACCCGAAGTTTCATGGCTAATTGAATAAAGCATTTGTCGCCATACACCTAAAGCTAAGTCGGAGGTTACTGGGTAGCTATATGAACTGCACAGGCAGGGAGGTGGCTACACCAAGAAAAAAAAATGGAAGAGCCTGAAGGTCCATTTGGCCATGAGGCCGGGAGGAGAACAAACAGACAACTAATTAAAAACCCCATTTTTTGTGCATGCAATGACTCATTAAAACATGCAGTATAAAGGAAACATGTAAGTGAGTGAAGGTAGAGTAGCCTACTTACTGTCATTAAAGAGAGTGTGACGACTAACAACTTCCTCCTGAGCAGAGATTATCTGGCGAAGCCTAGGGGTGAGATTGCAGGTGCAATCTGACAGAGGTACTCTGCCTTTACTGACCACTGCAAAAGAGTCATTGCAACATTCCTCCTATTCTTCGCTCCACCTGAGGTCATACGAGAAGATTTGTAGAACCGTCTCAAAATGGTCAAGCGATGAGGTAGCCTGTTAGGTTATTCAAACATGACTAACCTCGTCTTTGCCCCTAACTTGCTCAGGTCCACTTCCCCGGCCTGTCACTCTATCTTTGCTTATAGGCAACTAGCTGATACACATTACAATATTTGATGCTGTTTTTCTACATTGGCTATTACTGAAATGAACTGATCTCTGAGATGCAATTTTAGTAGCTACATGTTTGAGAGATTGTCCAATCGTGTTATTCTATTTATAATTTTTTTGTGCAGATAATGTTCCCAGTGCATTCACATTGATAATACTGTTTAATTCGGGAGAAAATAACTGAGTTTATTTTCTAGTGAAAGTTATGGTACTTGCATTATTTATGCCGTAGACCACACCATACTTGATTGCCCTCTGAAATCTCGGCTTTTGCAAATGGGCTGCAAATGGGCCTGGAGGCTGATTTACATAAGCATTAATAAAATGTGTTCTAATAATCACAGAGACCTAAAGAAAGATTAATATCTTTGTCATAATGTAAGAAATGTGTTGGAGAGCAAGGAATCTAAATTCACTATTATATGTCTTCAGTAGGTGATTAATATAATGCCTTCAGCCACAAGAGTAATTGAAAATTCATCATAATTTTTAGGAATATTAAAATTTTAAAGAAAAAATCAGCACATGGGTGCTGGAGGGTGTTTGGTGGCTTGGTAGATTTGACACGTCGCTGCTTTAATAGCTTTGTCCTCCCTCTTCTGGAGTATTGCTCTGTAGTCTGGGGTTCTGCTGCCGATTGCCATCTGAGTTTGCTTGACAAAGTAGTTCGTTGATGTGCGTTCATGCTGAGTGGTGTTGTGCCCTGTGATCTGGCGCTTCATCGCAGAGTTGGTGGAGTCAGTTTTTTGTATAAAATCTATAACTGCCCCAGTCATCCACTGTCTGAGTTTCTTCCAGATCCATTTGTTCGGGTGAGGTATACTCGGCTTACTGGCGCTCTTCATGAGTTTGCCTTGGAACCGTTAGGATGCCGTACGGGCCAGTATTCCTGTTTGTTTTTTCCATCGTGTGTGGATGTTTGGAATGGTCTTGATGGCTCTGTCTTTGCTGGTGCTGGTATTGGCAGCTTTAAACCATCTGTACACAGAGCTATTCTGTGAACTCGGATATTCTTTTTTTATTTTGTTTTCTCCACCCGCTGGGCTGGTTGCGTGGGAGTTTGTTAACCTCATGGAGTTTCTCCGTTCCTACGTCGCCAGCCTGGTGTGATTTAATAATAATAATACGTGTAATGTAACTACAGTAAAACCCCTCTAATTCGCACAGCACGGGGGGAAGGGGGTGACGGCTTAGCGGGGATTTCGGATTACCAGGGTACTTACTAATCCGAAAAAAACCTCTTTATTCCACACAAATACGGATTATAGAGACTATGTTCGTACCTTCTGCGCAGCACCTCGCACAGATTTTTCGCTCCTCACCTCTTTTATCCGAAAAATGAGAAGCGCCTTGCACGGATTACAGAGGTATTTGTTAGNCACAAATACGGATTATAGAGACTATGTTCGTACCTTCTGCGCAGCACCTCGCACAGATTTTTCGCTCCTCACCTCTTTTATCCGAAAAATGAGAAGCGCCTTGCACGGATTACAGAGGTATTTGTTAGAACTTCGTACTTTACCCCATTAATCCGAAAAATGCTCACTTGTTCAGATAGCATTTCGAACAGTAATGAGATGTTCGGATTAGGGAGGGTTTTGGATTATTGGGGTGCGGATTACAGAGGTTTTACTGTACTTTAATATCACATACAATTTAGCTAATTTTTCAGATGTATTTGAAGCAATAGCCTCGGAAATTGATGTATGTAAAGCTTTCCTAGAGCTCATCACTATGTAACGCCGCAAGGAAAGGAATGTTATGAAAACACCATAAATATATATAGAAAAACCTAATTAAAACTACAGTAATACTACAGAGTGAAACCACATTGGTAGCCATGAACTAAAAATGCATAATTAATCATGAGATAAAGATACCAGGACAGCCATTAAAGGACACTAAAGTGACATTTTGGTCCTGGTACAACCCTTCATCACTGGAACCATCTATAGCTGTATCATATCACATTACTACCTAGGAATACTGCACCACTTTGTGGCTGCCTATGTTACATCTCTATCATTGCCTATGTTACATAACTTAGCTAATGGTTGCCTATGTTAAATCACTTAGCTAGCTCAAGGTTGCCTAAGTTGAATCTTCATGGTTGTTCCTTACTCTACATCATGTCATGGCTGTCTGTTACATCTCTTCATGCTGTAGATATATATTACTGGTACATCTCTTCATGGTTGCAACCATTAAATAATTTTGTGGACAACTATTTTACATCACTTCATGGTTGCTGGAGTGACATTACTTCATGGCGGCCTACATTACTTCATTTCATGGCTTCTAATGTTACCTATTATCACTTCACAGCTACCAATGCTAGATCACTCTACCACTGCCAATGCTAGATCGCTCTACCACTGCCAATGCCGAATTACTTTACAGCTGTCAATACATCACTTCACGGCTACCAATGCTAGATCACTTCACAGCTGCCAATACTACATCACTTTACAGCTGCCAATACTGGGAGCTACTCCTAATGCCCTATCTATATTACTGATGGTGCTTGGAAAGTTTGATGGGTTGAGAGTCACTAAAAATGGCTAGCCGTCTGCCTTGGTGGTGCTTGTCTGGTGCCGCATACCCTTGCTGTTTTTGTTGTTCCTGAGGGACCATCCCCATCGTGTGCGTGTTGTTTTTGTTGGTTTTTCAATGGCCAACTGCGCACTTCTCCGGCTCATTGGCTGTGCATGCGTGTGTGTTCTGTTGGTGCCGGCCCGCAGGGCCGTGCTTGCCTCCATAGTCTGGCTGGCCTGCCTGGGCTTTGGTGGCTGCAGAGGTGAGTAAACTACTTCACGGCTGCCAATTCTAGATCACTTTATGGCTGAGGATGCTATTTCACTTCACAGTTGCCAATGCTAGGTCACTTTAGGGCTGCCAATGCTACATCATTTCATGGTTGCCAATGCTACATCATTTCATGGCTGCCAGTGTTATATCATTTCACTACTGTCAATGCTACATCACTTCATGGCGGCCAGTGCTTTACTATTTAGGTCACTTAATGCCACCAATGCTATAGCTATCACTTCATTGCTTCCATGTTAGATCACTTCATGGCGGCCAGTGCTTCATCCTTTCACTGTTGGTTATCACTTTATGGCTGCAAGCTGCTCCAACTCGCCCTTTTCCTCTGCAGTCTATTCTCATTTTCTCACCTAGCCCATAGCTATATCAAATAAATTTCATTAACATTTTTATCAACTGTTTACTTGGCATTTCATTTCAAATCGAGCATACCATGAATATGAGAAGCTTCCCATCAGTCTTAAAAAATATCCGGAAATATGCAAATGACTATTGCAATACTTACGGTACTGCATATAGTTATCGGATGTACGTACAACTCGAAGAATAAGTTTTGCGGTACTCATACTAAATACGATAGCCAAACGCCGTAAAACATAAAATATATAATTTTGTGCACCTTAAGATCGTTTTAGTCAGCGATATTCAGCTCAAAAACATGAGAAAATGACTTGAAGCGCCAGTTTTGTAATATTTACCGAATGCTGTCATGATGGATAACACTGAACGTGTTTTGAATAGTTCAAAATTTTAGTTAGCTAGCCGAGTTCTACCAGCATTGCCGTTCCTTTCTGATTTTCTCAAGATATTACAATATTCAACCTTCATTGTAGAATTTAGGAATATTTGCAAAAAATAAGCCCCTGTTGCTCTTGCAAAGGTAATACAGTAGTAATGGAATATTAAAACATTATGCCGAAATTTTAATTATTTGGATGAATGCAATGTTTCAAAATGTGTAAAATTCTATTATATATTTTTTATCCAGGTCTCACTGTAACGCACTGAAGGCAAATAACAAACTAGACACTTCCGGTCTGCTTGAATGTAGCTATCAGTTGTTCAGTGAGTGTGTTGTCGATAGATGTGTTGGTATTCACACTTTATTGTGTGGGTGAACCGGTTAGGTACGGTACCGTACCTGACGATGGAGAACAATCCTTACAGCTTGTTTACTGACAACCGAGTGTTCCCCAAGCAAATTAGTACTATCTCATAATTGCGGCAACAGCACTAGTTTTACTAAGTTCAAATTGATAATGAAAACCCCTCATTCTATATTAAATCAATTTAAGCACCTAATAAAAGCACTTGTTGGAAAGTTCCTAAAAGGCTTTCACTCCTTGAAGATTGGCTCATATTGTTTGCGCTAGTCTCTATTTCTCAGTGGCTCGCTCCGACAGAGCATCTCTGTCGGTAGCACCAGACTTGCGACAGCGCCCAACTCTGGAGCCATCTAAATAGTAGTTTAGACTGTTTCGAGGCGTAACCCTCATTGTAGTCAACTTTCCTGGTGCCTCAGGAGCCCAGCAGCAACACTCCTCATTCTGTTACGACTCGCGCTACTGTTAACATCTCCATCTGTGCTCTGGTCTCAGCTGCTGCTCTGTGTTCACTTTATGTTAATGATTGGGAAATACTTCCCTTACTGTTTATCAGTGCTCTACTATGGTTTTTCCTGTATGGAAATGTGTTTTTACCATTTTTAGTGATACGTATTGGAGACTGTTTGATGAGTGATCGGCCGAGGATGCCGGCATCTTTGATCCTTAACCCAAGTCTCCTTGTGTTCACAGAGCTGCAGCAGCTGTTTGTTCTGAAGACCAGTGACAGTGATGGTTTTTTTTTTTTGTACTCTTGTGCTTTTTCTTCTTTGAGTTAAAATTAATGTAAATTTGTTTTCCTCAGAATAGAGGAATAAATATTTGGTGGTATGCACTTGTGGCCTAAAAATTGCAACAAGTATATTGTTTGCTTAAATACTTCGTGGTAGGCCCCAGTGGTCCTAACAGTTCCACTAAGTATATTGCCTTATGAATTTTTCTAAATTTTGCGGTGGTGGCTGTTACGGCCTTCCTGTGCCACCTGTTAATATTACGCCAAGGACTGGACTGGATGGTAGGCCTTTATTGCTCTAACAATTCCATCTAGCACAGTGATACTTTTAGGTGTTAAGCACTTGTGCCTTAAGAATTCCACCAAATATATTGTTGCCTCAAGTCTTGGTTGGTAGGCCTTAGTGCCCTAACGAGTCTGTCAAGCATATATATTTATACTTAGGCTACTTGATTAGGCTGGACGCCCTTGAAAGGCCGCCAGGCATGTATATTCTCACTTGGTTAGTAAGCTTTAGTGCCCTAACAAGTCCGCCAAGTAGCTATGCATATTATCTCTTGGTTGGTTAGGCTGGACGCCCTCAAAAGGCCACCAACCATAGAGATTCATACTTTGGTTGGTAGGCCCTAGTGCCCTTACAAGTCTGCCAAGTGCACACACACTTTTACACTTGTTTGGTAAGCCTTTGTGCCCCAACAGTCAACCAAGCTTATATGTACATTTATAGCTACTTGCTTGGTTAGGCTGTGCACCCTCGTAAGGCCGCCAAGCATGTATATACTGTCTTGGTGGTTAGACCTCAGTGCCCTTTCAAGTCCGTCAAGCTAATATATAATTATACTTGCTTGGCTTGGCTGCGCGCCCTCGCAAGACCGCCAAGCATGTATATTCTCACCTGGTTGGTAAGACTTAGTTCCTAACAAGGCCACCAAGCAGCTATACTGTCGCCAAAGAGCGTTTTTTCCAAGTATTGGGCTGCTGTTCAATAATTGGAAGGCTCAAATCGGCCAGATTCTCGATCTGGCCTGATTCCAAGATGGCGCTCGGACGCCGGAAAGCTGGCAGGTAAAAATAAAGGGAGGTGCTCTCTTGCTCCCCTAAGGGAGTAGAGGAGTGACCAATTGTTTTTGTGACTAAGTCTAATAATTTGTAGGCCAATGCGACTTCAACAGATTTACAAAACTTGATAATTCCTGCCCCCACATACGAGGTTTGGACCTCTCAGAATCCTGTAAGGAAACATCTCTCTTCTACTGTCAGGGATTTGGGATTGCCACTGCAGGCCGGGTCTGAGACGTAGTGACCTGTTTTGGGACTTAGTCCCATAAAGCCCCGGCTACACTATGCAATTTTTCGTGCAACTGCTTTGCAACCGCCTGCAATAAACTTGCATGCAACCCAATTGCACGCGGTTGAAAGAGAACCGTTCATGTTGGATTTTTATTGCTGCCACCAGAGGATTGCCGCAATTATGTCAGTCGCTGAACGCCGTAGTGTTGTAGTTGTGTTGACTGTATTGTCTGCAATGGCTTATTACGCGATAATTACGTCATTAATAGAAGAGTATAAATCACAGAAATCTTTGTGAGATGTTAACAACACGAGACACACAGTGAAATTATGATTTTAACACAGTTTAATAATGTAAACGTTCGATGATTTAGATTATTCATTGTTCACTCATTTCAATTTTAACTAACAATGTAATTTCATCTGTCTGTTTAAGTAATTCATGTGTTTGGGGTGGACATGCTATCGTACGTCTATGCGCGGCGGAGGCACACTTGTAAACAAATAATGCGCCTGTTCATAAAAAATAGCAACCCTTTATTATTTTTGCAGTGATGGAGGTTGTACCTCCATTCTCTCAGTTAGTCGCCGGAAGCCGTAGTGAGGTTTAATTTTAGCTAATATATTGTCAAATATGTGCACAGGTACCCTCAAGTAATTCTGAAAGTCCTTCTCATTTTCAAGTCGAAGTTCACTGAAAATTCGTTGAT
>LQNS02015106.1:13708162-13720380 GCA_001587735.2 Parhyale hawaiensis
GTGAGGTTTAATTTTAGCTAATATATTGTCAAATATGTGCACAGGTACCCTCAAGTAATTCTGAAAGTCCTTCTCATTTTCAAGTCGAAGTTCACTGAAAATTCGTTGATAGCTTCCCAATGACTTTCGTCGTTGAAGCAATTTTTTTTGTCCACGTTCTTCTCTTTCGCTTTTTTCATAGCGCACACAAGAACAATGGACCACAGCGCAGCTTCTTCCGTCACATCCATCTCCAACGAGCGACAATAAGCAACTGACTTGCAAGTTTCAGCCGCGCGACGGGCGAGGCTAGGACAGTGTAGTGTAGTCTGCTGTGCAATAAATGTTGCACATGCAATCAAATTGCATTCAGTTGCACACAATAAAACTTGCATAGTGTAGCCCCGGCTTAAGGGAGTCTTCCCTTGGGACTGAGTGTATCCCCCTAAGAACCATGTGGGTCCTAATCCCAGGAAAACTTATAGGTAGAAACCTTGCAGAAGCCCTGCAGTTATGATATATAGACTTAGTTCTAGCAAAAGGCAACCCTAGAAGTTTGTGACCTTTTTCTTGTGGGCCTGCTGAACTAAGCCGCGGGATGCAATATCCCCAGTAGTCCTGAGATATACGAGCTATTATCAACCGACAAGTGATAGTGCTCCGACTGAGAATTATGCAGTTTAGGAAGTACAAACGTGGACATAATCCTCCACAGAAGCGTGGGCGCAGCTTCCTAAAGATTGTTTGGACTCTTATTTCCATGCTGTATATCGAGGTCCAATAATAGTTTACTTCAGAACAGGTACTGCTTGGGGTAGAGACGGCTGCCAGAGTTTCTGGAGCTCAAAGATAAACCTGTTATGCAGATAGTTTTTGTTCAAGCTCATTTAGGAGTTATATCCAGAATCCTCCGAAGTTTCGGAACCTGAACACAGGGTACATGTGAGCTGTTGACCCTCAACTCTGGAGGGAAACATTCGGTTGGAGACAAGAATGAGTTGTCAGTTGGGCCTGGGCGAATCATTGCCCTTGCTACGATGATTAGCGGAACGATGTACCCTAGGTTGGATGCCAGGGTTCAGGGGCTGACGGGCCCCGTTTAACTAATATAGTTTCTGAATTAGTCTGTTTTCCAGGACCTGGCGGTTTAGTCTTGGAAAGACTTCACTCTGAGATCTAGGAGGACAGTATGCCCAGGATAGTCCAAGCTCAGTGGCTCCTGGGCTGGACTCGGAGGTGTAGAAAAATTCCTCAAGTACTGAGTTTCTTTGAAGAGAGGTGAATTAAACAGTTCTCCTGGACTCCTCCAAGAAAGCTCAGCATTGAATATTGGTCTAGCGTGTCCTATACTTGGACCTTGCTTAAGGGGGCCCTTGAAGCCTTATTAGAACATAATTTTCTTGGCCCGAAAGACCCCTCCTAATGAAGGTCTAAGAGCAGCGCTCTCATTATAGTCCGGGGTGCTTTTTCTGGCCACTCCATTAGTAAGATATCCAGGCTTCAATCTCAGAAGGTTGTAGATTCAGGGTCCGCTTCTTGCGAGCGATTCAAGTTTGGTTTCTAGAAAGAAGCTTCAGGTCGGAACAGATTTATCCCGTCGTTAAGAAACGAGTTAAAGCCCAGTCAAAGGTTGCCCGGTACACAATTATTCGCGAGTCTAGCGTCAGATCTGGCTACCCTCTCGAGCCAGCAAAGCCAAGGTAGGGACTTCCTCGCAGGAGTCCTTTTACCGGCATAGTTTTCTCCCAGGAAAACCAGATGTTTTGACCCCAGAGGTGCTGAGAAGTTCTGTTTACAAGCTCCTTGCTGGGAAGCTCCCCTCAGGCTCTTCCTGATTGGTTAAGTTTGGCCACAAACTCCAGTATTGGTTGGCTAATGAGTACTGCAACTCCAGTGGAATTTCCTGAAATGCTCTCTCCAGTTAGTATTAACTTTTGATGTAGCATTTTTGCAGTTTTATAATATAAACAGACCATCAGGAGGACAACAGAAGTGTCGATTTCTTTGCTGTGGAAACTATTATGAATGACCCCTTCCTGGTGGCTCTGCAGCAGGGAACAGACGCGCTCCTAGGGTATAGCCTCAGTCAGTATGCTGGACTGAGGCGTATGACCAAGCTCCAAGCGTAGGTTGGTCTCGTGGTTAGATTAGCACTGTGACGGGACTCTGGTTGTCTTCAGCCCAGACAAAAGAGATACACACCAGTAGACAATTTCCCTAGGGGGCCACTTGCTAACTCAGGGCAACCCAGGGGAAGTCAATAACTTCCCAAAGGATCAAACCATGTCTAGGGCAGGGAACAGAGGTCCCCACTCTTTGATAATCTGTTCTGTCTCGAAGAAGGCCGAGACGACAGAGGTAGTTTGTATTTTGAGCAGAAACAGAACTAGTAAGTTTCTTCCTCTTCTGGGTGGTTCAGGAACCATGGCTTCTGGAATGGATAATAGTGCTGGGCCCGTGCTAGCTCAGTTTATTGAAGCAGGTTTATACCTTGACTAAGGCTGACGCCTTCCTTTACCTCAACCTTGTTGAGTCCTGTGGATATGGGATCCAAGGTCACAGATAGCGATGAAAATAGGAAGAGATTTTCCTGACAGATTATTGATTCGTCTTCCATAACACGACAGCGGGCCTTCTGAGCAGGGTACCCGCTTGGGTCTCGCTCTCAGAGAGTGATCAGGACCAGCCAATAGTGTGTGGTCCAGAGATACTGTGCCGCTCTAAATTGGTGCTATCCCTTCTCTAGATAAGGGAGATAACGATAACCTTAGAATGGCACCCAGTGGATACTCGGCGGAGGTCGACTCTTGATGTTAGCTGACGTGCCTGCAGGCCACTATCCTCTTCCTATTCTCGGTAATTTCTGTTGCTGCCCAGAGGGCTGTTGCAAGCCTGCATCAGTTGCCTCTGTTCTGGCTCATAGTAGGCCAGCAACCATTAGGTTTTTCAACTAGGAAGGCAGGGTGCCGTTAGAGAGGATAGATGGAACAGTACTATGGGCGCTCAGTCGAAGCATAGTCTTGCGGTTTCAATAATCCTGGTTCACCCAAATCATAGGATCCTTCTAAGGGTGAAAAGAGAGTGCTCCGTAAGCCCTTTGCTCGCGAAGCCCAGAAAGAAACTTGATGGGTGGAGAGCTATTTTAAGTCTCAGGACTTGAGATGGTAGATAGGTAACTAACCTAGCTGGACCTAGCAATGAGCTTTGTCCCAAACCTTTAGCTCTGCAGGAGACATAGAATGGAATTTAGATTTTTCAAGAGTTTGAGTTTTTATCGGTACTCTCTGGTCCTCCCACTGGGAAGGAGTCCCCCTGGGAGACCGGGTTTGTCCTTGGAAGAGAAGAGGCAGTGAGTTATAAAAGTTCAACTTTTCTCTCAGAATCTATTCTTAAACCGTAGTCAGTGCAGGGCCGCACAAGATTCCAGAAGCTCAGGTTACTCCAGAGACCTCAGAAAAAGAGTTCCTACGATACATCTGAGCATATGTCCAGTCTATCAAGGAGCTACCCTAAGTTCACATTGAATGATATTTGCAGACCTAGTTGGCTGGGCAGATATATGTCCACCCAACAAGCAGAAGAGTTTCAGCCAGTATCAGCATAAAATCCTGAAGGGGAACTACTAGTAGGTGTCCGATAGTAGTACAGCTCAAAGTTCCAGGGGCTGCATTAGAAATCGTTGGCTGGTTTCCAAGAGGGCTCACCTTGGAGAAACCCTAGTTCTCCCCCGAGCATAGTTTTCTGGGGAGAAATAAACTAGTTTAAGATACACTAGGTCGAAGCAGGAGGTTATCCCCTAGCTAGAAGGTAACAGGGAAACTCAAGTTCTCCCAGGTTGGGCCTGCTAAGACTCAGTCTTACAGACCTGAGCTTTTGACAACCTCTGGAGGGGCCAAGTTAGGCTGCGATACAGGTTTTGTCCGCCTATGTTAGGGAGTTCCTCCACCAACATAGGAAAACGTCTCTAGCCATAGTGCGGCTGAGTAAAGCACACTTCCCTTGGGCTGCTGGCCGAGCCAAGTAGTATAGATGAGGACCATCCACCAGTCATGGGATGGGGCCCTCTAAGAGCAGATTAAATTTTCTCCACCTAAAACAGGGCGACTATAACTTAAGCCAGAGTCACCAAGTAGTCACCTACCCAGTCAGGTTCGAGCTGGGTAGCAGGTGAGAGCTGCAGCATAGATATACATACTAAAATTTGTAACAGGCTTAGCTAGGGGGTCGGTCATCAGGAGCAGACTGAACGCGGGCAGAAGTCTGGAATGGTAGGTGCCTCTGTTCCGGAAAATCGGAGAAAATCTCTTCTCAAACGAGCTAACCAAAATCCCTTTGGGTCCAAGACCATCTCCTCAAATAGGCTCAGGTCTCCAGGGCCAAAGTAAGTCCAAATTGCGTACCTACTCTCTCCCCACTCATAAGGTCCTCATCGAGAGTTCTTCTTGACTTTGTCTGAAGTGGGAAGCTTGCTTAACCATAGAGTAATGAAGGTCAGTGCAAGACCCTCCCGGAGGGTCCTATCAAGGTTTTGCTCTTCTACGACTGCGGAAAACACCTTCGTTACAAGAAATCGTCCTTAACTAGACATGAGGAATAGTCCTTCCCCTGGACATCAGAGGTTTGTGTTCCCGAGTCTAGGAGGTGACTAGTCTATCTCCTCAGTCGGGTCATATAAATGGTACGTATGGAAATTCTGTAATGTAAGTGTAAGGTTCCTGGAATTAGGAAGCGTCATTCCTGACTTAACCTGCTCCACGAAGCAGACAGTTCAGGATGCTGGTTCAGTGTAGATGAGGCTGTTAGCCTCCTATGGGTTCTCCCATCCGGAACCAAGGATCCAAGATCCTCAGAAGAAAGCTCAGCCTACCGGCAGAGACTACACTGGGAAAGACGAGCCCTAGAGTATTTCTGGTCTATAATAGGTAGTCGTTCCGGAGACACCGGCGGTTAAATATACTAAAGGTGGAGCAATGGCTGGCAAGTCAGCGCTCTAGGAATTCGACCACTGCTACAGGTGGTCAGTTTTCAGAATGACTCAAAGCGGGATCCAGAAAGGACTCGAAAGTCTTTCGGTGTCGAGAAGGAACCGAGCAAAAAGCAGTAGTCCTAAGGAGTCGAGGAAGGTCTGAGTTTCAAGCGATTCTACTCGCTGGTTAATATCTCCAGAACTTTCAGGTAAACGTTGAAAACAGCAAGAATCCGGATTAGAACCGTACTGTCTTAACAGGGTTTTGCTCCATAGACTTGTTTCGGGACAATCTAGTAAAGACAGTTTGTTATTTATAATCTATCTTTTGATAGAAGGTCAGAGGTACGGCAACTCAGTGAAGATAGTTGCCAGGTACCCCCCGAGTTTAGAGGTGACTTACTGTCACTATCTTGCCATAGTTGAAACAGCTGGATTGTCCAAAAGAAAAGTCAACAAAGAGGGAACAGAATAAATTAGTTCACGTCAGGATCTTTTGCACCAGCAACTCAGGGTGGCCATGAAACCCCTCCCTGCTGCGCCGAGGGTATGTCGGTGCTACTGACAGAGGGGTTCTGTCGGAGCCACCGAGAATGAATAGAGTGTTGCAACGAATTTTTCTCAGCGGCGAGCGAGGATAGAACACCTCTGGAGGATCAAACCGACCCAAAGCCTCTTCAGTTTCATGGCCTAGGGTGATGTTGACGTATTAGTGCGCTCGTCGTGCCAAAATGAGGAGTGCTGCTGCTGGGCTCCTGAGGTACAAGGTATTCGGGGCATAAAATAAACACCGAATGCTGTCTACAATGAAGGTTACGCCTCGAATCGATCTAAACTACCATTTAGACGCCCCAAGAGTTGGGCGCTGTCGCGGGTCTGGTGTTACTGATAGAGGTGTTCAGTCCTCGCTCGCCACTGAGAAAAAGGATTGTCGGTCTATGCATACCTACACAAAAAGAATTCGCTCCGATGTTTTAAAAAATCAACGTCCTGCATTTTGCCGTCACACCTTCTAGCTCTGTCCCTCGTCTCAGTAATGGTGTCGTTTGTTGCTTGATTAACGGTGATGACAACGCAAGTTTAACGTAAATCGGCCTTTAGTGCAGGCGTTTCACGCTGTTACGTAGCACGAACTTTATTTAAAAAACAACAGGCTGTCTGAAGACTGTTTACAATGAGTGAAAGACTCTTAAGTAAAGTAAAGTCAACTTGACTGTACCCCCAACTGGAAAACCCGCATGCACTGGTTTATGCTGAAGA
Source organism: Parhyale hawaiensis (assembly GCA_001587735.2). Lineage (NCBI taxonomy): Eukaryota > Metazoa > Arthropoda > Malacostraca > Amphipoda > Hyalidae > Parhyale > Parhyale hawaiensis. The sequence goes on from LQNS02015106.1 coordinate 13,714,368, forward strand.
TATAGACCAACAGGCCTCAGAGGAGTATACGGCTGCAGTCGATCCCAGATTGTCTAGAGCTATGGTGCCAGTGGCAGAAGACTCCATGAAACAATATCTGCAACCTTCCCCATTGCTGGGAAGGTCAGTAAATCCACAGCAGTATGTAGACCGAATTCTGACCGATCACATCAAGCGCCTCCAAGAAGATGCCCAGCTGAGAATGAGGCATGAACCAGCGGACTTGAGAATCAAAATCGGGTGCTTTAGTCTGCTTCTACTGCAGGTCAAATTAGACGCAGATTTGTTTCTGTAGGTTTATTGAAGCGCATGCACAGTTGCAATAAACCTAATCTTTCAAAATGCTGTTGCAAATTATCTCGTACTCCGCTTAAGTCCCCTTCCAAGCCAAGGTTGCCTCTAAACTGCCTTGCCAGATTTGGCTTCATACCAGCAACTATAATTCAGGTGAATAAAGTTCCAAATATCTGTAGATAAATTTTTTATTAGGCTGAATCAACAATGACATGCTCAATTACAGTAGCTACTTGAATAATTTCAGATACTGCTCTTTGCAGTTTGGTTGGTGAAAGTTGTCTGATATACACTGTTGAAACTTTCAGTCTCTTTGCTATTTGCCAAAAGCATCTGTGGTATTGGCATTTTTGACCCTTTTTTGACCAATACCACGAAAAATGGCTGATGCATTGGATACCAATACCTATAGTATCGGTACACCCCTAATATGAATTGTGGGAAAAAATTAGAATCGAAGAACAAGTAATTTTGAAGTAAATGTGAGAAACGAGTGACTGCATAAATTATTTGACAAGTAGCTCGCAGTGAATATCTTGTGCTTTAACTTAGGCATTGAATCCCTGCCAGCGATGGCCTACTTGGCCCCATCCCTTCCCGAGTATTAGCCCCGGTCGCTCTGTGCTCTGTAGGCTACTGAGTTCAGCAAAATGACTTGAGAGGTAAGGAAAATATCGGCGACTATCTGAGCAGTACTGTACTTCGAAAGAGAAGTGAAGGGAGGTGCATCACCGTGCATGTGGTCTTCATCTAAACCATTGACGTTGCCATTTCAACAGTCAATATGTTGTTGAGGGAAGTAGATCGAGACTTGGCATATGTTTGGGCATCACGCACCCAAGGGTCCCGAGTACCTTCTCTGCAGGAGATGTAGCATCTGGCCGCAGTTCCTGCTAACGAGGTTAGTTTTGTAAAGTTAGGTAGGTTCTTTAGTTCCGTTTTTGTTCCGCGAGGTGGGCTGTCGATCGAGATAGCGCACATACTCCGCGGGACTTTCTGATCTCTCTCGTGTGGAAGGCCGTGAAAGAGGCCGACCACTCGAGTGTCTCCTACTATGCTTTGCGCCTTGTTTCCTGCCCGTAGTAGCGCACGTAGGCCACGCAACAAATTACTGTATGTGGTATTTGAATACCTACTACACACTCATCTCTGTTGGAACGCCTGAGTTGCGGCTACGGAGGTTAAACAAAGTTTATAACTAACTTTGCATATGTATCATGTATGCTTCTATTTTAAGAGCAACCAATCTGTGAGTGCGAGCCAAAGAGCCTTTGGTTTGTTTGAGATGTCGTGAATGGTTAGCGGATTTTACGCATTTGTGGTTTCTTTCCTTGGGATACATAATGAAAATTATGTTCAACAATTGCTCTCTTCCTACAGTGCCAGGTGAATGAATTTTAGGAGACGTTTACAATATGCCCCCCAGTATCTTAGTTATATAGTATGTAGCTGGCCTATATGTGCTGTCCACAAGTACTGATCTACTGTATTAGTTTATCATTAGAGTTATATTAGTTACTTGTTTATAACTCCTATAAACTACTCTGTTGGTAGGACTACACGTACGTATCTCAGGATGCGTCTAATTTTGCATTTTTTACCATTCTTTAATGCAAGTTTAAACAAATTTAAGTACATTATTACCTCCGCCATGGAAGTTATGTTTTTTTTTCAACTTTGTCTGGCTGTTTGCCTGTCTCTAAGGTAACTTGAAAAGTTATGAATGGATCTTCTTGAAATTTACAGACATTGTTAGGTAGCTATGTTAGGATGAACATGTGATTAACTTTTGGTGAAGATCCACTCAACCACTTGTTAGTTTCTGTGTTATTTCTTTGTAACATAAAAATTTTAATGACCAAATTTTTGTAGTGATCTGTCAGTCCATTTGTCTGCTTGTTTTCATGTTGGTCGATACAGTAACCCAAAAGTTATAACCAAATTTTCATGAAATTCACAGGAAATTGTTAGGAATGTTAAAAGGCAGCAATGACCAAATTTTGGTACCTAATGATTGGTTGGCCCATTTATATGTTTGACTCATGTGCGGAACTCATAATACTGGACATGGCAAGTGTGAATGCCAACCCAAGCAGGTGAGCTTTCCAGCGGTTGGTTCATTGACTCAGCAGTTGACAGGTATTACAGCTGCTGTGGGGGCACTTAACTATACCCAGAAATGAGGAGGGTAAGGGAGGTGTTGGTCATTGCATAAGAACTTTAGATCTGTGGTGCCCTAGTGCTCAATGATCTGTGGTCAGCTGCAGCTGTACATTCCTCGGGGCTTAGTTGGTCTAGATCCTCAGCATAACCAGTGCATGTGCGATGCAGTCAAGTTGGCTTTACCTGTCGTGTTTGTCTGAACAAAGCTTGTAAAGTGGCAGATGCAACTTCAAGCAAATTACTTCAATTGTTAGAAATGGTAGCCTATTAATGGTTGGGTTGTAGCTAATGAATCTACCCCAAGCAAACCCAAACCGGCTGTATATATAATAGCTTTCTCTGAAATTAACTAATGACTTCATTTGACATAGATCTCAGGATGTTGAATAGGTAACGACACATTGTTTATTGTTGTTCTACTGTGCTTTGATGAGGCTACTAGGTACATAGCTAACTGGTTAATTGCATTGGTCAAGCTAACCCTATCATTAGCCCCTGCTGATATAGCTTTCCAGTCACCTATTAGGCTAAGTAGGCTATATACCTATGTGTTAAATAGCTACTGTCCTTGATCATTGTTTTTGTATTGTTCAGTGCTCAAAATGTTTTTTTAATTTTATTAGTATGTATAATTTTGTACATTATCACAGTATGAAGGCTTTTCCCCTCGGGGATGGTGAGGTCCTGGTGGTACAGTATCAAGGCAAGGTGTCTGCAGTGGGCAGCAAGTGCACTCATTATGGCGCTCCATTAGAAAAGGGAGCTCTTGGTGCTGATGGCACAATACGCTGTCCATGGCATGGCGCTTGCTTCAATTCATCTACCGGTATGTGTTTGCCGAAATTGCTTGCATTAGTTACATACCTATGTCACCAGCAAAACCTCCTAATTCTGCTTTAGGAGGTATAGCTACAGCGATTTTAGACTACTGCTTGTTGCGTTATGTAGTTAATACTTTAGCTATTAACTAAGATTGATTTGTGCCTTTAGTTCCCATACAATTTTTTGTATTTTTACTTTCAAAACTATTTTGTACAAGTGAATATTCTTTTCTTGAAAGTTTCCAAGTATGCAGTGTTTACAGTATCAGTATGGTCAGCATACCTAATTGTACCTATCTCTGCGTGTTAATGTATTATTCTCGTCATTTTCATCTCCTCACGGGGCATAGGATGCGCCATAGGCCATGGAGTTAGGTTCGCCCATCCTGTGTAAATGGGGAGCAGCACCCCCAGGAGGTTTGTGTTGTAGGTTACCTTAGCCATTAGCTAGGCCTTCAGGATGTCTTTCTTTCATGCAAGGTTGCGGAGTTGGATGGTTGAAGGTCCGACTCCAGGTCCTCCAGAATATCCAACTCCAGGTCCTCTAGAATTTCCAACTCCGACTCTGACTCGAGGCCCCCCAGAATTTCCGACTCAGACTCCTGGTCCTCAAAATTTTCCAAATCCTTGATCCAACTAGTAGTTAGGCTAATGTAAACATTAGCTTAATATGTTGAAAAAAAAAATTTACCAATAACTATATACACACTCATATTAAGCTAAAGATAGTATTTTTGTACATGCACAATGATATTTTGCATCATTAGCATCATTTAGGATATTAAATTTTCATATGTTTAATTATTTATAATTCAGTACATAATAATTATAATGCAGATAGTGTCTTTTTTGACGTGCCTAATTTTTTTGTTTGGAAAAAATTCCATTCTGATTATTGCATATCATGGTGCAAAAATTAAGCTATCAGGTTGTGTCAAGTAATTCAACACTGGTGCAGTGCAGCCACAGTAATTTTTTTGAGGATTTTTTATTTTTGTTTTATAAGTTCCCAAAAAACCTTACTACAGTATATTTAACTTACTGTAACTCCAAAAGAATGAAACCTAGATCTAAAGTCTCCAAAAAAATTTGAAGTTCCACTTATATACTGTATAGCTAAGTTTTATTTGAACATTTGCTTGATGGTGGTCACTGAAAATAGTGTGGACTTTGTGTTTTTGTGAATTCTGTAGGCATTTTTATTTACTTGTCTGTCCAATCGTTTTCAGTTAGTTTGTAAAATATTAGGCCTATGTGATATTAGTGGCATGTTCAATACAATTAGCAAATAATAGAATTAAAAAACTAATACAGTCACTAAACCATAATAATATAGTTTATTAATATAATTACAAATATAAAACAAAAATGCAATGTAATTAATACAGCAGCTACAGTTTATGAAATATAAGAAGTAAGGATAAATCAGCATTAGGCATTAGACAATGTAGGTAGCTACTCCATTATCAATGGCAAACCCCATAGATAGAGCCAAAAACAAAATATCTCCACGATTACAAAATATTTCATTTATTTATTAAAACTTAAGACTGAAGATTCTGAATTAATTTGAAAATAGGAAATATTTTTTTAAATGGGATTCCAGAGTGAGGCTAAAACTACCGACTCCTACAGCAAGTGAGATTTCGGCTCCGACTCCCCTTCAAATCTTCCGACTCCGCAACCCTGCTTTCGTGCCCTCTTTGCTTCCTTCCTGATTTTGTATGCCTACTGATCTTACTTTCCTCTGTTCTTCTTCTTTCCCAACTTGCTATTCCCATGCGTGTTGATTCATTTTCGTCCATGGGTTCCTCATTCCTGTCGACATACTATACATTTGTCCCCTCCTTTTCTTCTTTTGAATCACCAGTTGTGTCTAGGGAGGCTTAAATAACTAATATATTATTGCTATCTCTTCAGTTTTATTTGTTTTAAGAGACTTTATCCTGTGTCAAACACAAAGTTTAGGATCAAATGCTATGACTTTATAAAAACAGCAATTATTGATGTACCTACTCGTTAGCACACATCTTCCTTTAAAGCTTGACTGTGTTCTCTTATGACTTAATGAAAGAACTGTTTTATTATATTACTGGCACCTAAGGCCAGGGCCCCATCAACGCAACAAGCGATGCGATACGATTTTTGGTCTGCCTTGTTGCATCATGTAACAGACGTTGTTCGCCCGCCCACACCAAACAGATGCAACATGCATAGCATGTCAAAAAGACGTATGGATACTGAACAAAACTGTGATTCTAGGTGAACAGTAATGCAGTTGAATGGCTGAATGTTGAAGAACATAATGCAGTAATGGTAGCTTCTTACCGGTAAGAAATTGGTACAAAGGCGCAGTGTAGCTATTTCATCAAAATGAAATCATGTGGTGTCAGCTTTTGCCGAATTTTGGACACTCCGACGCAGTTATACGTTATCAACTTTTGGATGTTTATCACAGTTCACGCTATGCATTACTGCCTGATGTGGAACTGCTCGAACTGCTCATTTTATAGATTAAAAATTGAATGAGAGAAAGTGTCTGTCTCGAATCATCTACCATCTCTGATAGCTACATGAAGTGGCCCATGAGCAAGGTTTAGATTAGATTAGATAGGTGGCAGTAGACGAACCAAAAGGCCCATTCCCAAAAAGACACCGGGACTTACACCCCGGTCCTCTATGAGCTATTGCCATTATATTAGTAGAATGTAGAGGAATGAAGAAACGAGAAGAGA
>LQNS02015106.1:13751953-13765860 GCA_001587735.2 Parhyale hawaiensis
TTTTAGTCTGAAAATGTAGATTTTTCAATAGAGGCAATTTTATGTTTTTTTTTTGTTATAAAATGCAGTATTTCCATAGGAAATGCCCTTGGCATGTTTCATTTATAGTGCCGCTAGCCCCCTAGAAATTTGGTATGCAGTAGCCTTTGGTATACTGATGATTTTGCAGCAAAAAAAAGGCAAAATTGGACCCCCTGTGGACCCATTTCCCCCCATTTTGGGGGGTTCTAGTGCCGCTAGTTCCCTTAAAATTTGGGACATAATGCCCCCATACCTGAAGACACTCTTTGAGCAAAAAACAGAAAATTGATAGTTGTGACCATTTTCGCCTAAACGACCCCCTTAAACATGGGAACGTTTCTCCCTATCCTTTCCATTACGCTGCTGTGTATGCAATTTCGGCTTGTCTAATATTATTTGATTCAGAAACTGTTAAACTCCGAGTCGCGGCAGCTATTCCGCAACGACGAGGGCTACTTGCTCAGTTTCGAATCTCTCTGTGAATTTCTATTGAGTTTTTATTCGCAAGTGTACCGATTTCGAATCGATGTGTCTTAATGGATTCAGTCATTGTCACCCGCACAAAAACCTGTATTCCAAGAAAGTGAAGCGCTTCCGTATTTCGGCTTGTACGCAGGAGGCCTAGTGGCCTACTGTAGCCATGTATGCCAGACACTATGGCACCGGTGGACCTCGCAGATGTTTTACCAGCAAAGTTTTCGCCCTAGTATTTCATGATGTAGCTAGATATAAAGACAACATGAAAACCAATAGACTATAGCAATCTCATTCTTCGGAAGTAGCTACTCTTCTAATTATTTTCTTCTGCATGCACTTACACGCCTTCGTTAACCTTTATTTCTCATAGGCTGAAGATATTATTTAGGTATTCAAATTTTTAGCATTTTCATTTTTCTCATCGGTGATTTTGATGATTTTAATTCAATATCGCGACCCTTGACTTTGTACTTTATAGGTGCAATAGCTTTCCCACATATTAAAAATACAACATACACAGCCCCTTTATTGTCAATAATTTATTCAGGTCGCCGGAAGTACTTTTTCTGTCAGCTCACGGGATTTCTTTAAGGGGACTCTTTCGGTCGAAAATCGAATTTTTCAACTTTTTTTTCGACTCGTCAGAAAGTACACCTTGAGGAACATTGTCAGTAATTTTCACAGTAATCTGATCACTACTTTTGAAGTTATTAGAGTTCAAAGTCCGAACAGCGGCACCGATGCCTGGCCCACTGAAGTTCAGCGGACACGCGCGCACCAGCGAATTAGAGGCTCTCTGGCACTCGAAAATACGGGCTAAAATGACTTCTCCATAGCTACCATAAGAAAACCCACCCCAAGAAATATTGTCAGTACTTTTCACAGTAATTTGATCTCTATTTTCGAAGTTATTTGAGCTCAAAGTGGCATGCAGCACTGCTTGCAGAGTAGGCGTGGACAGTTTCTAGCTGCCTCACTATTGGCTCTTCGAACGGCCTTTCTATTGGTTTCTTCACAATAGTTCGTTATAGTGTGATCAGTGCTCCACAAATGACAGCACACGGGGACGAAACATTATGACAAATCAATGCTTTGTTCTTCCAGTAGAGCGCAGCGGGCGAGAAACACGATGCGCGTACACACACACACACACTTCATCTGCCGCGTCTCTTGAAAAATTAACTTTTTCAACTTTCAATCCTCTCTGCTCCTACGGTTTTGAAGTTAGAGCAATGAAATTTTGTGCACATGATCAGGAATCCTTATTTTACAACTTGACAGCCTTAGTTTTTCGAATTACTAAGTTAGGCGGATTATCCGTAGATTTTTTTTATAATTTTTTCAACACAAGTGAATAATTAGAAAAATAATTTGAAATTCAACAAAGTAGGGCCGAGGGATTGTAGAACAAGCATTCCGAATCATCATAAAAAAAAACATTTCATCTCTAGCTTCAAAACCGTAGGTGTAGATAGGCTTTGAAAAACATGTAAAATACCGTTTTCTATGAATAACTCGTTTTCTATGAATAGCTCGTTTTCTATGCGTCAAATCAAGAAATTTCTGGGAACAAAAATGTCTTAGAATAGTGTTTTACATACGTGTGTCAAGTTTCAGAACCGTAGCTCTAAACACAAAAAAAAAAGTTTTGAAAGCCAAAGAGTCCTCTTAAACATCGTGCTTTTACTTCAAAAATGCTTTAGAATGCGGCAGTTCAGTACAGCTTGCTGCACCGTAGTCTGGATACGAATTTTCCCATGTTTGGATCATTACCTATCCGACCTCAGTAACGTGAATATTTCAAGATATGAAAAACGGTATGGTATGTAGATATGATACGTGCAAAAGGAGCTTCATGTCTCTGCTTCGAAACTGTTTGAAAATTCCTTCTAGAGCATTCGAAAAGAAGACATTATTGAGCTTCCTCTCCGAGAAAAGCAGAACTTCTGGCAAGTTAAATTTTCCCCTAGCTAATAGTGAAAAAGCGTAACTGACAGACGCAGGGACGTACGGATGGATGGAGCTTCAAGCAGAATTATAATATAGATATATCTTTTACCATTACTAAACACTCTTGTAAATTTCTTGAAATTCCGTACATAACTTTTTTGAGTTATTGTGCTAACAATCATTAAATTAATCATAGCCACAAGCAAACGAACGAACTAACAAAGCATCACGAAAATTCGGTCATTCCTTCTTCGTATATATGTACCTAACAACTCATGTAAATTTCATAAAAATCTGTCCATAACTGTTTGAGTTCTGACATTGAGAAAAATGAAGCAAATAAACAGATGTACAGATCTTCACCAAATATAAATCATCTGTTCCTCCTAACATACTTAACAATCCCCGTTAATTTCATTAAAATCCCTCAATGTTTTTTTTTAGTTATCGTGGTGACAGACAAACGAATGCAATAACAGACAAAGTTGACGAAAACATAACCTCTTTGGCGGAGGTAAATATCTATATGCAGTTACATATACTGAAGAATTAGATATTTACATCTATATGGGATAACCGCCAAAATTTTCAAGATGTCAACGAAATATTCATCATCTTCGATCGTCCCACCTGATGAGCTGAGGTTACAGTGAAGCGCCTAGTGGGTAACAAAATTTCAACTAAATGTTCTACTTCGCGTCTAATTCTTCAATATGTACGCCATCAACAACGAAAATTATATATACATAAAGTAATGCTAGTGATGTTATGGCGAGATGTATCGATAATTTTTCCCCCTCCGGGGGCATAGGATGGGCCATAGGCCATAGGGTTAGGTTAGTTAGGTTCGCCCATCTTATGTTATGGGGAGTAGCGCCCCCATGGGGGGTTTGAGTAGGTTACCTTAGCCATTAGCTAGGCCTTCGGGACGTCTGTCTTTCGTGCCCACTTTGCATCCTTCCACTTTCATACTCCTACTGATCTTACTGTTGTCTGTTCTTCCTCTTCTNAGCATCACGAAAATTCGGTCATTCCTTCTTCGTATATATGTACCTAACAACTCATGTAAATTTCATAAAAATCTGTCCATAACTGTTTGAGTTCTGACATTGAGAAAAATGAAGCAAATAAACAGATGTACAGATCTTCACCAAATATTAATCATCTGTTCCTCCTAACATACTTAACAATCCCCGTTAATTTCATTAAAATCCCTCAATATTTTTTGAGTTATCCTGGTGACAGACAAACGAATGCAATAACAGACAAAGTTTTCGAAAACATAACCTCTTTGGCGGAGGTAAATATCTATATACAGTTACACATACTGAAGAATTAGATATTTACATCTATATGGGATAACCGCCAAAATTTTCAAGATGTCAACGAAATATTCATCATCTTCGATCGTCCCACCTGATGAGCTGAGGTTACAGTGAAGTGCCTAGTGGGTAACAAAATTTCAACTAAATGTTCTACTTCGCGTCTAATTCTTCAATATGTACGCCATCAACAACCAAAATTATATATACATAAAGTGATGCTAGTGATGTTATGGCGAGATGTATCGATAATTTATACCTTACGGGGCGACACCAGTGTTTAAAATCCGGGTCTGAAATGCCGTCCATAGATTAAAAACGGCAATTTTGAATAAATCTGCGGGCATGAAACGCCGTTTTCTCGATAGATGAACGTCCAAAACGATTGGATACTGCCATCCACCACCACCACCACCCTAGTACGAGGTAGCTTGCCAACACCCAATCAGCCCTCATATAAGTTAGGTAAGGCAAAAATTATAGTTCGGCTAACAACCCAATGTGCGTTTTTTAGCTTGGCGCCAATTTTTGATTGGCCAGAGAATGAGCTTTCGTTACTTAGCATCAATTTTTGATTGGCCTTACTGCAACGTCATTAGAACGTTAGCATAACCAGTCCTGGCCTTCACCTAACCTTATGAAGGCCCATTCATTGTTGGCTAGCTCTAGCATGTCGCCTAGTGAACGACGGTTGGCCATTGTCGCCCTAACATCAGTATTATCGTTTTATATGTATATATATATATGTATGTATATATATATGTATATATATATATATAGTACCGGCAAAAAATCTTTACACTTCAGTGGCAAGGCACGAGAAATGTTAGTATTTCGTTTGTCCTACCCGACGTATTAAAGCGAGAAAATGTTAGTGATCATGCATTCCCTCCGCCCGCTCATAGCAATCGCCCATCGCTCAGCATATGTGCTGCTGCAGTGAGGTGAATAGTGGGTCGCTCTTGCCGACATGTAATTTTTTCTTATAAGTTTGAAGTCATATAACTTTACACCTACCGCACACAATGAGTCAAGTATATTTTTAAAGTATATTTTGTGTAGAGTGCTTCAAATGAAGGAGTAAACCCTTGCGTTAACTATGCTAGAAAAATGAGACTGAAACGTGAAGAGCATGGGTTTCTTTCCGGCACACCGATTTTGAAGACCCAGGTCTTTCTGCTGGCGATCGCGAATTGTCCTTGTTGCGACGTTCTGTAGGAGCTCAGGGTATTTGTTTTTTAATTCAACGACAGTTAATGCATGTTCTCGGATGACCTCACGTTTCAGAAGCTTATTTGTTCTCAGTGTAGTTTTCTTAGGTGTGCCAGAGCCTGACTTCTGTTGTACCGTGCCTGTTGGTAGTTTTGTCCCCGACCGCTTCAGCTGATAGATTGTCTCTCTTGACATCTCCAGACCTTTGGTTACGACAATCACAGTCTCCTTTTTTTAGCATAGTTAACGCAAAGGTTTACTCCTTCATTTGACCCATTGTGTGCAGTAGGTGCAAAGTTATATGACTTCAAACTTATAAGAATGTAAAACTAACACGTTGGCAAGAGCGACCCACTATCAACCTCTCTGCAGCAGCACACAACCCACGCTGAGGGTTGGCTGGGTGATGGACGTTTGCTATGAGTGGGCGGAGGGAATGCATCATCACTAACATCTTTTAGCTTTATTATGTCAGGTAGGGCAAACGAAATACTAACTCACATTTCTCGTGTGAAGTTTTTCGTGCCACTGAAGTGTTAAGATTTTTTAACAGTCACTGTATATAGCTACACACTTAAATCTTCAATGAAACATTATTACTTTTCTCACTTCGTTTGCAGGTGGTAACTAGGTCAGGTTACAGACAATGCTAAAACTTTCGGAGCTTGTGCGTTGAATGCGTTGCTTATTTTGCCACTTTGAAAATCCAAGCCATGAAGGCTCCTAATGTTCATAGGTCCCGATTCTTGCTTTCGTTACTCATCGAAACTTGAATCGCTCTGAGTTCACGCTACACTAATTGAACGAGGTAAAGAACAAAATGTTCTTGAGAGTAGGAGCGAAGAACGCTAGGATTTCGTTACGGTAATTATTTTCCCCCAGCAAAATGTCTTCCCTTCCTGCTAATTGTCTTCTTTTGATGCAACGGATTTTCGTTGGAGCGAAAAAATTTGGCTGAAGTACCGTTCTGTATGAAAGATACGTAGGTGCAGTTCATGTTTTGCTTTTTGGTCGACTATTTGTTGAAAGTAATTAGTTCTTTGTTCTTTACACATGACCGAAAGGAAGGATTATTATAATAGACAGCCTATCTCTTTTGGTCATATAAGTTGAAAGTTTACTGCAGCGTTCATGAGCAAAATAGTAATAAAAATATGGTCGATAGAGCAGTGTCGGTTTTTTTCACCGTCTTTTTATTGTTACAGCCGCCGGGTACACTACTGATAACACTTAGAGCGCTATGATAATGACCGTTGTGTATTGTTGTTTTTACAATATTTATATCTGTCCATTTTCCATCACGCTTGATGGAGTCTTATTCCAGAGCTGCAGTATTCTGGAAAACAGAAAGTTCAACGTAAACTTTCAAGCAGTACATTTAAGGTTATTCCAACGGTAATGGATACTGCAAGGACGCGGGATCTTGTGTACACGATCGTCAAAAATGACGACGAAGAATTCGTCATACATTGGTTTCAAATCGAAGATCAAGCAGACGCATTTATTTAAAGTCTACAGTTAAATTTGAGTGACAACTTTACTATTTAGTACTAGTACAGATGCTACGGTGCATATTGTCTTGCTGTTGTAGACCTTCAGCGTCCTAGAATCTATAATATTCTGCTTGAGGCTCCGTACGTCCGTCCATATGTCTGGGCGTTATGATTTTAAGTATTAGATAGGGGTAAATTCAACTTGTAAGAAGCTCTGATTTTTACGTGAAGGAGGTTCAACCATGGATGTCTTCTTTTCGCTTCTTGAAAAAAATTCAGTCAGTTTCGAAGCAGGGACAAGATCACTTCACTCGTATCATATACTGTATACCACTTTTCATTTGTACACGCCAAATTATGTTCACTTTGCTAGTGACGAACGTTGTTATTAATATTGCCAGATACTTAGCAAGGATACAGTGCGGGTAGTGTTGGACATCTCAACTCTAAAGTATATTTTGAAGTGAAAGTGCGATGTCTAAGGAAGTACAATGACATCTTGAGAACAGGGTTACGCTGCTGTTGACTGAAGAAATTGGCCAAATCTGTTCTACTTTGTTGTATAGCTAGGTATCGTTTCACAGCAGAAAAATGATGGGCTTCTGATCAATATCCATGGGTCCCGTAATAGTATAGAAAAGAAATGGGTTACGTTACGCCGATAGAAAATTGAAACGTTTAAGATTATGAAGGGCGAAGTTATCTGTAAACTGTGGAAACCGCTTGGGAAAGGCGTGCAAATACCTAGAACAGTGCAGCAAGTACCGTCGTACCTCTATGTCTTTATCAAGACACAATTGCGAATTATTTGCCGCCAGAATAATTGAAAAATAAGAGATTCACAGGTGAAATCAGAATACTAATGTTAGACAAGGTGTAAAGTAGACGGACTGCGTAACGGTAGGGAGTTATGCGGCGGACATTAGTTTAGACTGGGTGGGCAAGTTCAGAAGTACGAATGCGAATTCTTTACTCACAGAACAGGTGCGTAATTTGCAGGTGAAATGAGAATACGAAGAGAGGTTAGACGAGGTTGAAGTAGACGGACTGCATTAGTTTAGACGGGGTAGATTAAGTTACAAGCGCTGTCTCAGGTCCACTTGAGGTGAGTGAAAACATTAATTAACCGTAGAATTTCCAAGGGCGCCGCTCACAGACTAATGAAAACACAAACGGGCAGTTTCTAAGTGCAGTTCAGCTCTTCCTCGAGCTATTGTTACGTCATAGTTAGGCCATGAGCGTATCGCCTTGGACAACTTTATTTAATAATGAGAATAATATTTGGACTGGGCGAAACGAGAAAATATTAACTAACAAGTCGCTAATTGTCTAGCTTCGGAGTTTTGTAACCAAGAAATGTCGATGAAATTTCGAGCGGCTGGAGCTAAGCAGATACAACTCTTATCTTGGAGACTAACTTATAATGAAAACGACGAGATGAGGACTGTGACGTCATTATTCAGCCAATAATTTCTTGCAAAATCCACTATATAATGAAACACAGTTGTTGGTCGCTTGCTCCCTTTCTTGCTCCAATGTCTGTCTCCGTAACGCTCTATGGGAATAAGATAGGAATAAATTCAGGGGACTAGCGATCTGATAAATGGGAGTAAGGTAGTACGAAATTTGAGGGCGTAGCGATCCGATGAATGGGAATAAGGTAGTTGGAAATTTGAGAGATCTGGCTCTCCGGCCTCTGAATCCCCGGCAGTTGGAGGAATTAGACAAGCTCAGTCTTGGAGTTCCCGTTCCATTCGTGCATAAACCATTCCGGTTATGGTTTCATTAGCTGAATCCCATCGTAGCACTTCAATCTTCACGCTGAGCAGACGCCTTTTTATATTGCATTTACATTGCAGCCAAATTTCAACGCTTGAGGTTAAAAAAAAAGTCAGTTTGTTTCCACGATAACGGTGAGCCCTGGGCATATCCAGTGAATTATTTTGACTGAACTTTCCCAACAGCAAGTTGGGAAAGAAGAAGAAGAACAGATGGAAGAAAGATCAGTATGAGTAACTGGTGAGAAGGAAGCAAAATGGGCACGAAAGACAGACAAGACGATCGTGCTGACGACCCAACGGGACACGGGTCGTCTAGTATTATACTAAAAGTCTGTGAATCGGTCTTGCTTGTTTACTTGTGTCTTGTTATCTTGTTTGACACAGTGTCTTTACTTTTAGATAGGGAATAAATTCCATGGTCCTCTGGGGGTATATGGCCTATGCTCTATCCTGGGGCATGGATTAGCTCTTTAATTCGATTGCACCGTATCTGTGATTCGCACGTGGAACCTGCCCCTTTGTTGCAAGAACGGGCACGATAATTTAAAAGTTGCTCTTTAAAATACGACTAGAATACTTAACATATAAATCGAATTTGCTTTCAGACTGCGTGTTGAATATTCGTTAGATAAGCATAGAATCTGTTGACAGTGAGCCGTATGGGCAGCTCCTTGACGGGCAGGAGAGGACGGCCGAATAGCGTGTGGTTTACGACCAGCTAAATAAATAAGCAAAGGTGATCGTGACTATTATTATTATTATTATATTCAGAAGTTTAAGTCTCCGTTTCCACAACAAAGGCGATATCACAGAAGAAGAATGAAGGGACACGTAGTGTGATAATAGACACGTGGAACCCATGCACGAGGGTGTTCCCACACAGGATCAACGCGCAAGGGAACAGCAAGTCGGGAAAGAAGAAGGAGAAGAACAGATGGAAGAAAGATCAGTATGAGTTACAGGTGAGAAGGAAGCAAAATAGGCACGAAAGACAGAAAAGACGATCGTGATGACGACCCAACGGGTCCCGGGTCGTCTAGTTCAATATAAAAAGGCGTCTGCTCAGCGTGAAATTCAACTACTTCGATATCATTCAGCAATGAAAGCGGGAATCCAGAGGCTGGGAACCAGAGCCCGGGATCCAGAGCTATATTTGTCACCGGTACTCCAAGCGTTAAAATTGTATATATTTAATTGACTTTCAACACATGAATTTTCTCCTATTAAACTCTTAACTGCGTGACAGAGAGAAGGACCAACATTGGAGCAAGCAAGGGAGCGAGGGAGCGCAAGCGACCTACAACTGTGTTATTATATTGTGGATAGTGCAGCTTAACATTTGCCCAATTTCAAGCTAATATTCACGCTTTGTTTTGCAAGGGCGATATTTTGCTACCGCAAAATTCATGGCTGTTCAACTTACGTTTCACTAATGGAAGATCAGGCCTGCAGGGATGAGACCTATAATACAGTAAAGCCTCTGTACTGGGAACCGGAACAGTAAAAAAACTCAATCACAAATTTTTGCAGTCATTTTTGGGGGTTGGGCCCTCTAGTACTGAAGATTAGAACTGCCAGTCTGTGGCCCCGCTAGTTCGGTGTTAATTTCTCTGTGTTGACAGAAATACACTCTATGGGTATCCAGCAGGCTACGGTTATCGCTGTCACAGAATCACCTCTCCGTATATGAACAATGAACGCCGGCCAGAGCAATGTCCTCGTCGTTATTATCTTACTAGCCAGTTTGCTAGCGCAAGAAATAACTTGGCAAAATTATAAGTTTTGTGTGCGTGCATGCAAATTATTATGTGAGAATGAGTGTCTTTAGAAGTTTCCCTGAGATACGAATTTAAAAAGTTTTACAGAACTGGGTTGTACCAAGCGTGATTGTGAGTCTATTTGTTGAAAATAAATTTGTTATTCCTTAAATTTGGCGCACTGTTGGAGAAGCATAACTTTTTAGAAGTTCGGAATTTGAATATCTTCGATGCCGAGTTTCAGCAATAAGTTTCTTGCAGGTTTCAAGTTAGAGTGCCTGCGTTTTATAACTCCAGAATCTCCATGTTCATATTATTTTTGTGCTTGTAGTTCCGTCCATCAGTTTATGTGATTATAAGGTAAAATGCCGGGCTATTAAGTATAGTGCCTTCTCGGCAGCAAAAAGAATCGCTTTTGAGTTAGGCCGGGACCACATCGAAGCAACAAGCGATGCAATGCGATTTTCGCGAAGGGCTTGTTGCATGACGTCGACAGCTGTGTTTCGGGGTCGGCCACACAGACGAGATGCGACTGCAACGTGCTTTGTGCGTATGTACGTTCTCATATCTTCAACGGCAGTGTCATGTTTAATTCGCCGACGTTCTAAGTATAAGCGGATAAAATTACGAAACTGCTATTGAGTGCTAATAAATAATCGATGCAAGTAATGCATTAATGATCGCTATTTATTGGCATAGACCGAAGCAAACCGCTATTTATTGGCATAGACGGAAGCAAATCTCTATTTATTGGCATAGGCAGAAGCAAATCGCTATTTCTTGGCATAGACAGAAGCATCAGATGGGCACATTTCAACAAATTGACAAGATTTATGCGCTTGTCCACTCAGTACCACATGATAGTATTTAGCATGCGCGTTGTGAGTTTTAATTATTCATCGAAGCTTTCATCAGTAATAAAAAGCAGCTTTGCCTAACATCTAGAAAATAGCGTTTACTCATTAACTATAAAATCAATGAAAAGGTAACCGTCATTTTGTATGTCCAGTAAAACAAAACTCGGTCATAAGGACAAGTTTAACACCCTTTTAGTGATCTTTTTGGAGCATTTCATTCAATTAATATTGCGAATTGTTCTCCATGGTAAAGATATGCAGTCCCATCGCAATATCAGTGTAATTTTCATCTAAATGATTCATCATCGAAGACAAAACTTTCAGCCTGAAATATTTTATCTTTTGGGTTTTGCACTCGAGCCGTGCACTGATTCGGACAAAACTGGGATGCCAGGTACCGCCACACGCAATTTGTTGAGATCCTGTTAAGCATGATGTGAATATTCCATTTAAAATAAAAGTTACAGTTTAGTGCAGTTGATAAATGGCACGAAAGTTATCAAGATCTATTGGACGCATATCTAGCAGTTACTCTAGCGCATGAACAGTGGACCACTAAAGATTGAACTTGATGAATTCATCATATGGGTTTAAAAGACGGAGATTAATTTTCGTACGACATTGAAAACTAGAAGAGCATTGCCTTCCAAAAATATTTCATCTTCAGTAAGCAGTTGCATATTTCGTACAATTTGTTTCATTAAAACCAGAAGAGTTATTAGAAACTCGGAGCCGCTCAGTATCATTTGAAATTTGGGTGGGAAACTTCAACCTTTTTGTCACTGTCGTAAGAATAGGGTGATTTCTGATATCGGAAAAGCCGCGCGGATTGGTCATTCAATTTCACATCATAATGCCCGCTACCGCAAGCTCGATCAACTCACTACAGAGAGATTTAGATCATTTTCTGCAAAAAAGAAGCTAGTTTACACGATATGTCTGCGCAAGCTACACAAAGTATTTCTTCAACACTGACTAGCTACTATTAAATTCGTGTAATTGCTAAATTAATACCAAAAATCAGTGAACAAAATAGCATCAAGTTGTTTTAGTTTGCCAGCTTGCCTTTTATTTCAGCCTTGTGCACAGGCTGCAGCCGAGTTGCGCTTTTAATTTGCTCTACAACAATTTTCGTAAAGAAGACATACAGTTCAGAATATTATAGCTAAATTATCGAATGCTATTGGGCATTCATCTGAAAGTGACACGTGGAGCTACAGTCACTCATTAGATATTTGACTCATAGAATTAAAAAAAAAATTACGTTTCAAGCAAGGGTAACGCAACCTGTCATGCCTGCGGACAAGAAAGGCACTACTAGTCAGCAAATGTTGGAGTACATTTGCATTTTCTGATACCTAATCATTATTGTTTCTGACGTTTGCTAGCACACTTATTGCAATTTGCACCACAATAGCTGCAAGTTATTAAAAGCTCGTTAATTTCAAGTATCTTTATGAATTTCATGGGAAAAGTTAACACTTGTGATTGAATTGAGAGTGTGGCGGCACCTGACATTGTATCATAGGGCTATGTTACCAACGCCTGTTCATTTGACTGTTATAGCTGCGAAGATTGAAACTTTTTTTTTTTTGAGAACGTCAAAACTCTTCTCTTTATGTCTATTATTATATGAGCCGAATTATGGTTTTTCTACAATGAGTACGATGTATATTATTTCTAACTAGTGGACCCGCGCGTAAAGAAATTCACGCAATAATCGACATTTTTTATTTACATAGGCCGTTGCAGAATCTTCTCTTCTCTGACTTGCTTCATTTTCTTCATTCACACGTTCATTGTTGTGCCTTCAACCTTAGGGTTTTTTTTATCTCTGATTTGGTTCCTCATTTTCCCGCTCACGCTTATCAGCAGCTCTCATTCACTTCTGTAACCTTTCTGCTTCATATCTTTCTTGACTGTATCGCATAGACGATTCGTCTCTCTCCATGCATTCGTAGCCCGTCTTCGATCTTGAGATTGTAATTATCTCGTAGCTACTACTTATACGTTCCCCATCCTCCTTGATTAGGCATTCGTCAATAGTGAGAGGCACAAATAAATCTTTAATAAAACACTGCAATAAACGTGAATGTAATTCCAGCCAGCTTGTATACATGTCAGCGCTCGGTAGTCAGGATTTGGTCTTGCGAAGTTAAATATTTGCTTCACTGAAATGCTGAAATTTTGGGCTATGATACAAAATTCGTACCTTCAGAGAACGACTGTGTGAGGGATGATATGTGTTGTATGGAGCTGGAAAAGCACATGGTAATGGACAGAAATACATGGAAAATCAAGATCTGCTTCAGTGACTCCCCTTTGAACGGGAATAATACTGCTGTAGAAGAAGAAAAGAGAGTAAGCTAGAAGAAACTGTTGACTGCCACCCGTGAAGAATCATCTCATGAGTGCTCCGTTAGTCATCTGCCGAATTGATTCGTCGTGATTTGAGAGAAGAAAGTTATAAAATCGGACTCCAGAAGCTGCATACACATTGTCCCGATTTCAAAAAGTGTTTCAAGCAAGAAGTGTCTTCAGATAAAGGGATGAGGATCAGCCTTCGCCATCTTCTGCAACTTGGTCATTGATTTACAAAATCTGCAACGTGGCTTATTTTTCGCCTATTTCCTTCAAAACCGACGTGAAATAAATGAATACACGAAGCGTTTTACTATATAAGGATACTTGTGTTAGTACATACTTCTAGCAAAATTGCCTGGTTCTCCTGACGTTATAGTATTGCTGTAGCTAACTAGCTAGTTATAAATATGACCTGAGTGCCAGCTACAAAGCTAGCCACGTTTAAATGTAAATGTTGTTGTAGAACAGCCATCTTCTGCCATTGGAAACAAAAAAAAATAAATTAAGCCACATAGAGAGCAGGCTAGTTATCTATCTATATCTATCTATCTATATTATACTAAAAGTCTGTGAACCGGTCTTGCTTGTGTCTTGTGATCTTGTGTCTTGTGTCTTGTCATCTTGTTTGACACATCTTCTTTACTTTTAGATAGGGAAGAAATTCGATGGATCT
>LQNS02015106.1:13775741-13788903 GCA_001587735.2 Parhyale hawaiensis
GAAGTTGAATTATCCGTTTGCGAGTAGCTTCAGGGATTTCTTTAACTTTGGGCATTGAAGTGAGAGTGTGCTCGACTTCAAAGAGGTTTAGAGAGGTAATGATTGCGCCGGCTGTGGTTTGTTTACATTGCATTTGTTTCGAGACGTTTCGTGAACGATCTAGGATAATTTTCAAAATAATTTATTCAAATTATACCATTAAATATAAGAGATTCAATATCATATTTATTTTGGTCAAATACTTTTGTCCCTCATTACTTTTACGTGTGTTAAATTTTCTTTTTATAAGTGCACATTTGACTGTTCTGTTTAAATATTCTATTATATATATGTTCTATAAACTTCCTGTATTAATTGTCCTAAAGCAGAACCTGATTTCTTTAAAATACATAAAAAATAGAGTTGTGCAAATACTTATGTCTAGGCAATGTATAGTATGCCGAGAGAACCGAGGAACCCATTATATATGAATGTAGGTATAGTAACTGACTCTCAGAGCACAATGCAGAGCATCACCCATTATAACCCAACTCATCCACTTGTTATCCAGATCAAAAGATGGATCGCTACCAGCCCCGAGAAATTGTTTTTCTGCTGGGTTCCCAGTCCTTTTGAAGTACCGGGAAACAAACTAGCTGACCAAGCGACAAAAAACTGCTCTCCCTAAATCCCAAACTAATCCCACGGAGTGACTACAAGTCGTACTACAAGAAACTAGTTCGAGAGTCTTGGGAGTCTGAATGGACTACCAATGATCCTGACAATAAACTTGAAGCTATTCCACCATCAATATTTACCTCTCATAGCGCCCAAAGTACCAACAGACGATGGGAAGTCTGTCTGGCGAGACAGCGCTTGGGTCACTCCCACTTAACCCAAGCATATCTGATGCATGTCAATCACCAACCAGATTGTCAACACTGTAATGTTTCCCTTACTATCAAGCGCATTCTTGTAGCCTGCCTGCAATTTGACGTCCAACGCCGACAGTACTTCGGCGCTCATGCTGACAACATCAAGGACTTTTTCTCTGATAATCTAACGGCCTTCCTAGGCCCTTATATTCCTTCGTCTCCAGCGTTGACTTACTGTACATTTCTATCTATGAATAACTGAAGATCTTAAGCCAATCCTAAGAACCAACCGACTCGGTCACATCACCGAAAGACACTGTTCTATCTTACAACTCCATATATAACACTTTGACTATACCTTGAATACTATTGTCATTATTGGCAAATGAATAGATCGCTGTTATATCGTCCTCGCGTCGAATACGGCGGGAAAACCCTGAAGATGATGATGATGATAATAATAATAATGCAAGATAACGCCCCGTGTCACACAGCAAAATATGTCAAGACATTTTTCAGAGGATAATGTTACAGTGATGGAGTGGCCTGCCCAGAGCCCCGACATGAATCCAATTGAGAGCGTATTGAAGTTGTTTGATGTTATTTTTGTTGTTCATTGCCATTGTTAGGGTCCTTCAATGCCCACTTGGGGAGGAAGTTCCGGAGAGGGCATAGGCAAAGGGGGGAGAAAGTCCAAGAGAGGAAAAGAATGAGGAAACGCGGAGCCCCAAGCGGGTCCAGCAAGAGAAAGCTCACTGAAAGATCAGTGGGGTGACTAGAACACGAGAAAAGGTGACGAACAGGCAGATGGAAGAGTTAAGGAAAAGAATTCAAGACATGTCAATGAATTATGGAGTAATTAGATAAAAAATGGAAAAAAATATCCGTTGAGGAGTGGAAGACGCGAATTCACTCATGTCTCAATAAATATCAAGTTGTTGTTGAGAGCAATGCCTACATACCATGTACTAACAAATGTGTACACTAGGTCTGTTTAGATATGATGTATCACATATAATTTATGATTTCGTTGAACTTTCTGATATTTTAGATGGCCCAATTTACTTGATTTATGTATCAATCACGTCATAATTTGCTATTAAAGCATTAATTAGATCAATGAACTTACATTTTTCATTCTGCATGAAGTCTCGTTTAGAGTTTAAACTTTCCCTATGCTCTATAAAAAGGTTATGCATGTTTTTCTTACTTGATAAGCATCGTTCTGATCCCTATGGTCGTTAGGTACTGTAGATATAATTATTTAATTTTATATTGCGCGAATTTACCTAGGATGGATGATAGCGTTGAGGTTAGAACATCCTATGTTATGGAGAGTGTCGTCCCCAGGAGGCTGCCATAGGTTGCCTTAGCTACGTATGCTTTTGGAGTAGTTTTTCCTGCCCAATGTGCGTCCTTTTACTGACTTGTCTTTGTTTTATTTTTTGCCTTTTCTCTCCAATTTGCTGTTCCCTAGTACAGTGATCATCCATGCATAGGACCTCAATCTTTTTTATTTGCTACCTAGGGGAGAGGTCGTCGTGTCGTCGCTGTTTATCATGATGTACCCCGAGCGTTATTATCTGTAGTCGATGCGCACCAGTCGGTTGAGCTTTACAGCAGTTGATACTTATGGCTGAATGATGTATTAACGATTTTAATCTGCTGATATTCTTGAATGCCATAATTTTTCGTTCTACCTGGCAACAAATGCGCTATTAGATCCTCACTAACTTGCCAAGCTTTCAAATAATGCTTCTCCCTTGAATTCGATTAAGACAGCTGGGTTTCTTTTCTACGCTGGTCGCGTATCCACTTGCCCCCCAGGATTTCGATATCAGCATTTGAATCACGAATTTGTACTATTAATAACAGTTAAAGCAGCTGCTTATGGTCAAGCATGTTTTGTAAACTTAACTATAAGTGCTTTTTTTATACGTGTCGGTAACTGTGTTTGCTGCTGATGTTCCCAGCTACCAAGAATTTTCTTTAGGTTCGACTTTATTTAAGATAATGAAATTTTAAAGATTTTGAATTAAAGTTGCTAGCTCGGAGTGAGATTCGTAAGAAATGAGACACTATTCAGCGCACTGAGTCTTGAGTTGAGGTCGAGCACGTGGACCCGGATTTAGAAATAAATGGTATGTTTCGTTAAAAAGTCGGTAGGTACTCTAAATTAAAAAGTCGCAGGTTTTTGTGATACCAAGAGTTTGAGTCCAACCTCGGCTAGCCCCAGGAGTCGGCCTTTCACTACTCCACAACCCTTGCATGAGTTACTTCTTTGTCGGCTTGTCATCTAATTAGCTTGCTTTAAATCACGGTATTTTTCTTGTTTGAGACCGTTTTATAAAGAGTTGTCGGAAATTCGTTATGAGAGATTTTGTCTGAACCCCCTTTACACTAGTCACATAAACAACTTCTATCCGCCACTATTAATAATAGATGCCGGTGGAAATTAGTACCGTAGAGAATGTGGACCTGGGAAAATTACAAACTAGCTCTGAAAACGCTACAAATAGCGAATCGTGAAGACGTTGATAGTGAAAATCAGGATGTTTGAGTATGTCATTTTTTGCTTGAAAAGCCTGTTACAGTAGTACCATTTCTCGAGTGTTAGCGGTCCATCCAGTCGGCAAATTGTAGGGAACAACCCGATGTCTGTTGGAGCGATCTTCGGGTAGTATGGGTTGTTTGCCTGATATTTCTGATTGGGCACTCTATACACATGACGTATTTAGTCTTTTTCTTCAGTTGATAGTGTTTGCCACTTTTAAATTGAGCTGTATATGCAATCGTATATAGCGTGTACGTTTCTATTGTGCAAGAAAGTAAACAGTTACAGCTTACAAAAATATGGATTAACCTACCATGCGTGCAAAACATTCTGTGATAATTGTAGACGTTTTTCAAGTCTATTTCTGAAATTTCCTACACACTGTGGTAACACTTTTGCTCAACTGTAACCCAAGTTGTGAAGCATTGGACTCGTTCGATTTGGCACCAGAATTAAACCTTCGAGATTTGATTTGTCCGAAACTCTGGGCTGATGCCTTGGCTTCGATATGTTGATTAAAGTTTTGGGCGGTGACTTTTGATCAGTTGCCCGTGAGACTGCCATTGACTTAAGTCTTATTCTGTAAATTGAGATTTTAATAGGTTGACAACATAATTGGGCTGCTTCCAGCGCCTACAACACGTTCAAAGTGACGAAGCCGAAGTTCCTGTCTCCATTTAGGCACAAGTCAAGCGGGCTTGGCTTACGTCAGCTTTGACGACCCAATTGAACGTGCCCCTAGTCAGTAAAAAAATGTCAGCCTCTGTGGTTTACCGCGTAAGTATCTATGCCACTTCATGTACTACAGCTGTTGTGAACGTGCTCTGAAGCAAACTAAGAAGTCCATCTTCAGCCTCGGGCTCTTGATAATTTATCTATCTTGGAAGTATTGGAAACGAATTGTCTAGTGATCATTGTGTTGTGAAAATATTTGTTCACAACCCTGCTCGTTTCTCAGGACTTAGCCTAGTCTAACCTGAATTCACGCAGCCAATGCTAACCTAACTGGACCTAACTAACGTATAACTTGACGTAAGCTACGCTAACCTATGCTAACCTAATGTGACGTCACATATTACAACCTAACATAACGTTGCCTAACTTAACGTTACCTATCTCCATCTACATATTGCATTCTAAGTTAGCATAACCTAATATTATGTTTTATCTTTATCTATCCTATTCTAACCCTGCCTAGCGTAATCTCACCAAACCTAAGCTATTTTACGGGCTTGTCCAGCCCACGCATGTGCACACAGACGTTTAGTAAAAGTTACCTTTAGCGCGATACAATTTAGTTTACTTCAGTATTATTTGCATCAAAATAGCCTGAGTTGAGTTAATAAATATTCCTTAGTTGATAGGCAGGGATTTTTTCGGGATCCATGATAGGCAGGGATTTTTTCGGGATCCATTCTTACGACTGACGGGGAGTTTTGTGAAGGGTCGCGACTCGAGAGCGAAAAGCTACGACATGATAGGTACTCGTAGAGTGAAAGGTTAGGTAGCGCCTCAGTTCGTGCTTGAGAAATGGAAGGATGGTAGGCATAGAGACTGTCTCGTTGCGTGGACTGCAGGACACGAGACATAGCCAAGCATTAGGTACAAAGGTGTACTTCGTGTACATGCTCGGCGACCAATTTTCTCTCCATCATTTCTAGGATTAGAGTGTTCGCGAAAACTCACTTTCCACGGCACAAAAGCGCCTCTGCTGCAAGTCTGTGAGGCACTGAACTCAGAGTAGACATTACTCGTGAAGCGCGGTCACTCGAGTAGCGAGGCCCACACTGGTGTCTATACAGCACTGCTTTTGCTTCGCTACTGTGTGCTGTTTACACGCTTTATGAATAAGTGCACAAATTATGTAGAAAGAGTTGACTTGTTGCACCGTCCTCATTTGGTATGTAGTTATTTGTTTTTCCTTTTTTTACCGTATACGTAATTCGCCTGCGGCCTTGCTTACATTGCAGGTGAAACTGAAAAGTGGTACTCACCTAGAGGCGGGTGTGGTGATCTGTGGTGTTGGAGTGCAGCCCGCCACTAACTTCCTTGCGGACTCCGACGTGCAGCTGGACGATAACGGCTACGTCGTTGTTGACCAGGTCAGTTTCTCTCTTTTGCTGAGCTTATTCCTTATTTTTTTTTTTTTTGTTTGTTGACACCGCAGCGAAATTCGATGTCCTCTTGGGATAGATTATTGTTTCAAATGTCCTGTCTGTAGCTGACACTTGAGGTTGCAATTTTGCTTTGGTTGGGCTTGTGTTTATTTGGGATTTTTTCTTCCGCGGAAGAGATTGTCATCTTACGGAACATGTTGCGTCAGCAGAGTTCTGCCGTGAACCCAGAAGTAATACGCAAAGCTGATTTTTTATTGTATAATTTGATTGCTGTAGTTAGGAATTTTTAAACCTATGTAATGTTAGAAGACGTACCTATTTCTACCTCGTAAATTACTTTGTTACTCGAGACCAGTGGTTCTTCACCTTTTTGGATGTACCGAACACCTCCAGTGCCATACATGCATTCATCGAACCCTTCGTAGTAGGAAATTTAAAATGCGCTTTTTTTTAGATTCGAAGCATATGTATATAATACTGTATTAGTGCGCAAACTCTACCGTGCATCAATTGCTCACAAAATCACTGTAATCAGAGAACAAAACCAGCAAGAAAAGCGTGACGTCACGAATCCTACGAGTGTGGTGACCTATACCGCCGAACGCCTGAAACTGACTCAACGAACCCCTGGGGTTTGAACGAACCCAGGCTAAGAACCACTGCTCTGGACACATCGTTTGAAAATTTCCGTCTTTTGTGATCCCGCGTAGAGTAGATTGAAGTAAAATAACGCTCTCAAAAAATTCCTCGTTTTAACCCTTTCTTGCGTCAACTAATCTTCTCTTTTCCTGTAAAAATAGCACTCTTTGTACTGTTGGTAAAAATGCTCACCAGACATGAATGAATTAATCCAGTTAGAAAAGGAACGGATAGTGGCTACTGTCCGTCTTCTGTGCAGCAGAGTAGGTGAAGTAGGTAGACAGAGGAGCAGGCCCATTGCCAGAGGAGCTACAGTGTGGCCCGAGCTCCCATCCGCTCCGCGCTGTTGCCATCACTAGATAGTGTCGCTGGATGTCACCTACAAAAGGATGGTTTTAGCGGTAACTGTTGGAAAGTTTAGGGTTAGAGGAGGTGCGTAGGGTTAACCAAGGTACCTACGTTAGGTTAGATTAGTGTTGAACGAAGTTCGCCCCTGAGGAAGCAAAGGATGGGCAAACGAGTATAGGATGGTTTGCCCATCCTATGTTGAAGGAAGCACCGACTCCAGGAGGAACCTGTAGGTTAGGTACCTTAGTCATAAGCTAGACCTTTTGGACATCACTCCTCCGGGCCACTTATTTTCCAGCTTCATACGCTTCCTGATGATGTTTGGCCCTACTTCTCACAATATGCTGTGCTCATGCGTTCTTCCTGTGTGGGAACACCCTCGTGCATGGTTTCCTCCTTTTATCTTGTCATCCTATGTATCTCTTGCTTTTCCTCTTTCAGAACATCGAACTTGGGTTGGTTTAAGGGGACATAAACTAGCCTCTATATATAAGATAACAACGAAGTACAGTCAAGATCTAGGCTAGGTTAAGAAAACTTAGAATAGGTTCTCTCCAAACCACTAAAGTCATCGCCAAAACCAAAACACAGTTGTAAGTGCGGCTGCGAGCAGACTGTCATTGTTACAAGTTGCAGAGATTAATCATTTACGGCAGTTCGAAGTAGCTTGTTTTTTATTGTCTCATACGTATACTGCATATTGTTCGTGGTGTAATCACTAAAGTGCTTTTTAGTTACTTTCGGCAATCACAGTAAGATATCCATATACTTCTGTGTGTTGTTAATAAGAACATAATAAACTCATGATCAAACTTCAAGACTGCTTGAAAATGTAAAAAAACACGTTTTAGTGAAAATTCCTTCGAGTAGGGATCAGGAATTCCTAATGGTAAAAGGTGAAAAAGACGAAAAATACCTGATGCAACAATTTATTAAGAGATATACATATTTAGTCAAATAATGAGTTTTTCAGTTGATCAAAATTATAAGACCACAAACAGAAATCGTAGGTAATCTTTCGACAAGGACGTTAAGGTGAGCAAAGTTGGAACTTAATAGTAAGTACTTCCTCCATTATTGTTGATAGCCTCAAAAATTCTTTGTGGTGTACTAGAAATGATTTCCATTAGGGTTGGAGGAATTTTGTTTCAGCTCCTAAAGATTGCATCACGAAGTACGTTTACTGTCAGAAATTGTTTACCATATCCGTAAACATCTCTCGCCGTCCCTCCTTAAAAGATTTTTTGTTGGGTTTAAGTCTGGCGAACATGCTGGATGCAATAAAACAGGGTCCCCTATTTTTTGAATGAAGGTCATAGTCTGGGGGTCAGTGTGGACTGCTGCATTATCCTGCTGGAAAAACCATTCATCAGCACCCACATGCCGACATGACCAGCAGCTGTTTGACGACCCTGCATTGCTGCTCTGTAGGACGAAGCACCCCACATATTAACTGAACCTTCACCGCTGTAACGCTTGGAAAAAATTTCAGGAGGCATATCTTTGACATGCCAGTACCGTTGGAAGCCATCAGGGCCGTCCAAATTGAACTTTTTTCGTCAGAAAAAAGTTTTAGACTACTTTTTAATATACCATATTTGGTGCTCTGGAGCAAACTGTAAACGGGACGTGGAATCAACCGAAGACCTTTCAGACGCTTCTTGAATTTCATACCCTCTTGTCCTAAGTGTCGCCTGATGGTTTTTGAATTGCAATCAGCATCTGTCAGTGCCTTGATTTGCCTGGTAGACCGTCCTCTGTCTTGAGAAACAACCCGTTTAATTCTCCTACTCAATGCAGGGGAAATTTTTGTCGGTCTCCCACTAGATTTTGCAGTTTCATAACTCTCAGAGTTCTTTAGGAAATTGCAAATCACAGTTTTACTGCGGTGAGTCTCAGCTGCGATGGCACGCTGCGACAAACCTTACATATGCAGTTCAACAATTCGGCCACGTTCTAATTCGGAGAGTTTGTTTACTTTGGGCACAGTGCCACCTTCACACTATCAGTGCAAGCCTGTAGCTGACCCGAAACGCTGGAAATTACTGTAGCATTACCCTGGTTTTTTAATTTTGATCAACTGAAAAATTCATTGTTTGACAAAAATGTTCATTTGTGAATAAATTATTACAGTAGGTATTTTTCGTCTTTCTCGCCTTCTAGCTTTAGGAATTACTGATCCCTAGTTGAAGGCATTTAATTATTTATCACCAAGACGGTATTTTTTACATTTTCAAGTGGTCTTAGATTTTTGATCAGGAGTTTACATTATTCCATTTTATGTAGTTTATTTAAGTTCGAAATTTTTAGTTCGATATCATGATATGTTCAGTCGTGAATCAAGATCACACATGTCATATACCTGAAGCAAATAAATGTGAACCTTAATAAAAAAAATGAAACGGAATGACCTTTAACGAGCACTTCCTGTAATAATGTTTGTTGAAGAGATTTGTTTAGCTGCCATGTTTGTTGGTGCATCATGCCGAAGTGATACTAATTCAATATGAAGAAACCGTTTTCCTTCGTGAATCCTTTCTTCCTTTATGTGGCTCTTCTCCGTGTGTGGCCGCTATGATACGCGTACCATAGGTAGTGTTTCCTTACTGTGCCGGTGCGTCGGGCTGTGCAGCTGTGCTGCCTTCCTGCTCGCCTCATGCGTGATCTGCTAGTAACCGAATGCTAACGCATTTGATCCGACCTTTTGCCCGTGGCCTCGTGAACTTTTCAGTTCCGGCTACTCACGTGATGCGCTACTTCTTCCTCCTATCTGCGTTCCTTGAAAATACGTAAGAGATGAAGTTATGCCGGTGCATTCTAGAACGAACTAGGTCGTCGTTATGGTATGGATGAATCCACACGGGGACTGTGCTATTTCAGCCTCTAAAATAATTCTCGTGCGTATCAATAGAAAGTATTGTTGATTTTTTTGTGAGCACGGTGAACCAGCCGCAACACATGCACGTAGAAAAGTATGTTCTTTACGATAAAAAAAACACCTTGTTTCTTATCACTAATGAAGTAATATTTTAGCTACTAAGCAATAGTAATTAATCATGAAGACACTGTTGTTCATCACAAACGGCAATGTGCATTGACGCAAATTCAGACGCCAAGGTAGTTTACAGTTAACTAATTTTACTTAATGGCAAACAACCATCTTTCTGTGTGTGCTTCCCACGTTGCAACTTGCCCGTGTCGCTGTACGTGCAGTGCAGTCAGCCGTAGTTAGTACTGTAGAGTTGTTTGAAACGTATATCTTAAGGCCGCTCGTTCCTCACTCCTCTCACTTGCTACGCGTTACTTTGCTGGATCATTTTAAATAGCTTGGCTTTGAAAGATTCCACGGCAGTACACTAACCTCATAGCCCGAGATAACAATATAGGTTCGAACAGTATAATAAGGAGTAGCAGAGGGTGTGTCCGGCTAGTAACCCAAGGCATAGTTATACTAAGCCTTTTTATAACAGCGTCATACCTCCGGTAGGTGGGTTTAGAACTTTAGATGGAAGCGTCATTAGGCATTTATTTCTTGGATCTTAGTCATGTTCAGAAACACCGTATGTTCTCAAATGTGTGTTTTCCCACCTTTCTCTTGAATAACATTCCTAGAGAATACGTAGGCGTCTGCTCACCCATAATCTCATTAGAAACTAGAGCACTCTGAGAGCGAATACCTGCGCCAAGCAAGGCAACGTTGACAAAAAATTTCAATTGGTTTTGAAACTGTGATTTCCTTTTTATCTGCACCAAAATCTGGTCATTTGTGCCTTTTGACAGTAATAAAAAAAAACAGCTTTTGTAATTTGCTTGAAGATCCATTTATAACTTTTCGAGTTATGCTGCTTACAAACATAAGTCAAACAGACCAACCGATCATCCCCAAAATTTGATCAATTATCGTATGTCTTTGAACATTTCTAACAATTCCTGTAAATATCATAAATCTCCGTCTATAATTTTTAGAGTTATTTTGCTAACAAATTTAATATCAAACACAGAGTTAAATAAACGAACAGGTCATCGCAAAAGGTTTGTCATTTACTCTTCGTAATATACCTACCTATCAACTCGTGTAGATTTTATAAAAATCCGTCCATAACTTTTGAGTTATTTTGCTAAAAAGAAAGAGGCAGATAAACAAACGGTTGAACGGATCTTCAGCATAAGTTGTTCATTTGTTACCTACTCTTAACATGCCTAACAATTCCTGTAATTTTCGTAAAGATCCGTCCTTAACTTCTTGAGTTAACTAGGTGACAGACAAATAGACGAACTTGACAAAAATATAACCTGCTTGGGAGACGTAAATATGATACATGTCCTATTGCAAAATTGATTATGCTTACACACCTTAGCTGAACCTTAATGAGGAGACCATACAACAACGTCTCTACCACCTCCAAGCTGTAGGGAACAGAAAGAGAGTCATTCTGCGATATCGTAACAAAATATGCGTACGCTGTTTTCCAAGACGAATGAAAGTCGCCATAATGCCAATTCGTAACGTATCAAGAGAGCGCCATCTGCTCATTTTTTGCTTTCTGGGGTTTTAAATATCGTATGAATTCGCTTGTAGAGGGAAGTAAGTGGCAGAGAAATTGCTGATTGTTTTGGGTACTAATTGCAAATGTTTTAGTGCTATACCGTACTTTATATTGGAGTGAGATCGTACTTAGTGTGTTAATGCGTTTGTGAGAAACGGTAATACTTTTCTATCAATCTGAAATTTTCGTATGCAAGGGTAAAAATTTGTGATGCTAGTTTAATTTGAACATAATGTAATTGAGTTCAAGCAAAAAGAGTCTTGTAGCCCCTTAAAACTTTATTACGAATCTGAAAAAATTTTAGTTTTACACAATTGAATTTCTGTCACGTTTTGTAAATAAATTACTTTCCTTGGTCTCAAGTATACAGGTGCGAAGAATTAAACAGCTTTTTATAGAATATTATGTTTTACTAGGAATACGTTGCATGATTCACAACCAAAGTGCATTACAACTCAACGCAAAGCCATTTCTATTTATAATGTTCCGTTGACCCATTGATGGGTTACTGTTAGTTTGGCAAATGGATTAGTGGTATTAATACACTGGTTACATTAGGCCTTTAATAATAAACTAGCTGCATCCGTGGAAATTCCACCGCAAGTGAATGTTAATGGTTTCACTCACCTTATTTAACCTGAGGTAGCGCTCATATCTTAACCCACTGACTGACGTCCGCCGCTTAACCCAGTCTATTGTTAAGCAGCCCGTCTACCTTACATCTCGTCTAACCTTTCCTAGTCTTTTGATTTCACCACTGAATCATGTATTTGTTTTTCAGCAAAAACATTGAACGTTTGTCTTGATAAAGACATAGAAATACATTGCATCTTGCAATGTTCTCTTATGCATCTGCACGCCTTTTCTAAGCTCTGTTTCCCACAGTTTACAGATAAGTTAACCCTCCATAAGGTTACACGTTTCAATTTTTTTTTTCGGCGTATCTGAATTTTTCTTACTATTTTGGCACCCGTGGATACTGATCAGTAGCTCATAATTTTTCTGTTTTATGTAATGCGATAGCTTTATAATCAAAGAAAACAGATTCGGTCAATTTCTTCACTCGGAAGAGGGTAATCTTCTGTTTCCAAGATGTCATTGTATTTGCTCAGATATTTCCCTGTAATGGCGGATGCTTTCCCAGCAGCACATTCGCTAAAAAAAAATAATAAATACATAAAAGCAGACACTAGCCCGACACTACCCGTTCTATTCACATGTGGCGTATACTGGCTACGCAACTGGCACTATTAGAAATGTCACCCGCTACAGGCAAAGCCAATAGAATGTTGTGAAAAAATGAAAAGAGGCAAGTAGATATGATAAGAGTGCAATGATTAACACTTGAAGTCTGTAAAACTTTCCAAGGGCGTAGCTCTAATTTCAGTCTATTATTGAAGATCGAAACACACTAAGGAACAACGCTATTAATATCATAGATAATAATAATCCTTATATAATAAAATGCTTCGTGTCGTTCTTTTGTGCCCGCCCCTAATGAAATAGGTGAAAAATAGGCCAGGTTGCAGATTTCGTTATCAAGCCGCGTTTCCAGGTTACAGAAGAAGGCAAAAGTGAGATCCTTATCCCTTTATAATTTGAATGCATATCTTGCTACGTTGGGGATTTTGGCGATTCTGTTCCCTTCTGATGGAATTCAGTAGGTAATAATTAGACCAGGTTACAGATGATGGCTAAATTGGGATCAGCTACTTATCGTTATTAACATTGCATTCAGTTCTTGCTCTTCAAGCTTCTGTTGCCGTTGCCGTGAGTTTTATGTTTATTACTTTTTCTCTACATCAACATAATATTTTCTTTCTGTTCATGATGTACACATTCAAGAGGTAATTAACGATGCGCATAGAAAGCGATTTTTCCCGGTGTAGTAGAACGTAGTGATTCTTCATTACCTCCGCCAAGGAGGTTATGTTTTCGTCGTGTTTGTCTCTCTGTCTGTCTGTCAGTCACCAAGATAACTCAAAAGTTCTGAACCGATTTGGATGAAATTTACAGGGATTGTTAGGTATGTTAGGAGGAACAGATGATTAACTTTTGGTGAAGATATGTCCATCCGTTTGTTTGTTTGTCTGCCTCATTTTT
>LQNS02015106.1:13837705-13851520 GCA_001587735.2 Parhyale hawaiensis
CTCGCCCGATTCTCCTCCGCTTCCCGTGCCGCTCGACGCTTATATAAGGACCCCATAGCGCACCGTGGTCAATCGCCCTCTAGGTCCCACACTACTAACACCATCACGTTTTAGGGCTTCTTAAATAAAAAAAAAATTTTGTTAGGTATATGTCCTTAGAAGGTTTTATTAGATTTTTGAAAATGGAAGGATGCTTCCGAAACGTCAAATTTTAATTAGCTCGTGTCGACTTCTATTTCAATTTTTGTTGATTACCATAGGATAGAAAATGGTATGTTTCGTTAAAAAATCGATAGGTACTCTAAATTAAGAAGTCGTAGGTTTTTGTGATAACAAGAGTTTGAGTCCAACCTTGGCTAGCCCCAATAGTCGGCCTTTCACTACTCCACAACCCTTGCATGAGTTACTTCCTTGTCGGCTTGTCATCTAATTAGCTTGCTTTCAATCACGGTATTTTTCTTGTTTGAGACCGTCTTATAAAGGGTTGTCGGAAATTCGGTTATGAGAGAATTTGCCTGAACCCCTTTTACCCTAGTCACATAAACAACTTCTTTCCGCCACTATTAATAATGGATACCGGTGGAAATTAGTACCGTATAGAATGTGGACCTGGGAAAATTACAAACTAGCTCTGAAAACGCTACAAATAGCGTACGTTGATGGTGAAAATCAGAATGTTTGAGTGTGTCATTTTTTACTTGAAAAGCCTGTTACAGTAGTACCATTTCTCGACAGTGTTAGCGGTCCAGTCAGTCGGCAAATTGTAGGAAACAAACCGGTGTCTATCGGAGAAGATCTTCGGGTAGTATCGGTTGTTTGCCTGATATTTCTGATTGGGCACTCCATACACGCGACGTGTTCAGTCTTTTTCTTCAGTTGATAATGTTTGACACTTTCAAATTGAGCTGTATATGCAGTCGTATATAGCGTGTACGTTTCTATTGTGCAAGAAAGTAATCAGTTAAACAGCTTACAAAGATATGGATTAACCTACCATGCGTGCAAAACATTTTGTGATAATTGTAGACGTTTTTCAAGTCTATTTCTGAAATTTCATACCCTCTGTGGTAACACTTTTGCTCAACTGTAACCCAAGTTGTGAAGCACATAATTGGGCTGCTTCCAGCGCCTCCAACACGTTCAAAGTGATGAAGCCGAAGTTCCTGTCTACATTTAGGCACAAGTCAAGCGGGATTGGCTTACGTCAGCTTTGACGACCCAATTGAACGTGCCCCTAGTCGGTAAAAAAATGTCAGCCTCTGTGGTTTACCGCGTAATTCCCTACGTTACTTCATGTACTACATCTGTCGTGAACATGCTCTGAATCAAACTAAGAAGTCCATCTTCAGCTTCAGGCTCTTAATAATTTATCTATCTTGGAAGTATTCGAAACGAATTGTCGAGTGATCATTGTGTTGTGAAAATATTTGTTCACAACCCTGCTCGTTTCTCAGGACTTAGCCTAGCCTAACCTGAATTCACGCAGCCAATGCTTACCTAACTGGACCTAATTACCGTATAACTTAACGTAAGCTACGCTAACATATGCTAACCTAATGTGACGTCACATATTACAACCTAACATAACGTTGCCTAACTTAACGTTACATAACTTCACCTACCTCTTGCATTCTAACTTAGCATAACCTAATATTATGTTTTATCTTTATCTATCCTATTCTAACCCTGCCTAGCGTCATCTCACCAAACCTAAGCTATTTTACGGGTTTGTCCAGCCCACGATGTGCACACAGACGTTTAGTAAAAGTTACCTTTAGCGCGATACAATTTTGTTTACTTCAGTATTATTTGCATTAAACTAGCCTGAGTTGAGTTAATAAATATTCCTTAATTGATAGGCAGGGATTTTTTCGGGAGCCATTCTTACGACTGACGGGGAGTGTTGTGAAGGGTCGCGACTCGAAAGCGAAAAGCTACGACATGTTAGGTACCTACTCGTAGAGTGAAAGGTTAGGCAGCGCCTCAGTTCGTGCTTGAGAAATGGAAGGATGGTAGGTATAGAGACTGTCTCATTGCGTGGACTGCAGGACACGAAACGTAGCCAAGCATTAGGCACAAAGGTGTACTTCGTGTACATGCTCGGCGACCAACTTTCTCTCCAACATATCTAGGACTAGAGTGTTCGCGAAAACTCACTTTCCACGGCACAAAAGCGCCTTTGCTACAAGTCTGTGAGGCACTGAACTTCGAGCAGACATTACTCGTGAAGCGCGGTCACTCGAGTAGCGAGGCCCACACTGGCGTCTATACAGCACTGCTTTTGCTTCGCTACTGTGTGCTGTGTATACTCTATATGAATGAGTGCACAAATTATGTATAAAGAGTTGATTTGTTGCACCGTCCTCAGTAATTTAGTGTGTTGCTATTTGTTTTTCTTTTTTTTTACCGGATACGTAATTCGCCTCCGGCCTTGCTTGCATTGCAGCACTTTGACTTTTCACCATGAGTGGATCTCCGCCCACACCACTAGACACCACAACCTCACGTCGGGCGGTGATTGAAGGAACGCCTGAGTCCGCACGTCGACCACGATAACGGCTACGTTGTTGTTGACCAGGTCAGTTTCTCTCTTTTGCTGAGCTTATTCCTTATTTTCTTCTATGTTGACACCGCAGCGAAATTCGATGTCCTCTTGGGATAGATTATTGTTTCAAATGTCCTGTCTGTAGCTGACACTTGAGGTTGCAATTTTGCACTGGTTGGACTTGTGTTTATTTGGGATTTTTTCCGCGGAAGAGATTGTCATCTTACGGAACATGTTGCGTCAGCAGAGTTCTGCCGTGAACCCTTAAGTAATACGCAAAGCTAATTTTTTATTGTAGAATTTGATTGCTATCTTTAGGAATTTTCAAACCTATGTAATGTTAGAAGACGTACCTTTTCTACCTCGTAAATTACTTTGTTACTCTAGACCAGTGGTCTTAACCTTTTTGGAGGTACCGAACACCTCCAGTGCCATACATGCATTCATCGAACCCTTCGTAGTAGGAAATTTAAAATGCGTTTTTTTAGATTCGAAGCATATGTATATAATACTGCATTAGTGCGCAAACTCTACCGTGCATCAATTGCTCACAAAATCACTGTAATCAGAGAACAAAACCAGCAAGAATAGCGTGACGTCACGAATCCTACGAGTGGGGTGACCCATACCGCCGAACTCCTGAAACTGACTCAACGAACCCCTGGGTTTTGAACGAACCCAGGCTAAGAACCACTGCTCTAGACACATCGTTTGAAAATTTCCGTCTTTTGTGATCCCGCGTAGAGTAGATTGAAGTAAAATAACGCTCTCAAAAAATTCCTCATTTTAACCCTTTCTTGCGTCAACTAATCTTTTCCTGTAAGAATAGCACTCTTTGTACTGTTAGTAAAAATGCTCACCAGACATGAAAGAATAAATCCAGTTAGAAAAGGAACGGATAGTGGCTACTGTCCGTCTTCCGTGCAGTACAGTAGGTCAAGTAGGTAGACAGAGGAGCAGGCCCATTGCCCGAGGAGCTACAGGAAGGCACAAGCTCCCATCCGCTCCGCGCTGTTGCCATCACTAGATAGTGTCGCTGGATGTCACCTACAAAAGGATGGTTTTGGCGGTAACTGTTGGAAAGTTTAGGGTTAGAGGAGGTGCGTAGGGTTAGGCAAGGTACGTTAGGTTAGATTAGTGTTGAACGAAGTTCGCCCGTGAGGAAGCATAGGATGGGCAAACGAGCATAGGATGGTTTGCCCATCCTATGTTAAAGAAAGCACCGACTCCAGGAGGAACCTGTAAGTTAGGTACCTTAGCCATAAGCTAGCCCTTTTGGACATCACTCCTTATTTTCCAGCTTCATACGCTTCCTGATAATGTTCGGCCCTACTTCTCACAACATGCTGTGCTCATGCGTTGTTCCTGTGTGGGAACACCCTCGTGCATGGTTTCCTCCTTTTATCTTGTCATCCTATGTATCTCTTGCTTTTCCTCTTTCAGAACATCGAACTTGGGTTAGTTTAAGGGGGCATAAACTAGCCTCTGTAAGATAACGAAGTACAGTCAAGATCTAGGCTAGGTTAAGAAACGTAGAGAATAGGTTGTCTCCGAACCACCAAAGTCATCGCCAAAACCCCAACACAGTTGTAAGTGCGGCTGCGAGCAGACTGTTATTGTTACAAGTTGCAGAGATTATCATTTACGGCAGTTCGAAGTAGCTTGTTTTTTATTGTCTCATACGTATACTGCATATTGTTGGTGGTGTAATCACTAAAGTGCATTTTAGTTACTTTCGGCAATCACAGTAAGATATCCATATACTTCTGTGTATTGTTAATAAGAACATAAACTCATGATCAAAAGTTTAAGACTGCTTGAAAATGTAAAAAAGCCACGTTTTAGTGAAAATTCCTTTGAGTACGGTTCAGGAATTCCTAATGGTAAAAGGTGAAAAAGACGAAAAATACCTGTTGTAACAATTTATTAAGAGATGTACATATTTAGTCAAATAATGAGTTTTTCAGTTGATCGAAATTATAAGACCACAAACAGAAATCGTAGGTAATCTTTCGACAAGGACGTTGAGGTGAGCAAAGTTGGAACTTAGTAGTAAGTACTTCCTCCATTATTGTTTATAGCCTCAAAAATTTTTTGTGGTATACTAGAAATGATTTCCATTAGGGTTGGAGGAATTTTGTTTCAGCTCCTAAAGATGGCATCACGAAGTACGTTTACTGTCAGAAATTGTTTACCATATCCGTAAACATCTCTCGCCGTCCCTCCTTAAAAGATTTTCTGTTGGGTTTAAGTCTGGCGAACGTGCTGGATGAAATAAAACAGAGTCCCCTATTTTTTTGAATGAAGGTCATAGTCTGGCGGTCAGTGTGGACTGCTGCATTATCCTGCTGGAAAAACCATTCATCACCACACACATGCCGACTTGACCAGCAGCTGTTTGACGACCCTGCATTGCTGCTCTGTAAGACAAAGCACCCCACATCTTAACTGAGCCTTCACCGCTGTAACGCTTGGAAAAAAATTCAGGAGGCATATCTTTGTCATGCCACTACCGTTGGAAGCCATCAGGGCCATCCAGATTGAACTTTTTTCGTCAGAAAAAAAAAAAAAAACTTTAGACTACTTCTTAATATATATACCATATTTGGTGCTCTGGAGCAAACTGTAAACGGGACGCGGAATCAACCGAGGACCTTTCAGACGCTTCTTGAATTTCATACCCTCTTGTCGTAAGTGTCGCCTGATGGTTTTTGAATTGCAATCAGCATCTGTCAGTGCCTTGATCTGCCTGGAAGACCATCCTCTGTCTTGAGAAACAACCCGTTTAATTCTCCTACTCAATGCAGAAAAATTTTTGTCGGTCTCCCACTAGATTTTGCTATTTCGTAACTCTCAGGGTTCTTTAGGAAGTTGCAAAGCACAGTTTTACTACGGTGAGTTTCAGCTGCGATGGCACGCTGCGACAAACCTTACATATGCAGTTCAACAATTTGACCATGTTCTAATTCGGAGAGTTTGTTTACTTTGGGCATAGTGCCACCTTCACACTATCAGTGCAAGCCTGTAGCTGACCCGAAACGCTGGAAATTACTGTAGCATTACCCTGTTTTTTTAATTTTGATCAACTGAAAAATTCATTGTTTGAAAAAAATGTACATTTCTGAATAAATTATAACAGCAGGTATTTTTCGTCTTTTTCACCTTCTAGCTTTAGGAATTACTGATCCCTAGTTGAAGGAGTTTAATTATTTAT
The DNA here is from genome assembly GCA_001587735.2 of Parhyale hawaiensis. Taxonomy (NCBI): domain Eukaryota; kingdom Metazoa; phylum Arthropoda; class Malacostraca; order Amphipoda; family Hyalidae; genus Parhyale; species Parhyale hawaiensis. The sequence goes on from LQNS02015106.1 coordinate 13,843,465, forward strand.
CACCAAAACGGTATTTTTTACATTTTCAAGTGGTCTTAAATTTTCTATCAGGAGTTTACATTATTCCATTTTATGTAGTTCATTTAAGTTCGAAATTTTTAGTTCGATATCATGATATGTGCTGTCGTGAATCAAGATCACACATGTCATATATCTGAAGCTAATAACTGTGGACGTTAATAAAAAAATGAAACGGAATGACCTATAACGAGCACTTCCTGTAATAATGTTTGTTGAAGAGATTTGTATGAGAAGGACTATTGCCTTTCAGCTTCCATGTTTGTTGGTGCATCATGCCGAAGCGATACTAATTCAATATGAAGAAACCGTTTTCCTTCGCGAATACTTTCTTCCTTTATGTGGCTCTTCTCCGTGCGTGGCCGCTATGATTCGCGCACCATATAGTGTTTCCTTAACTGTGCCGGAGCGTCGGGCCGTGCAGCTGTGCTGCCTGCCTGCTCGGCTCATGCGTGATCTGCTAGTAACCGAATGCTAACGCATGTGATCCGACCTTTTGCCCGTGGCCTCGTGAACTTTTCAGTTCCGGCTACTCACGTGATGAGCTGCTTCTTCCTTCCTATCTGCGTTCCTTGAAAATACGTGAGAGATGAAGGTATGCCGGTGCATTCCAGAACGAGCTAGGTCGTCGTTATGGTATGGATGGATCCACACGGGGACTGTGCTATTTCAGCCTCTAAAATAATTCTCGTGCGTATCAACAGAAAGTTTTGTAGATTTTTTTTTGTGAGCACGGTGAACCAGCCGCAACACATGCACGCAGAAAAGTATGTTCTTTAAGATAAAAAAAAAACACCTTGTTTATCACTAATGAAGTAATATTTTAGCTACTAAGCAATAATAATTAATCATAAAGACACTGTTGTTCATCACAAACGGCAATGTGCATTGACGCAAATTCAGACGACAAGGTAGTTTACAGTTAACTAATTTTGCTTAATGGCAAACAACCATCTTTCTGTGTGTGCTTCCCACGTTGCAACTTGACCAATTCGCTATACGTGCTGTGCAGTCAGCCGTAGTTAGTATACTGTAGAGTTGTGTGAAACGTATATCTTACGACCGCTCGTTCCTCACTCCTCTCACTTGCTACTCGTTACTTTGCTGGATCATTTTATATAGCTTTGCTATGAAAGATTCCACGGCAGTACACTAACCTCATAGCCCGAGATAACAATACAGGTTCGAACAGGATAATAAGGAGTAGCAGAGGGTGTGTCCGGCTGGTAACCCAAGGCATAGTTATACTAAGCCTTTTTATAACAGCGTCATACCTCCGGTAGGTGGGTTTAGATGGAAGCGTGCTAATGTTTTGATAGAGTCATTAGGCATTTATTTCTTGGACCTTAGTCATGTTCGGAAACACCGTATGTTCTCAAATGTGTTTTTTCCCACCTTTCTGTTGAATAACATTCCTAGAGAATACGTAGGCCTCTGCTCACCCATAACCTCATTAGAGACTTGAGCACTCTGAGAGCGAATACCTGCGCCAAGCAAGGCAACGTTAACAAAAAATTTCATTTGGTTTTGAAACTATGATTTCCTTTTTATCTGCACCAAAATCTGGTCATTTGCGCCTTTTGAGAGTACTAACAGCTTTTGTAATTTTCTTGAAGATCCGTTTATAATTTTTCGAGTTATGCTGCTTACAAACATAAGTCAAACACACAAACAGACCAACTGATCATCCCCAAAATTTGATCAATTATCTTATGTCTTTGAACATTTCTAACAATTCCTGTAAATATCATAAGTCTCCGTCTATAATTTTTCGAGTTATTTTGCTAACAAATTTAATATCAAACACAGAGACAAGTAAACGAACAGGTCATCGCCAAAATTTTGTCATTTACTCTTCGTAATATACCTATCAACTCGTGTAAATTTTATAAAAATCCGTCCATAACTTTTGGTTTATTTTATTAAAAAGAAAGAGGCAGATAAACAAACTGTTGAACGGATCTTCAGCATAAGTTGTTCATTTGTTACCTACTCTTAACATGCCTAACAATTCCTGTAATTTTTGTAAAGATCCATCCTTAACTTTATGAGTTAACGAGGTGACAGACAAATAGACGAACTCGACAAAGATATAACCTGCTTGGGAGACGTAAATATCGTACATGTCCTATTGCAAAATTGATTATGCTTACACACCTTAGCTGAACCTTACTGCGAGGAGACCATACAACAACGTCTCTACCACCTGCAAGCTGTAGGGCACAGAAAGAGAGTCATTCTGCGATATCGTAACAAAATATGCATACGCTGTTTTCCAAGGCGAATGAAAGTCGCCATAATGCTAATTCGCAACGTATCAAGAGAGCTCCATGTGCTCATTTTTTGCCTTCTGGGGTTGTAAATATCGTATGAACTCGCTTGTAGAGGGAAGTAAGTGGCAGAGAAAATGCTGATTGTTTTGGGTACTAATTGCAAATGTTTTAGTGCTATACTTTATATTGGAGTGAGATCGGCCTTAGTGTGTTAATGCGTTTGTGAGAAACGGTAATACTTTTTTATCAATCTGAAATTTTCGTATGCAAGGGTAAAAATTTGTGATGCTAGTTTAATTTGAACATAATGTAATCGAATTCAAGCAAAAAGAGTCTCGTAGCCCCTTAAAACTTTATTAAGAAACTGAAAAAATTTTAGTTTTACACTATTGAATTTCTGTCACGTTTTGTAAATAAATTAATTTCCTTGGTCTCAAGTATACAGGTGCGAAGAATTAAATAGCTTTTTATAAAATATTATGTTTTACTGGGAATACGTTGCATGATTCACAGCCAAAGTGCATTGCAACTGAACGCAAGCCACTTCTATTTATAATGTTTCGTTGACCCATTGATGGGTTACTGTTAGTTTGGCCAATGGATTAGTGGTTAATAATACACTGGTATATTAGGCCGTTATCAAGCCGCGTTTCCAGGTTGCAGATGAAGGCAAAAGTGAGATCCTTATCCCTTTTTTATTTGAATGCATATCTTGCTACGTTGGAGATTTTGGTGACCTTGTTCCCTTCTGATGGAATTCAGTAGGCAATAATTGGACCAGGTTGCAGAAGATGGCTAAATTGGGATTAGCTACTTATCGTTATTAACATTGCATTCAGTTCTTGTTCTTCAAGCTTCTGTTGCCGTTGCCGTGAGTTTGATCATCAAAATAATATTTTCTGTTCATAATGTACACATTCAAGAGGTAATTAACGATGCGCATAGAAAGCGATTTTTCCCGGTGTAGTAGACGTAGTGATTCTTTATTACCTCCGCCAAGGAGGTATGTTTTCGTCGTGTTTGTCTCTCTGTCTCTCTGTTAGTCACCAAGATAACTCAAAAAGTTTTGAACCGATTTGGGTAAAATTTACAGGGATTGTTAAGTATGTTACGAGGAACAGATGATTAACTTTTGGTGAAGATATATCCATCCGTTTGTTTGTTTGTCTGCCTCATTTTTCTCAATGCTATAACTCAAAAAGTTATAAATTGATTTTGATGAAATTAACATGAGTTGTTAGGTGCATAACAAAGAGTAAATGACCAAATTTTGGTAATGATCCGTTGTTCGTTCGTTTGTCACTGTTTTAATTTTATGCTTGTTAGCACAAAACCTCAAAAAATAATCAATGGATCCCTATGAAAATTATAGTGGTTGTTAATAATGTTGAAAAACATAAATGATTAAATTTTGGTGCACATCGGTTTGTTCGTTTGTATGTTTGACTCATGTTTGTCATGACCTTTGTTAGCAGTATAACTCAAAAAGTTACGACCGTATCTTCAAGAAAATTGCACAAGCTGTTATTACTGTCAAAAGACACGAATGATTCGATTTTGGAGTTAATACAAAAACCATTTGGTTTCAGAGCCAATTTGAATTTTTTGCTACTGTTGCCTCGCTTGGCAGCGGTATGCGCTCTCAGAGTACTCTAGTTCCAATTTGTTGCCTTTTGACGAAGGATTTACTTCACGGCGCGAAAATTTCCGTCTGCTGAAACTGTATCATTGTGTATTCTAGATACGCAGGGGAAATAAAATTCAGTGATGGTTCAGCACTTACTAATATAGTTGCCCGTGGATCAGTGTAATGTACGTGTACAGTAGTAGTGTATAAAGCGGCGAGATACCTGTTTTTGAGGGTAGCCTACCCTCGCGGCTCCCCTCGCGCGTGAGCTTCCGGTTTATAACGGCCAATGCTCTACCGGTGTAGGGGGGGTCTGGGGGGCGCAAACCGGAAGTGGACGGGGCCTGGGAAACCGGAAGGGCGGGGCGGTGACCCGACGGCGCGAGGGGAACCTACCCTCAAAAATGGGTATCTCGCCGCTTTATACACTACTTACGGTACTCAGCTTAAGCGCTGATAGATCACAGACGGACCGGTAGCGGGGATTTGTGTGTGGCGCGGAGGTGGAGCAACACACGTCACACTGCCTCTTCTCTCATATGGCGGAGAATACGGAAATAAAGTTATTGGCGAATTATGCGATAGCTTTGTTTTTGTGCAACGGTACAGGGGTTAACTTTGCTTTTGCGTCCACTGTGCTATCAAAAGGCACAAATGATTAGATTTTGGTGTTGATACCACACTGAGGGACATTTAGATGCATCAAAATTAGAAAAATTTTTGTCCCAAAACCGAAACATGTAAGTGCATCATGATGATGCATAAAGGTTCTTGTGGTGCACTTGGCACGAATTGATGCACTTATATGTTTAGGTTTTGTGAAAAAGCCGATAATGCACCAAGATGCATCAAAAACAGGTAAAATTGATGCACCTGAATTGACTAAACTTTAAAAAACAAAAGCGATCTGCGTGTTAGTAGACGCGGTTAGTTAGTAACCGCGTCTTGCTTCGCACATGTAACAAAACTACCGAGCTTTTGTTCACTTTGTTTTTGCGGAAATATGTTTGTCTGGCTGAAATATGTTTTTATGTCTGCTGCGATGACACACTAAACTACGCCATGAAACACTCACGTGCATCCTGATGCTTCTCTTGGAAACATCTACGTACATCCTGATGCTTCTCTGTGAAACACCTACGTGCATCCTGATGCTTCTCTGTGATACACCTACATGCATCCTGATGCTTCTCTGTGAAACACCTACGTGCATCCTGATGCTTCTCTGTGAAACACCTACGTGCATCGAAATTTTCTCAATGCAAGAAAATTTTGATTTTTCAGTACCGTTGCCTTGCTTGGTGGCATTCATGATTTAGGTATGTGCACACAGAGTACTCTAGTTTGAACTTATTTGGTATGTTTAGTCACCACATTTATTTAACGACACTAAGGGGGGGGGACTCGAGAGGAAAAGTATATCCCTAAGGGGGGCATGGGAGTAAAAAGGTTAAGAACCACTGCTCTAGAGTCTAGAGAGACGCCGGCACGATTCGAAAGATTAATGTGAGCTTGTATGTGCAGTTCTTGAGAAGCAGCGTCTCGTCCATATTCTCCGGTGGTGACATCGCAGTGTTCCCGCTCCAGTACGGTGGTGGCGTCAGACACCAGAGTGTAAGTTTGATTTGTGTCGCTTGTATGTTGTGGTTGTAGCCTAGTACTTTTACTCTTTATTGTACCGCTCAATACAGTATCGCTATTGAATATCATAGAGCAAGTTTGTCGTACGTCCTCTGTGACATGACTGTCCAGTTTCACTTTGGCTGTCAGTTTTTCAGTGGAGGATATTTACCAGCATTCATGATTTAGCGCTCAAACTCGTCTAACAGATTCAGTGGGTCTGGGATGGTTAAATTTGCAAAATAATAATGACATATTCAGTGGATTAATAAAAATGGTTGTACAGCTTTGGGATGTCTTTCCCTACATGTGCGCTTTGTTTCAATATATATTCGTGCTCCTACTTATGATCAGCATCTGTCTTTGCTAATTACAGTAATCTCTTCTTTCCTCGTTTCCTGTTCCCATACGTTTCTTCCTCATTTTGCTTCACATACCACATGTCCGTTCCTCCTCTGTTTGGACCGTAGCAACTACTCTAGGTGGGCAAGCTTAAGCAAGCAATATTATTGCAATAAAGTGATGGCAATAATAATAGCACAAATCAGAATTTTTCGATAACTTGAAAAATACTACGTCATATCATGTGAAATTTTGACATAAAAACCTTATTTGAACTAGTTACCTATTTCTTATCATAGTTTCCCTATAAACTATTTGATTAAACTTTTATGATGAAAAGTATAAATTTGTGTTGGAATTTGAGTGGAAATAAAGATAATACGACTTGAAAAAAATTACATTTCCGCGTTACTACATCCAGATTAGAGAAGAAGAATATCAAAACAAACCGTCGTCGCCATATTGGACAGTTGCTCCCCTCCCCACCTTGTAACCTCTATATTTGGAAATTAACCCATTTCTTAGCATGGGAAGACAGTGTGGGTTATCTGAAAAGGAAAAGGGTCAAATAATCGCATTAAATGAAGAATGAAGAAAGATACACTATATCTGAGATTTCTAGGAAGGTTAGCAGATCTAGAAAGGTGGTAACTAACTTTTTGAAGAACCCAGAAGAATACGGAAACATGAAGTCTCCTGGCCACCCTTCGAAATTGAGCCCTACAGCCCGCCGCCGACTTCTCCGTGAGGCGTCTCGGACAGGAGAGGGGTCAAAAAGCCTGCAATTAAATGTTACACCGAGAAGAGTGCGACAGATCCTGGGCTCATCTAAGAACTTCAGTTATAAGAAGAGAAAAACTGCACCAGCACTCACGAAAGCACACAAGGCAAAACGTGAAGAATGGGTTCGAGAATAAGTGCAATGGAACCATGAAAATTTGTCTTATGTTATTTTTTCCGATGAAAAAAAGTTTAACCTAGACGGACCTGACGGTTCTCAATACTACTGGCATGATCTTACTTTTCTCAAGTTTTAAAAGTCGAATGCTGGAAAACAACCGCCTAGGGAATACTAGACCCCTCGTAAGAGGAAGTTCCCGTTCCGCTTAAACCACTACTACCTTCCTAGACAGAATGCTCAGAAGTACACAGAGGTCTTAGAAACTAGTCTTCTCCCATTTCAAATTGATAAACATCAGCAAGAAGCTTCGTTCCAGCAAGATAATGCCGCCATTTACACAGCGAGGTTGACCACATATTGGTACAATAATGATTATAAGGAATCGGTAACTAGTTAAAGTAACATTATTCAGTTAAAAGTTCAACTATATTGATGCAGTATTTTTAAACTTATTACAAAATTTCAAAATGTTGCCACCACTTTATTCATTGAATAGCCAAAATAGGTGTTTGTAGTTTTCAGTGAAAGCGTCCGCTCTATTGGGTCTTTACTTATTATTACCTATGGTATGTAAATGATGACAACCTGGCCCCCTCCGGGGGCATAGGATGGGCCATAGGCCATAGGGTTAGGCTAGTTAGGTTTGCCCATCCTATGTTATGGGGAGTAGCGCCCCCACGGGGTTTGTGTAGGTTACCTTAGCCATTAGTTAGGCCTTCGGGACGTCTGTCTTTCGTGCCCACTTTGCTTCCTTCCACTTTCATACTCCTACTGACCTTACTGTTGTCTCAAGAAGGAGAAGAATCCCGACTTGCTGTTCCCATGCGCGTTGATCCTGTGTGGGAACACCTTCGTGCATGGGTTCCCCGTTTTTCTATCGGCATACTATATGTCCCTTCCTTTTCCTCTCTTAGAAGGGCTTAGTACTTATTTAGGGAGGCTTAAATCTTCTTATAATACCTAATACCTGACAACCTGGCTGTATATCGTTTGGACTCCCAAGTATGTTTGGTGTTGTATTTGTGATTTTCGTCTTTGATTGTCTCCTGGATGCAATGGCTAGGATTCAGTTCTCGGATAGGCGTTCTGCCTTTGCCTTTATGGGTGACTTTGTCACCATGTGGAATGGTTAGGCTCTGGGAGGACTGATGGTCATGGTCATGCCGCCTTCGACTTCGCGAGTGCCTCTGGTTGTGAGCAATTGGTTGAAGGTCCTACCCATTTGTTAGGTGTTCTTGACCTACTGATGACTGATGTTTCTGATCTGATTGGAGT
>LQNS02015106.1:13862275-13884170 GCA_001587735.2 Parhyale hawaiensis
TGGCGACATCGCCCTCAAGTTGTGAACTGGTTAGCCTTAGCTCGAGCGTTTTCGCTTAGGATCCAAATATTTTCTATCGCTTACTGCTTGTTCTCACTAGCGGTTGTGAGGTTGAAGTTTTCACTGGTTGTAAGTTGACTCAAATGTGGGCAGTGGATCTCCTGCTCGTAGGGTTAGACCACCGATGATTGAATAGTACTTACGAGTCCATCCATATTATATACATTTGATAGTCTCCCTTTATTTTGCAATGCTGACGCTATTTCATCCGTGATAGTGAAAATTATGTCTAATGATAAATTTATGATAACAGTGTGCATCAAAATGCGTTCGGTGATTTTGAACAAACTCTTGTCACTTCATCATTATTATTTGTGTCGTCCTGTACCGTCTGCACGTGCTCAGTTACTTGTCGGTGTATAATATTTATTCGTTATAGGCCTAAGTTAATTAGTACTAATTTCAACAGCAAATCATTTCTGTTACTTCTATGTAATAGCTACTAGAAAAGTATTTTTGACATGAACTCTAAAAGCCAGGGCTTACCGCGAATTTCAAGTCATTCCAAGTTTGTGCAACCTTAACTGTTGCATAAATATCAGTTATTTACTGTGGCCGTCCTTGTTTGGTTATACAGTATGTTACCTTTTATTATGCAAGTACAATTTTGTTTACTTATTTTCCGAGCGAAGTGGCAAACATTTAGAATGTTAATAGTAAGTTAGTGCACAAGTATGTTGTAACTATAAAAACAATTAGAGAAGAATAAAACAACCATTTCCCACGTTTTGGCAACATTTGCTATCGCACGGATTCTGCTGCTACGCCGGATGATGCAACATCACTCTCTAGTCAACATGGCCGAGAAAAGCGGTCTAACCAGTGAAGAAAAGGTCAAATTGACTTCGGTATTGGCTTCTGGTAAGACAACACTCGAAGTTTCCAAGGAATTACAGCGTGATCACCGGATAATTAAGGCTTATGCAATGGAAGGTAAGGTCAACCGGAAAATTCCGGATAGAGCCTCTACGAGGAAATTGACTGCTCGGGATATGTGACATTTGAAGGATTATATGGTTAGAAAACAACTTTCTACAATTAAGGCGATATTTGAAGACTCTGAAGCCCCAATACTAAGCAGAAAGACAAGATGTGAGGTTCTGCAGAAGCTGGGAAAAGCGAAAATATGCTCATGATGAGCCAAGGCCGACGGAACACGCCCTTTTTCTCCCCATAAGAGAACTTGACACCATTAGGACTTAGCCCAGTAGTTCCTTCTGCCCTTTACCAATCTGACTAAATTCCACAAGTGGGATTCTTACGTACAACATAACAACCTTTATCAGTTCGATTGATGCTATAGTCGTTTCAATATGTATGCTGAGGATTTTATCACTAAAGCTTTTCCTATCTTCCAGATTGTCTGCCATGCCGCCGCACGGCACATTGGCTGAGCGGCGGTCCGCCGAGCCACCGCAGCCTTCAGCCAGGTGGCGTGGCCGCCAATCAGCCGGCTTGCGGTTACCTCGGGGGTTGCCCTGGCTCAGCTCACCATGCCCACGCAATCATCTGGTCGCGACGGGGAGGTGGGAGGACTTCACGGTGTCAAGTTCCCTTATGGTGAAAAAGAGGCGTGTTTCGTCGCCATTGGCTCGTCACGAGCATATTTTCTCCCTCGACACCATTCGGACCTATTAGTTTAAGGCCCGATCGGGTAACCATTGGCTGTGGAAGCGACCAGATATCAGATTGTAAAGGCAAAAACTAATCATTTTACGTCCCAACCTGTTAAATACAACTCTGTCGTACGACTTAGGGTGCATGCTGTAAGGTGGTACTTATATAATAGGCGGTGGAAATACGTATTAACTTCCTACCATTAGGTGACCCCGACAGGTTGACTTGAGGGTCCGGGTAAGAAAGGAGGTTCCTGAGTCGCGAGGCCCGAGTAATGCTTTCGGGGATACACGAGCTTGAGCGAACAGGCCTATGTATAGAGCGTATGCAGCGCTCGGAGATCGGAGACTCGTCGCCTAGTCGAGCTAGGTGAGTAAGTAGTGAGGGGGTAACATTGACTGCACTCCCGTACGTTGGCACACCAGATGGTGCATATGTTCCGGGCTATGTGCAACCGAATCATGACTCGGAGGAACCAAAGCTCGGGGAGGTAACCGCCGGTCAACTTCTGCTAGCTAGTTGAGGGTCTCGCCACCGGGGTGTAGTCCGCGAGGTGAAAAGTGCTTGGCAGAAAGGCCGCATGCGTCGTAGGATTCGTAGGCGGGAGGGAGGTTGAGCTAGCACTCCTCAGAAAGGTCCAGAGGAGCACTCTTCCTCGAGTTGAGCTCGTATGTGCCGATGATGCCGCGGAAGGTGATGCTCTCTGTGGTTCGGATTTGCGACCGTCATACTAGTCTGTTCTAGTTTTAAGAGCTAAGTTGGGGTGTTGGCCTTATTATTGAGTGAGGTACTGAGGCTCGGGGCTGACCAACGGCCTGCGTAGGGCCTGCTAAGCTCACAGGTCTGTAGAGATCCTAGGTGCCAGAGTGATGCTGAAAAGGAGTGCTTCGAGTAGGTTGCCGGTCTAGTTGCCCGACTACGCCAGGTCAGCGTCAGAGATAAGTATGTCTTTGCGGCGCAGATTTCGCCCTAAAACGGTATGAAACAGTGGGTCGCCGCCTATGATGAGCCTGAATACAGAGTTTATAGTTTTTTTTTTCCGGACTGTCCCTGTCGGGACCGACAGATCGACTTTCGTCTGAGGCGCTGCGTGAAATTTCAGTCGCAGCCGATATGGTCATGCTGACACAGGTCTTCAAGAGTTGTGCTCTGAACCGATTACATTGTCTCGTGCGGTCGTGCTAGCCCTATTGCCTTCAGCGTAGGAGTTGCTGAACAATGACACAATGGATAGTGCAAGAGCAGCGTTGAAAGTTTTCGCCGCTTGAGGCGGGCGCTCCAACCTTGGAGAGATTCCAGCGAAGCGGGACGGCAGGTTCAGGACAACTCGGGGAACTACTGTATGTCCCGTTGACGCTTGTGTTTGCACGCTCCTACTTGAGGTGGGTCCCTTCAGTCAAGAGAATACCTTGGTCAGAGCCTAAGGACATTACTGTGGAGTCCGTAAGGTGGGTGCGATCTAGCGAGCTGAGTTTTGTACCCAAGGTAGATGGGACGACCCAGGTAAGTACAAACGGTGTGGAGAGAGGAGAGTCCGGCATATCAGGGTGGAACTAGTTCCGGGAGTTTAGCAAGAACATAACGAGCCTTTCGAGTGCACTTTGTTGAGAACGTGTGAGGTAAAAGGAGCAGCGGTTATCACTGTTAGCGATGGGGAGTCATGAGTCACAGCTAAGCGCAGCTTCCCCACGTCGTGGGGAGAGACCAGTCCAAGTCATGCGCTTGAGGACAAGATCAAGGTGCTGTATAACTCTCGTTTGTTCCATTCTTTAACATGATTAACTATGGTGCATCCTTTCGGGTACTGCAATAGTGGTCAGCCTCGAAGGTATGGCCGATGCGAGTTCAGGTCATCTAAAGGACTTGATGGATCTCGGAGCAATCCATTCAGGACTTTGTCCGTATGATTTTCGTATGCTCCTTACATAAGTACGCTTCACTCTGAGGCACGAATATCCAGACAGTGACACGATTGGTTCTCGCGGTAGTTATAGGTGAAAAAAAACTTTGGTAAATCAGCTGGCCGGGCTTCGCCGAGTGAGACAAGCTCAGGACCCCGTTGAAGGTGATGATTTCCTCCCGTTTGAGGCTTGCATAAGCACGCTCGGGACTGAGGTGTTATCATTCGGATACTGAATTATTGGTCTGACCCGTTGGTAGGCGACAGTTCGGGCTGTGCGCCGGGCTCAGCGACGCCGTGACAGGCGCAAGTTTAGTGCAATGGCCGAAGGAGATATGAGTCTCGTACATTTAGGTTTGCATAAGCTCTCGACACCGAGGTGTGATTACTTGCGTACCAGACGATTGGTCAACGTCCTTGACCTATAGGTGGCCACTTCAAATGAGAGGTGGGCCCGGCGTGACAGGTCCGAGGCCCTGCTAGGGCGAGGTACGATTTTTGTATGCTTGGGGCCGCATAAGCGCGCTCGTATGTGAGGTGCGACCATTCTGTCAAGGATGATTTAGTCAACGTCGTTTTCGGCAGATGAAGCTAGCTTCCGTTGCCCGGTAATCGACATGAAAGAGTAGGCTGTTATCGCGTACCTTCCTAGCGGGAACCCCGCTGAAAGAGGTGCAGGTAGTTAGTGTAATGGGTCTCGTGGTCTCGTGCAATGTAGCGTGGGACACCTCACAGGGCCGAACTCCCGGCAGAGCCTGGCTGGAACCAGTCCAGTACATACTTCAGAAACCTGATTCGCAGAAGTTTCGAACGAGAGCTCCGAGCACTGTTAGACCGATATATGATTGTGTACTTTCGAAGAAAGACGCACGTTCGTAGATGAGGTGCGAGCATCTGGTCACGCCCGATTTAGTCAACATCGTTGTTGGCGTATGGAGTAAGCCTCTATTGACAGGTAGTCGACATTACATGATTGGGCTAATGGTGCATACCTTCCTAGCCGGAACCCCGCTGAAAAGAGTTATTATTATTATTATTATATTGGTATTGTCCCGCTATTTCTGAAACTTAGACAATAGCGATCTAAGATGATTTACTCGACTTACAGCCGGAACCACACCGTTGTACACAGGTGGCAAGAGATGAAGGACCAAAAGAGAAGAAGACAGAAGAAAGAAGCGCCCGTGCGGACGGTTCCTTCTGTGGCCCTACCGCACGGGCGAGGTAAGAGCCCCACAGAAAAAGTCGGTCCCCTCGATCGGCGGCCCACCTCGCGGGACAGAAAGGAAATAGAGAGAACCTACTTAACTCTACAAAATTAACTTCTCAGCAGGTACTGCGGCTAGATGCTACATCCCCTGCGGAAAAGGCACTCGGGACCCTTGGGTGCGTGATGCCCAAACATATTGTGACAGGGAAAGGGCCCGCCGCAATATGCCCCTGAGGGCCCGCTGAAAAGAGGTGCAGGTAGTTAGGGTAAAGGGTATTACCATTGGAGCCTCGCAGTCTAGCGCGAGACACCTCACAGAGCAGACCTCCCAGCTGAGCCAGGGTGGAACAAGTGTCCAGGACAATTTGAACTTACCCTGCTGTCTTTAAGAGAGAACTCTCAGACAGGTACTAGGCGAGGACACCTAACGGTCAAGTTAGGTATGCTCCCATACCCTGCAGGCAGCTTTGTATATTGTATTTTATTTATGTATTTTTTTTACTTCCCTTGCTGTGTCAAGAGACACTCTCAAACAGGTAATGAGCGAAACGCCCAACAATGAAATTGGGGTAGAACCCATATCTTGTAGGTAGGAGTTTTGAACTTCCCCTGCTGTCTGAAGAGCATTTCGACAGGGTGTGAGCAAGACGCCCAACAATCGAGTTGGGGTAGATCCCATACCCTGCAGGCAGAAGTTTTTTTATTTTATTTGATTTATTTTTATTTTATTTTTTATTTATTTTTTAAACTCTGACAGGGCATGAGCAAGACTCCCAACAATCAAGTTGTAGTAGATCCCATACCCTGCAGGTCGATTTTTTTATTTTATATTATGTTTTATTTTATACTCCACAGGCTTGTGGTTTCTTTTTTACAAGCACCAAGGCTTGCCGGGAGTAGATGTCCATGAAGTCGGAAAATGTAGGCACCAGAGAACCTTCCTCACCGACTTTACAAGTGGGCATAGTGAGCTGAGCCAGGGCAACCGCCGAGATAACTGCCAGCCAGCTGACTGGCGGGCTAGCTGCCTGGCGGCCGCGCCACCTGGCTGAAGGCTACGCTGGCTCGGCGGACCGCCGCTCAGCTGGGCGTGGTGCCGACCGGCTGATGTGCCGTGCGGCGGCGTGGCAGACAAGCTAGAAGATAGGAAAAGCTTTAGTAATTAAAACCTCCGCATACATTTTGAAGCGATTATAACATCAATGGAACTAATAAAGGTTGTTATGTGTACGTAAGAATCCCACTTGTGGAAGTTAGTCGGAATGGTAAAGGGCAGAAGGAACTACTGGGATAAGTCCTAACGGTGTCAAGTGACCTGGAGGTGAGAAAAAGGCAATTGAACGAGCCCTTCTATCAAAAAATCATAAAGAAATTGGTGTCAAATGGGATAAAAAGAACATGAAAATTCAATTCTCCGATGTCATAGCCTATTTACTGACGAATGCAGAGCCACTCTTGATGGTCCAGATGGTTGGGCGTCTGGTTGGGTTCTTCATGACCGACCTCAACAGACACGGCTTAAGCTTCAACAACATGGTGGAGGTGTGATGTTTTGGGCCGGGATAGTAGGTGACACCTTTATTGGTCCATTTGAAGTGGCAGAAGGAGTTAAACTGAATGCAGAAAGGTACTACCAGTTTCTTGAAGCCAACTTGATTCCATGGCTTGATGAGTAGATTATCGCACGCAGTTCCAAATTGGTGTTTCAGCACGATAACGCTCTGTCACACCGAACACGGTACACTGTTAACTGGCTTGCGGATGTACGATTTAAATGATAAAGGATTATAACCTGGCCAGCGAATAGCCCCGATTTAAATCCCATTGAGAACCTCTGGGCAATGATCAAAAGGAAGGTCTATGAAGGTGGTCGGCAGTTTTCGAGCAAAGTATGCCTGTGGAAATCAGTAAAAACTGCTGCAGATTCTATTCCACCATCTGAATATCAAGCCTGACAAAGTGTGTTCATAAACGCTTTATAAAAATCATGAAAAATGGCGGTTGCCATGTTCAAAATTAACTTGTTAATGTTTACCACTACTGAACACTTATTCCAGTGTTTATTGAATTGTTTTGGTTATAATTTCTTGGTTTTGGACGTTTAACAAAAATATTCCTGTTCACTTGTTCATTTCCTCTTTATGACGTTTTTACTAACTTGTTGCATAATCTGAGGTAACAGTAAAAACCTCGTAAATAAGCATATTGCATTATAAACTTAGCAAATGGCTAAATATATATTTTAAAACTGCTGTTTATCTTGGCAACATAGCCATACATTTAGTTAGTATTGATATTTTAAAGTTAGACACTTATCTTGAAAAATGAAGTAAAAAATTGTATTCGCATAATCAAAGTTAACATACTGTAGTAATATGTCAGTAACGGCGGTGTTGGCTTTCGCTTGGATCTTAGAGAAGGATATTTTTCTAGAATTTAATTCATGCATTCTAAAGTGGTAAATCCACGTTCTTATGACTTATAGAAGTGATACTCTATAGTGCACAATATGAGTGCAGTGTTCGTGGTCTCTCTAGTATTTAGTATCGTGCTCTCTAAAGTCTCGACAAGTGGGAGTGGAGAATGATGTATTCAAGCGTAACTTTTTCCTACCCGCTGTATCAGTCTGGAAACACTGCAAAGAGCGCTCTTTTTACGAAAGTGTGGTTTAATTCAGGCGTGAAAGCATTAATTGAGGCATTATCTGAATTTAGTGTCGCTGTTATTGCTTGCTTCATTTAATACCTTTATTAAGGACCGACACTGCTTTCACCTCAAATATATGTAGAGTTTTATTGTAGACTTGGTCATACGATAGCCATCGCACTACCCTTCGCTACCCGTGGAGCGCTTCCTCTTGGCGGGTAAGCATTCTAATCTTGTTAAAATAGGAAATTTTTTCTGTATTGCTTGGGTGTCATCAGTTGCACCTTCTTTGAGACCAGGTCGTCACTATTCTTGATATGGACATTTGTTACGACTCACCGTCGGGCTCTTACGCCTTAACCTTACTCGTACCAGGCTGTGGTTGCTACAATGGTTCTCTATCCTGTTGTAGTCTTACTAGAAAAAAATGTTTATACTAAAGGAGCATATCCTAGTACACATAGGGCTAGCTTTCCCTTTTGTTCCATTCGCACCGTGTGTCAATGTGAATTTGGAATTTATCACGTATATATATTTTGAAGTTTGGTCTGTTGATGCTGTTCTATGGTCTGTTGATGCTGTTCTATAGGTTTATAGGCTAATTCTATGGCTGACTGATAACATTTCGTGATTCATTCCCTGCAGAGCTTTTTGCGTCTTATCTCTCAAGTTAGCTTCGTGCCTCATGCACTGAAATAGTTATGAGAGTGCCTTACCACAGAGCTCATAATTCTGTCGGTGACGATAGTTTGTGGAGTTGAAATAGGTAGGTATTCGTAGCACTCTAATATGGTCTAGTTTGGGCACCATACTTTAACCTACTACATACTGCTGACGTTGATAGTCTCGAATGACCACTAAGTACAGTAGCTGTTGTTCATGCATCGCATTTATGCTTCTAATGAATCATATTCACTGTAGAGTCCATAGTTACAGACTAGCATCATTACATTGTGGAGGTTGGTGAATTGTATTTAGTACCTTATGTAGTTTGATATTATCTATGTTGTGATGAGTAGCCATTTTGCACTGGCGTAGTTTCTACAATACTGAAAACTTACTCACTTCTTAGTTCATCAAGTCCTAGAAACGTGTAATTGTCTACTACTTACTGAATACTGTGTAGTTTGACGTCAACAACTCTCTTAACCGCTGCTCAAACGTATGGCTCAAATATTCCTGATAAAATATTTTTCTATTGCTCTTGTTCTTTCTAAGTACCTCTCACCGTGTTCCTTATGGCTATATATTTTCTACTGCTTTCTTATATTTATCAGCGTACCTACTTCGTCTGCTCACTTTGTGAGTGTCTTCAGGTGGGAGGAATTATCTGGATGTTGAGTTCACCCGTCTCGTCTATCGGCTCGTACCTGATGCACCGGAGCCTTCCGTACATCACCCATATCAAGTCTCCTCGCTGAGAGGGGCGAACCCTGCCTGCAGCAGCGCAGGACGCAATTTACCTATCAGTACTTAGCCCGCTTAGAACAAGTCCCTCGATCCCCGGCCTGGTACAGTGTGTGCCGAGACCGGGCAGAGGGAGCAGACTTTCCGTACGCACTTTCCTCCTCCAGCGACTATGAAGCCCTCTCCTTCATAGCGGAATTCGAGCCATTCAAGGTGGCCCGGGACCTCTTCAGAGACAAGCCAACTTGGCGCATACCAGTTTCGACGTTTTCCCCGGTACGCAATACCCAAAAAAAAGAAAGACTCACATCCCCTCTTACTAAAAATTCTCTTCACGGAGCACGTGAGAGACCAACGTGGTGACTCTGTCCACATCAATATTGATGGCTCTAAGACGGGAGACAGAGTTGGATGCGCAGCCACTACGACTGATGAAACTAGAGCATGCTGGTTGTTACAGGAGACCTCGACTTTCACCGCCGAGCTGTTCGGCGTGCGCACAGCGTTGCTCCTCTTTGGCGAATGCAATGAAAGGAACTTTACAATATTCTCCGATTCATTGAGTGTAGTACAAGCATCCGAGCATACGACAGCATCCACCCCGTCATCAACCTAATAGTAAATGCGATACTACAATTACAAGAGGATGGAAAGTCAGTGTGTATTTGTTGGGTGCCTGGTCATGTTGACGTCGTGGGCAATCAGCTCGCCGACGAGGAATCGAGACAGGTGGCCCTGTCGGATTTGCCCGCGGCAAACCGTGCAGTCTCCAGCCGAGACTTTACCCCTTAATCAAGCGAAACTTGCGCGAGCTATGGCAATCCCAATGGCTAGAGCAGAGAAATAATACACTACGAACAATGAAAGAAACCGTTCGACAATGGCACTCGTCTAATAGCGACGATCGCCGAATGGACGTCGTACTGTGCCGCCTACGTATTGGGCACACGAGACTCACTCACGACTATCTGCGGATCAGGCGTCCGCAACCCTACTGTGTTGGCTGCGTCGTACCTCTCGCTGTCTTGCATTTAATGGCCGAGTGTCTCACTTTCTCCGACGAGCGGAGGGAATGCTGTCCGAACCTGCATGGTCGGGATGTCGACTCTATCCTCCGAGGAATGCTTTCTGAGGGACCACCTCTCGGCCAATTTCATAGAATTGCCCTCAAGACTTTTCTTACCAGATGTAACCTCTACCACAAACTGTGATGAATCCAATACAATAAATGCTAACATCAACTAAGGCTCTGCCCGTTTCTTTGTGAATTACATATACTATATGTAAAATTAATAATAATATTCTCTTTACCACTTTATACTTTATAAAATGAGACAAATTCCCCGCCCTAGCTGCGCACGAACCTGTGGTTAAACACAGGAATAGTTCGGCGCGATATAGGCAGTGTGCCACTGAAGCGCCAGTAAAAGTTTCTACTACTACTACTATCGGCACGTACCTGTAGTGATGGATGTGTTCATTCGGCTCTCCACTGATGCGTGCATGTAATGAATAGCATGTGAGATGTGCTACTCGTTCATCTCTCATCATAGGTGCCTTCGCTTGTTAGTTTGTTTGTGTCTCAGCGCCTAGGAGTGGAGTGTAGGCACCATCTCCACAGATTTCAGCCAGGCTCTCCGGC
The DNA here is from genome assembly GCA_001587735.2 of Parhyale hawaiensis. Taxonomy (NCBI): domain Eukaryota; kingdom Metazoa; phylum Arthropoda; class Malacostraca; order Amphipoda; family Hyalidae; genus Parhyale; species Parhyale hawaiensis. The sequence continues at coordinate 13,872,758 of LQNS02015106.1, forward strand.
TATCCCGCCAAAACGCCCCAAATACGGCATAGGCTCTCCTTCAGCGCCAGCGACTGGAGGTTCACTGCCTCCAGAGCTAGAGTGTGGGAGACCTTTAACTGCAGGAAGTAATGGGCTGTAAATTTTTTATTCTGCAACTGAGTGCTGCAAGTCCTTGTACACGTCAGCGCTGAGATTAACAGTGGAGCTTTTTTCAGTGGGGCCAGACGTCTTGAAAACACTAAGAGGGCAAGTACAGAATGTCTTACTGGACCACTCCTTGATGTATTTATGAGAAACTTCGGCAGAATTCCTTTGTTAGCGATCTATGCAGCAAGTATCCTACCGTTCTCTGGTACCACAGCGTATAGATCGACTGGGGCGACGATTTTGGAAAGACTGGGGCCGGGGCGACCAAAAATCAAGTAGCCGGGGCGCACTGGCAACAAACTCGCCATTGGCTATGTACGTTTGTGTACGGGCGTCGGTGTACGTGCGGGCGGCATTCAAGTTCGTGTGCTGTTCTTGCTCGCTGTTTCTCAGATTAGGTAAGGTAACGTTTGGTTAGGTAAGGTAACGTTTTGTTAGGTTACGTTACGTAACGTTAGGTTAGGTTACAATAGGCTAGGTTTGGTTTGGTAGTGTTTATTGTAGTGCTTCTGGTGGTTATTGCGCGGCAAGAAAGCTTACTTCAACGCACGCACAGTGATGAGCGCACGCAGAATGGCGAGTTTGTAGTCAGTGCGAGCCGGGGCTGGAGGTTTGTTGCACTGGCAGTAGTTTAAGACAGTATATTGATGTGATATTGATCAATCGTCACTCATAATGAATCAGTTTACATGAAAAAAAAAAATGGCTTCCCAGACAAGTTGTTTTATTGCTCGTTAAGTGTTTCCCTCCCTTAAAAGATCCCCGACAAAACCCCCGGTTGTCACAGTTTGTGAAGCCGAGGCCGAAGCCTGGCTAAGCAATTTTCGATAAACCGGGGCCGGGGGCTGAAAAAAAAACCGGGGTTTGCTGCTGCCGGGGCCCCGGTCTTTCCCTACCGCAGGGTAGGTTGCAATCCTTACAGGGAGTGGAATACTCTCATCAGGTTGCTGGGGTTAAATTTCAATAAACTAACCGTTGCAAGTAACGTTTGCTCTAGCCCTTGGGAGGTGAGGCCTGTAATTATCAATAGCCTGTGGAGTCTCCCATGGGCGGCCTTTGGCGTAATGATGAAGTCCAACGTGAACCTGTTGTTTGGCACAGACTGTGTTCTAACATGAACCTAATTTTTCTTTTCAGATTCCTGTGCAACTTTGCATGCCGAATTTTGTAATGTTTCTGGTTACAATCAAATTTTTTTGTTGTTGTTGTTATGTTGAGTCCATGAAACAAATGCAACAGATAATCAAACTAGGCTATACCTATTTGAAATTATAGAGCTAAAGAACTCGGGCTAAAAGTTAGTTACTTATGTACTAGATACAGTTTCTATATCTGATGCTTGTTGCTGAAATGTAAGGAATAAAATTCGTTCTACAATATCTGAATGGTTTGTTGTGTGGCACCGTGTTGCTCTTTAGCCTGACTTCTCTCAAAATGGAAAAGAAAACTTATGAACCGACTTAATAAAAAATGCAAATGGGCTAATGCTACTGCTTTTTAAAATTAGCTAGCATCTTTATTGCTAGAAACAGATATGAACTAAGGTTTAACCTTGATAAAGGGAAGTAAAATACACGTCGTGATTCAGTTGAATAGCAACGTGCTTACGGGAGGTAATGAAATCACAGTTACGAAAAAGTCAGTTCAAATTAGTGTAATATTTTATGAAACAAAAAGTAATGTGAGATTACCTAGTTTTACGAAGGAGTCCAGTTCAAATCTGTGTTATTTTTACGAGACAAATGTTACATATATTCCACCGCTTGACCACGTATCGTCTCCTTTGATAAGCCTATATAGGCCCTGTATTTAATTTCTATTGCAATGAGTGTTGTTGAAAAATGCATAAAGCTATTGTGATATTGATAATTTAATGATAATCATGGTTATGAACATACTTTCTTTAGTGTATGTTTTGTTTTAGAGATGATTGTCTTGTCGGAAAGGTTATTTATTTATTTATTGTTTTGAGGTTCGTAGTGCATGAGTCTTTAGACTGAGGCACTTTTTATGTTGCATATTAATTATTCTGCAAGATATTACCATTGTATGATTAGTTATGTAACGAACAAATATATAGCGAAAACAGTTTTATGATGCTAGTCTCGAATGCCAGAAGCCTACTGTCGTAACTCGCTGCGCTGTCCTTGATTGAGACGGGAAGGGCTACCGTATACTTCGTTAAGCCCTCGCAGCTTCCTTGTTTTCGTGCTCACTGGCTTGGTTTCTTTCATTTCCATACTCTTGTGACCATTTTCTGTTCTTCTTCTCTGACTTCCTATTCCTATGCACTTCATTCTTATGGATTTAGATTTCCCGTTTTACTGACACACCTCACGTCCCTTACTTTTCGACTTTACTTGTACGGGTGATGGCGATGACACACGCTAGTCAAAAGAACAAGTACATATCGCAATCTTTTCGTCCGAACTTTGTCTTGAACTTTTTTCTTTTTAACACAGCTTTGAGACTGCCATGAAATGGCGCAAAAGTATTTACTGTCAGCTCAGTTTACTCCGCAAGTGCCGTTAGCTAGCTTCCAGAGATATCATGATATCTGGAGACATTTATAACTCAAAATTCTTTGCAAGTGTGTGCTATTGAAATGAGCACATCAACACATTCGGACGAAAAGATAACGATACTCGTTCTTTTAACTAGCGTGTGTCATCGCCATTAGGAATGCATGGACTAAGATCTAATCTACGAATTAATTTTAATAGAAAGCGGTAGAACTAAATAAGCATTGTATCAGGGAATGGAAATTCCTATGCTTACCATTGGCTCGGGATAATTGTGGGTGTTTCTTAACGTGTTTCAGCGCGAGGTGGGCGTGATTCCCGCGGCACTAGTAACCCACCCCACTACTTACTTACTAAACATCTGTCCTTCGTGCTCAATTTGCTTCCTTCCATTGTCATGCTCCTAGTAGTCACTTGGGCTTTCAAGGGGTGTGGGATGATCCATTGCGGATATATTTCTACAATTTCGGCCAGCTCACTTTGAATATTTTGGCTCTCGCGGGACATAGGACGGGCCAATGTGTTAGGTTTAGTTTAGGTTTGCTCATCCTATGTTATGGGGACTTACAGGGTCCCCCAGGGGGACCCTGTAGGTTACCTTAGTCGTTAGCTAGGCTTACGAGACGTCTGTCTTTCGTGCCCACTTTGCTTCCTTCTGATTTCATACTCCTTCTAGTATTACTTTCGTCTGTTCTTCTTCTCTCCCGACTTGCTTTTCCCATGCGCGTTGATCCTGTGTGGGAACACCTTTGTGCATGGGTTCCACGTGCCTATCGACATACTATGTGTCCCCCTCATTTTCCTCTCTTAGAAAAGCTTAGTACTGTACTTATTTAGGGAGGCTTAAACTACATATGGCGCTTAACGTGTTAAACTTCTACTACTACTGAATGTTTTAGAACAGTGATAATGGCGGATAAATTTGTCTACATTGCACATTGAGTAGTTCTGTGCGCCGGAAACGGATCTTTATGAGGATATATGTAGGTAGCGTAATGTAAAATATCTAAAATGAAGCGCTATCTTTATGATATGACTACAATTACGTACCGGAAGTGAGAAAACAAGTTGGAAAATGAACAAGAACCGGTACTATCATCCTTACCCTTCTGAAAAGTTCATTCACCATTAATTGCAAGGTGTAAGATAAAATTGAAACCATTGCGTGTTGAAAAGTAAATACCGAAGAGAAGCTGAGCGAGTGCGAACTTGGTGCCAAGCGTACGATCACGATCTCGGTGTCAAGACTACAATAACAAACACAAATATGAAGTAAAATGATGGGAAACTAAAAGGAGTGCAGATTTCTTGGGAGTGAGGTGGCCGAACTAGTAAAATAATACCGTCTTGAGGTTAGGCTAGTTAGGTTTACCCATCCCTATGTTATGGGGATCCCGTAGGTTACTGTAGCCTTAGCTAGGCCTTCCAGAGGGCTGCCTTTCCTGCCTCCTTTTTTTTTTCATCCATTTTCGTAGTCGTGTTGATGGTGCTTTGTTCTCTTCTTTCCTGATTTGCTGCTCCCATGCCCGTTAATCCTGTGTGGGAACACCCCTCATGCATGAGTTCGTCGTTTCCATCTAGGCTACATACCAGATGTCCCATCTCCCTCTGTTTGATCGACCCCTGTTGTGCTAATGGAGGTTGAAAGAGTACTATGAAATAAAGCTTGCCGATCAGTGTCTACAAAACAATCAAGCATCTTGTTACGTCTTACTTCAGTGCTAAAGGTCCCGAGTTCGTGACATGCCTGTCAAGAGATCTTTGCGGCGTCCGGAGTGCTGAGTCAGCAATTGTTTGGTATGCGCAGCTGACCTGCCTGACCAGGAATGGGAGGGTGGGGAGGCTCGGGTCGTTGAACCTTCCGTTTCGGCGCCATAGTTCTTAGCGACCCGTGGTCGGTTGCGCCTTTACTTACTCCTCTCGGGCCAGTTGGCCTATATCTGCAACACGAACCAGTGTGTGTGGGTTTCCCAGGGGAGAGTACAGTCAAAGTTGACTTTACCTTTTACTCCTCGATGTAGTGAGATCTTGACATTCATTTGTTTTATCGTTACTCTGCCTCTTGCAACAGGGAAACGATGAAACAAATGATAGGATCTCACAACATCATGGAATTTCATATTTTTCGAAGCACACACGCTTTCAGTGGGCTAGAAAATGTTTCAAATCCTTATAGGCTCGGAAAATTTAGTTAAATCTGATTATAGTCGTGTTCTTTCGCAATGCTTTTACATTGATTTGAGGTAATCACATCTGATATTTACACATCAGTCAACCTCTACACTCAATGATCTAACAAGCTTCTTCGAATTTTTTGTTTCAAGATAGTGTTCAGTACAGGTTCCTATCACCTCCGTGTCTATCTACTGACACCGTCGGGCCAGTCAGTCAAAACCATTATTATGCCCGCGCCCAGTATTATTTTACGTATGATCTCGTATCCTCAAAAACCGTAACTATCTTCTATATAATAATAAGTGGTCCCGGCCGCTAACAATAACGGTAGGTAAATCATTTTCAGTAACACTATCTTGTTTGTTGCTGTCGTTGTCGAGATTACGCGAAGGGTAGTAGATTACACCTGCCTGCTTGATTTTCAATTTCCAATCTCGAGAGCATTAGTTAAGTGCCAATGGCAATCAGCGTAGACTGAAAATGAGCATCATCATCATCCCTGGCGTGCTGTTGCACAGTACTACCATATATCAAGCCCTTTGCTCTTCTTTCTTCATTTTTTGGGCCTGCCCGTTCTGTTCGACATTACAGCCACTTTGCAGTTAGATATCTGGGTACCATCGGCTACTCATTCCATCAATTCAAAGCACAGCAGTGCCAGTTTCCCTCCTGCCAAGATCGAAAATCGTACCCCAAATTAAATAGACTCTGTATAAATATGGTCTACGCGAATGATTGAAAAGCTGTTCTCTTGCCGAAACTGAGAAACTAGCGTATTATCTACCGTCATTGAGCAGTCAGGAATCTAATCCGTTTATTACGTAGCGAGGACACCCAGCACCTCTCTACTGAGCTCTCCTTAGGTCATGTTGACCTAACTGTGATTTGTTCTGAGTTTTGTGCGTAATTTTTCTTGGTCAAGACTACTTCAGTGTCATTAACTGCGTTGGATGAATCGCGCTCCGTGTGGATTGGTTGGTTGAAGTCGCCCTTCCTGTGCTGTTGAGAATCGTGCTCTCTTATGGGACTTCATGTAGATTTTTTTAGTGTCTATTTGGTCTTCGGGAAATGGGCTCCTCATTGTATCCTTCCCTTGCCATGCTCGTTCTTTATCATAGTTCTTTGTCTTCTCTTCCTCTCCTTCTGCAGCTTGCCTTTCCCATCCTCTGTAGATGGATCATTGGTGCATTTTCTCGACATATTACTTGCCCATTGTTCCTTCAGTTCATTTTTGAGACTCGCATGTCCCTTGTTTCCTTAGTTCATAGTTTCGATGTACCACGTGTTCCTTCATGTACCCTCAGAAGGCATAGGATGGGTCATAGGCAATGGGGTTAGGTTGGTTTGGGTTCACCCATCCTATATTATGAAGGGGGGAAGCCCTCAGGGGGATACGGATGGTTATCTTAGCTATTAGTTAGGCCTTCAAGATATTTGTATTTAATCTGTATTTTTCCCGCCAGTAGTAGCGTTACTGCACTGAGCCAATTGAGTTTTTCCGGCAGGAATGCCGAGAAAAAATATTCCTACTGATGAAAAGCGTTATATTTTTTCTGTTGAGCTTCACTCATAAATAGCCTCGCTGCGTCTAGAGTGGTAAAACACTAAATCTAATAATAATAATGTTGTGAAAATATCGATTTAAACTTTTGAATATAATAATTGTTCTTTCACTTCATTTTCTGGACATACTGCTTATTCCTTCAGTTCATTTTCGTGACATACTACTACATTTTCTCTGTTCCTTCAGATCCTTTTCAGGGACCACTGCTTGTTCCTTCAGTTCAGTTTCGTGACATACTGCATGTTCCTTGTTTCTTCAATTGATTTGATTACAGTTTTTTTTACTAGAGCCAAAAATACATAAAACTAAGTTAAAGTAAATACAGTGTTGTTCCTTCAGTTGATTTTTTATTTTCGTGACATAGTACATGTTCTTTGTTCTTTCAGTTCATTTTCGTGACATTTTGCTTGTTCCTTGTTCTTTCAGTTCATTGTTGTGACATGTATCCATGTTCTTTGTTTCTTCAATTCATTTGATTACTCTTTCATTAATAGAACAAAAAATACTTAGTAATAAGTTACAATAAATGCAGCGGTGTACAGTAAATCGCAAGTTCCCCACTGCCGAGGTCTAGATAAGGCCACGCAAATACCAGGCGCTATTTGAGCGATGCGTTAGGCAAGTATGACGTGACCTGAGAGCTACCAGTAATTCCGTTGCCCGCGCTGTGTGAGGACGGGAATCGGACTCGGGACTGCCACGCTCTCTGCAGAGTCTTCGCCACTCAGAGGGTGGCTGTCAAAAATTATTTCTTCTCAAAATGAACAGCAAAAAGAGAAATTAAATTTGGAGGAGAAGTGCGATAATTAAGATATGTTATATATATGTGTTCTGCAGATTATGCGTGACCCTCAAACTCACAAACTTTTTATATGTATATATGCGCTTCAAGTGAACTTACTGCTGTGATTATTACCTGTGAACGTATCATTGGGCCTTGGATCATATTTGGACGTTTCTTTACACACGTTTGTTCACTTCATAGTTGATTTTTATGGTTGTAGTTGGTATCTTATTTTTATAGTTCTTATTGATTTGAATAAAAGTTTAGTAGGTATAATAGGTACAGCAGAAGTATCTTTTGTCTTGTTATAAATTTTTAATAGATGTCCTGCATCATCTTTGATTTTCCTATACTGAGACTTTGACGACGCTACGGCCGTACTATTGAGCAGAAACCCTCCGCATGTTCGCTGCCTTACGCTATCAAATAAGTATTCTGTAAATTTCGCGGGAAAATTGATATGAGCAAAAGTGAAGAAAAAAATCGGTTCAAGTTGCATTATTCCATCAATTTTTGTGTAAGCACATAATATTGACGTTATATACCTATATTTTTTTACAGGAAAAGGCTAGTGGTTTTACGGCATCACCACCATGATGAAAACTTCCGGAAATATCGAAACATTATAGCAAATGTGCCCCAAAATTCTTAAAAGTCTGCGAATTTTTTGTACAGTGCCGTCTAAAAACAGGCACAAGCTATTACAGCGCTTCACGCAGTCATTGGGATTATTTCACCTCATGGAAGAGGGGGTGTGATGCTAACTACCGAAGCCAGTGAGGAAAATTAATTAATAATAATAATAAATATAACAGTGCCGTCTAAAAGCAGGCACAAGCTATAACAGCGCTTCACGCAGTCATTGGGATTATTTCACCCCATGGAAAAGGGGGGTGTGACGCTAACTACCGAAGCCAGTGAGGAAAATTCATTAATAATAATAATAATAAATATAAGAGATAACATAAAGTCCCTAACGTTTTATGCGCCCATTTCTCCAGCGCCTATAAGATCATTTGAAGCCTCCGCTGCTCTAACAAGACGGGACTTTAAGCACTCTACCGTCGTGTTTACTAATACCTAGAGAATTTATCATTGTTATTTTTGGCGAAGGGACTTACCGTGTCTTTAGGCAAGGATTTGATTATCGGTTTACAATTCCTATAATTGTATTCAAGTCTACCCACACCTTCTCGCGGCGGTACTGTTTGTGCACCTACTTGTTCTCTCTCTCTACTTTCTTTCCTCAGTGGTGTTTATTTTCTTCTTCATTGGTCAAGCTGAGGAGTAAGTGGAACCAACGTGAGAATCGGCGAACCCTTCGCCGTCCTCTTCCTTCCGTGTTTGCCTTCTTGGATGACGGACCAGCCCTCTCAAATGGACTCTGAAATGAACTCTGAAACCCTTCGAGCCGCCAAGGAAGGCCCCGTCGCAGCAGTCCGCCGCGAGCCGAGTGTGGGCGCCGGCACTCTGCCTGGCTCTAACCGGAACAAGACTAAATACGAATTATTACCTTACCAACCTCCCGGACGCACCGGCGGCGGGTCGGCCGGTGAGCGTCGACGCTTATCCCAACAGCGAGAACCTAGACAGCTAAGACTTTACCATGATTCAAACTTTGCGCTTAACCAGGGGCCACAGAGAAGCTTCGGACGTTTCTTTAACATTAGCACCAAAAAGGGAGATGACATCGGGGCCATAGACGTGTTAGGGGCGTACAGTGACCTGCAGCGGATGCTGTGAGGCAAACCTCCCAAGTTCACGGAGACGAGGGTCGGCGCACTCTTGGTTGAGGTGAGAAATGAGCAGCAGTCGAGATCGGCGGCGGGCGTGAGGTCTCCGCCGCCCCCAACGACCGCCTCAACCAAACCAAGGGCACAATTTGGTATCTCAACAAGCCGAAGTACAGCGACGAGGAACTCCTCCCTGCCCTCTCAGAGTGAGGAGTGAGGAGCGTCGATAGAGTAAAGAGGAAGCAAAATGGTAGAGATATGGACACGCCCATTATATCCTTAAATGCAACGCGCACATCCTCCCACCAGCCATAGAAATTGGCTTGATGAGATGCTCTGTGCGTCTTTACATCCCTCGCCCCCACCGCTGCTTCAAGTGCCAGCAATTCGGGCACGGGGCAAAAACTTGCCGCAAAACAACCCCAATATGTGCAAACTGTTCAGGCCACAACATGAACAGCCATGTACCGCACCAAGCAGGTGCGCCAACTGCAAGAAAAAACCCACCCAGCAAGCTCAACAAACTGCAGTGCATAGAAACACGAACAGAAGGTCCTGGCTACCCAGGCCAAAGTACGCGTTAGCTACGGCGAGGCCAAGGATTGGTGGAGAGCCGACAGGCCCGACCGGGCATGTCTTACGCCCGTGCTTTAAGCTACTTTACTGGGAGTGCGAGCGGCGTCCGGGACGCAGTCCCGTCGTTTGCGACGATTCTTTGTACGCGCATCGATGTGCGTGCGGGCGGCGTTCAAGTTCGTGTGCTGCGCTGCTCGCTGTATCATCGCAGATTAGATTAAGCTTGGCTTGGTAGTGCTTATTGTTGTGGTGACGCGTCGAGAAAGCTTACTTGAACGCACGCACACAGAATCGTTGCGAACGACGAGAGTGCGCCCCGGACCCACCGGTGAGGCGACAGCCGCTGCCTCGCATGTCGCTGACCGATGGAGCAACACAGACTGAGAGACCAACTCTCAACAAACTTGGCGCTGCTGCTGCTGCACAAGAAGCTGTTGGAGCTCGTGTCGCCGTTTCTGAGACTGAGGTTCCCTCTGTATCTCGCCCCAGTAGCACGATAAGCACGTCAGCGATCTCCGCGACGAGTGTTTCTCTCTCTGTGCCTGTGACTACGTACCCTATTGACGCCCCCTCTGCGCCTCCGGTTTCTCACACGGCTCCTGCCTGTGACTCTACCGATTCTCCCGCTGTGGCTACAGCTGCAGCTCAGGTTGTGCCCGCTGTATCCTCCNCGAGTGTTTCTCTCTCTCTGCCTGTGACTACGTACCCTATTGACGCCCCCTCTGCGCCTCCGGTTTCTCACACGGCTCCTGCCTGTGACTCTACCGATTCTCCCGCTGTGGCTACAGCTGCAGCTCAGGTTGTGCCCGCTATATCCTCCGATAGCGCTGCATGTCCCCTGTCGACCGCCCAAAGTAATCCTATAAACAAACTCGCTACTAGCTTTATGTTCTAGAAATGTAAACTAATAAAACTTTATCATATGCTAATTTAAAATGTAATGAAAACACAAAGTCAAATAATAAATGCATCGCATTGTATTAGTAGGACATTAAAAAAGTAGTAACAAAGTTCATCCCCATAAGTGCCCCTCTTCCCCTAAAAGTGCCCCTCTGACTCAATCCTGCCCCTGTCGCCCTCAGTTCGTTCTGGCACCTATGAATATATACCCAAAGTCACCTAGGATAACCAATGGGTGTTCGTTCACTTTATGGGTATCCGTAGTAAAAACCGTGGGTTTGGTTTTCGGAAGCGAAGGAGCAAGGCTCTGCTCCCTAGCCCATTCGGCGATGTCGGCCGTACGAGCCGAGCGCACAGAGGCCGTAGTTGCCATATTAGTGGACTGGTCCGCGTCAGTGAAGTCATCGGCGCACAAGGTGACAGGGCCAGCAGCCGTGAGGGAGGGAGACACGAAGTAGCTACTTGAAAAGCAAAGGGAGATCACGGAGCCCTCCAGTGTATGCGGTGGCCGGGTGGAGTGGCCGACTCAAAACTGCGACAGGCCACTATTCCTCTCAAGTAGGAAGACAGTCTGCGGACTACGTTATAGTTTAGCGCAAGGGGCTGGACTAGGTCGGAAGAAGTTTGTCGTGATTGACTGTATCGAAGGTCTTGGCCAAGTCCACGGACAACGTGTCCGTATTGTAGGTTTTGATTTGGTAAAGCTCACTGCAATTGTCTGCGCAAGCGGCAATAGGCACGGTGTCGTGAATCTGCCGGGCTTGCAATCGTATTATTGGTCTGCGGCAGGCAGCGCAGCGGATAGTTGGGGACGGAGGAGCCTCTCCAGCAGCTTAGTCGCCGAGCAGAGAATTGGGGCGATCGGAACAGTCTTCATCAGTAGGCTCCCCCGTGTTTGCGTATTGTATTCTCTACGGAGGTTGTATGTCAACATCATACGCTGCTGAATGCGCCTTGGTATCGTCATCATCACTGGAAAAGTACGTTTTTGCTTTGAACCGTATCAAGCTCATCTTGGCAACCTACCGGT
>LQNS02015106.1:13986740-14001637 GCA_001587735.2 Parhyale hawaiensis
AAGTTTTCACGGGCAGTAGACAATTATTTCTTCTAGCTTACCGTTTTCCTCTGACGAAGCAGTTTTCTCTTCATAGGTCAAAAAATTTGAGCACCTCAAATGAAACAGATATTTGTGGTGGGAAGATGGTATCAACGGTATCTTTGCTACGGAGCGATCACATTGTATATAAGCTGCTATTTTGTTTAAGTTTGTTGGAGTATTTTACTCAATATGTTACTTCTGCCTGTCTATATAGAAGACCTAAGGATGCCAGCACGATAAAGGATCGTTGAAGAAAAGAAGAAAATTAAGAAGCAAATAAGAGAAGAGGAGATTCCGCACCGGCCTAGTGGCATTAGGCAAACGTATAGGTTATTGCGTGAATTCTTCACGCACGGGTCCACTAGTCTTCACGATACGCTAGTACCTACCTACGTAGTTACCTTTTGTGTCACGCTTTTCATCATTAATAGATAGAAGGAAATTAGAGCTTTATTGAGTTCTGGAAGCTGGCGTATCTGTGATACGGCTGATGAGTAAGCTCTCGGCCACAGGCCTGGTCTATTTTATTGTTTATACGTCCGTAATTTCTAAAAATAAATCTTTGGGAACCTGCTTCGTGGTTTACTGGCAGAGGAATTCCACGGGTCCAGTTTAGACAGAGCAACTTATAAAAATAATCCACGGATCCACTTAGACACGGGCAGCTTCAGTAATTATTGTCAGCAAAAAGGCTGGTCGTATAAGATATCAGGCATCGAATCTCGGTGTTGTTTGTGATGTTGATGGGGAATTGCCATGGTACAATGCGAAGGTTTCACTGATCTACCTGAAGCGCCTTAAGCCAGACCGTGAACGTTTCACTGGTGCTGCTAGCTAATATAAATATTCCACAGGTCCATTCATAGGCGGAGTTCAGCAGCCCTGTGCAGCTGGGCATGGTCGTTTTAATTATTTTTATGCCCCTGGGCTCTTCTGAATAAACGGGTTTGGACCTGGGTAATTTCCATGTGGGGGTGGGTACTAGGAGTGCTAGCAAAATTCAAGGTGGGGGGGGGGGGCAGCGAGACACAAAAGCTAGGCCCTAAGCAGCAGGGTAGCACGGGGTGATTTCGCCGCAAAAACACTTTTTTTTTAATGTCACAAAAATGCGGTGAAGATAATGGAAATTGTTAGTGCAGTTTATATACATCCCGGTTTGGACCGTAGGTGTGCATTATTGATTTTTTTTTAAAAATTTTTTTTACCTGTAATGAGGACTTGAAAAAAAGTGGTACGCGTGGCGAAAACACCCCTCTATCGGGGTGTTTTCACCACTCCCATTTTTGTTATAAAATGACTTCTGTTGAGAAGATAATGGTTAGGAATAACTGCTACTGCTAAAAAACAAGAACTACTTGCTCAAAAAAATTATTTTTGTGTCTTGTTTTTTGTGGGGTGACTTCGGACATCTGTCTGCACTAATCAGTTTACACATAGTCAATAGTCCTTAAACTGTTTGTGTGAGGGCGAAATTTTTATGTAAATAATAGGCTCGGCATTGTTCCTTAATTAACAGAATTTGTAGACAAATGTGATTGTCTTTGAGCTGTTCGCGCGGGGGAGGGGGGTAAATTTTTTATCCAAGCGGTGAGTTTGACCCATCTAGATGATGCAGTTAGCTACCTCTAGCTTAACCAAAACACTGCTTGAGTTAATAATCTGTGGGAATAATAAGACATTACCTAAACATGAAAAAGTAGGTACACCTAAAAAGTTAAAAATTGTTACTCATATTATTTATTGCCCTTTCCCCCTCCCTATAGCAATGAAATGCATTTTAAATTGCCTAATCTGATCCTTAGTAACTTTCCTACCACTGGACACTTCCAGATTTCCTGTATGTCAGTTTCATTTTGAGATACGATGGAACCCCGTTTTCCCGGACAGCACGGGGGAGCCCGTTCCGGGAAACTGAAATTTCCGGGAAAACGAGAAGATTTCAATTCCCAGAGAAACCCCTCTTTTCCAGATGTATGTCTGGTAAATTGAAACTTTTTCCGGGAAATTCAATGCCAGAAAAGCCCCCGTTTGCCGCACGTTGATGCACGAAAATGAAACTCTTTCTGGAATTGCCATTCCACACACCATTGTACATTAGTTATGTGCATAATGACATCGTAGTACAGTACTGTATCTACTCAACATAGTGCATTACGTATGGTATTAACATACAGTATACAGTACATATAAATTTATAGCAACGTAGATAATGGTACTCACCATTTGCAGTGTTGACGCTGGGTCACCGTTATTATTAACGATAGCCATTATGAAAACTACTGTATACAGTACAGTGAGGCTAGGCTCAAATTTGTAATCCCCACCCCCCGAAAAAGAACTGAGAATAACATTAATGTATCTAATGAACATTACTGCTCATAATGCATACATACTGTACAGTATGTATGTAGTTAGCTACAGTACTTGATGCATTTGCGTTTGAATGACTGCAAAGCTGGCCTAGGGACTAGAGTTGACTTTACGAGTTCACCAAGTGATGTTTTCGTTAGAAGTAAACAATAAGTGACTTTTCTAGCTTACTTTTATTAAGTATAGCACTCAATACTATTCATCACATTCACTTTAAAAACCCCAAATTAAACCCATAAATTTGAATTTAAATCAATAAAATAACACTTTTCAACTGAACACCACGATGTGCAGACCAATACTGAACGAAAATGGCGGAGGTTGCCTTCCGATTCGCGGAAAAGACGCTGCGCAATAGGTGAATTTCAGTATCTGCGCAGCGTCACTTCCGGGAATTCTTCTGAAGGTCCGGAACTACTCTCGGACTTTTCCGGGAAATGCCGAAGTTTTCCGGTATTCCGGCTTGGTTTCAGTTTCCCGGAACGTTCTGGGAAAACCCCAGAAAAGTGAAAAAAGTCCGGGAAACCGGGTTCGGGAAAACGGGGTTCCACTGTATAGGCTCTATTATGAAAAAAAAACACCCGCGGCGAAATCACCCCGTTCTACCCTACATTTTTTTCAAGGCCTCATTTCCAGTGAAGATCGCGTGTAAATTTATAGGGAGTGAGTGTGTCGCCCACGATCCTCCCCTGGCTACTCCGCTGCAGAGAATTATGGATATTATTATCAACCAAGAGGATGGACATAAATACCACACTTTGAGTCCCTGGGTTGAAGTGTGATGTTACCATACTAAAATATGACCGTTTCACGAGTCTGTCTGAAAGGCCTTCCAAAGCCGTGAAAGTTTCACGGGTCCAGTTATTTCTTAGTATTAGATTAGATTAACTCTTTTAGAGAATTCGTAATGTTTGCCCATATCTTTTCCCGGATTTCCATTCTTTAATTATCAACTCTTTTACAGAATTCGTAAGATCTTGCTTTATGCCGTGGTTTCAACCTTCTTCTACGATGTTACACGCAATAATGACTCTGAAACTGTTCACGGACTATAGTAGACGTCAAACGTAATATCTAGAAGGTTCTGTAATGTTCTTGAACAGTCAAATCAATTTTAAAATTAAAACATCGTTTTCTGCAAAAACATTTTTCAGCCCCAGATCTGTGAAATATTATATAATTTATACTGGTAAATCATAATTTTTGGTTTTGTTGACATACATCAATTGATTACACTTAAATACAAATACCGTCTCAATATATTTACTTTTGGCTTGCTATATTTTTTTAAAATAAACGGTTTCATTGTGTATGATTATTTATTTCCCACACTGCTTGTAAAAATTTTAAACTTTTTTTGAGAATCTCATTGCACTGCCACTTCTACTGGATTTAGCAAATGCTGTCTTCACACCAGTATTTATCAGTGAATTAAGTTGTTTATTCATTGGAGTGGAAAAAAATGTTATCTTGTGGGTGAACTTATAATTGCTATATATACAATCATATCACTCAATTCATATGTAGGGCACTAATTTAGAAATTTAGTGATCATACATGAGTACCTTTATGAAATATAAAGTTTCAGTATTTAAGTGACACCCATTTATGGGATCTTTCTTTTTTCCCTGTATTATACGTTTTTCTCACCTCCAGCTCACTTGACACCATAGAGGACTTGACCCAGACGATCTTACTGCCCTTTACTTCTGACCCCAATTTACAAGTGGGAATTTTTATTCAAATCGCAATAATTTTATTCAGTCTGATCACTTCTATAAGCGTTTCAAATGGGGGAAAAGGTATTAATCATTATGTTCCTTGTTGAAAAATTTTTCAGATCATCTGCACGGTACGTCAGCCGACACAGCGCTCCGCCAGGCTGAGCGGCGGTCGGGTGAGCCAGCGCAGCCTTCAGCCAGGTAGCGCAGCAGCCAATCAGCCGGCTGGCGTCTACCTCTGGGGTTGAGCTGGGCTGCCTCTCCATGCCCACCAGTGAAGTCGGCGGGGCAGGTTCTCCGGTACCTGCCTCCTCCGACTTCACATCTAGCATTGATACCATTATTCCCGGCGAGCTTTGCTTCATACCTAAATATGCCCTTTACTAATGTAGCTAAAAGATTATATGTTAAATTGAATTTATAAAAAAAAATTATTTAAAAACTTAAAAAAAAACTTCTTCCTGCAAGGTACAAGGGAACACACCTGACTTGACCATGGGGTGTCCTCTCCCGCTACCGTCTTAGAAGTTTAAGACAGCAGAAAAAAAACTCTGTCTGTGAGGGGTGGGTATCCGATGCAGTGAGCTTGCTTTAAAAAAAAAAAAAACTTCTATGTATTGGTTGCCCTGGACTTGTTCCACTCAGCTAGGCAGCCGGGAAGTCACTCCTCCTCATCCTTTGCCCTGAACTTGTTTCACTCTGATAAGAATTTCCACCCTATGGTGATTTTTTAAGTTCTGTAGAGGAATTCCCTGCGGTCAGGCAAGATTCCGGACCCTAGTTGATGGTACACTTCAATTTTTGGCTATCGACAGTTGTCATCTTAACATTTTACCAATTCCTAAGGGGTCCTCTGCCACCGGTAATGCCGCTAACATTTTATTAGGCTTGTTACTGTGCACCAGTCTTAGCGGCCTTTTCAACGGCATGCTGTCCTTTTAGATTCTTTACAGCTTCACCCATTCAATGTCATCATACCGAACTAAAGTGATAAGTTTATCCTGCATAATTATAATAGTTCATCACAAGTGAACTATCATGGTGCAGCGTCGCAGTGCTGGGGTGCCAATGCCCGTGGGACGCAAGTTGTAGTTACCTGCTTGCCGCCAACACCTCCCTAAACTTTAATCCTTCTCTATACTGGCTGCCCTGCCGCCGATCGTCTGCTTTTAATTAAATTTGGAATCATTAGGCGTTTCATCATTAGTAAATTATCGTAGATGCCGGCTAAAACTTTGAGGGATTAAATTCCCCTCCTAGGTGTCTATTTCCTTCGACTTAGTTCTTTGAAGAACTGATTCCTTAATTTTTTCAACTCTCTCTTCTGGATGCACCTGCGTGCACTCAAAGAGCACAAACTCATTGAGGTTAGTCAAATTTTTATAGTTTAACCGCCTCAATTTGTTAAGAGAGTAGATTTATTGGTATTTGCAATCTTAAATATACCGTGCGGAATAGCGCGGCCACTAGGGGGCGCTTTGACACATGTGCGGAATCCACTTATATTTCCCCTGTCTTCCTTTCTGTACCTCAGCGTTCCCCTGACCGGTTGGCCATTACGTTTGTCTGCGTGGGGGTAAGGCTGATACTCTTGTTTAGGTTTGTGTGGTGCATATGCAGATTAACAAAGAGTCTCATTCTTTATTATTCGCTTTTAACGTCCTGTTATAGTGCTGCAAGTACATGATTGCTGTTTGTGTGCAGCTGGTGACATTTGGTAGATTTCGGCTCCAGTTGGGACCAATAACTCAGTTCTGCCTTTGTTGTTGCTGCGGACGAGCCGGGTGACTTCTTCCTATCTCTGTCATTTATCACCGTGCAATTTCGTCTTCTCTTCTGGCGGAGTGGCGTCGGTTTTAAACCTTGCAGCGTTCACCTTCGTGCTTGCGACGTCTGGACTTTGTTTACCGCCAAGACCTTATTTATGTGATTTGTGCCACCAGTTAGCCTTTATAATAGTTACCGTACCTGTCGGCAGTTTTATTGAACTTTATGTAATGGAGCACTGTATTTTCTTTTGTTAAACTTCAGATTATCTACATTTGTAATTATTTATTTTTCATTTTCAAATTTTCTTCTTATAGAATTTTCATTTGATTAACTTTGTTACAGCATTGTAAAGATTAACTTCGTTGAAGCGCTGTAAATTTTACTGAACTATTTCAGTTTGGACTTCAACCTGTACAGTTCTTGTTATGAAGTCAGATCAATTTAACAGTGAAGTGTACTGCTATTTTAAATGAATTAGTCTGTCAGCAGACAGCATGCTCTTGGTTTGGAGAGTTTACCCTTTCCTTCAAGTAGAATTTCCTTCACACTGACTGTGCTGGGAGTGTTACTCTGTGCGGTGTTTCGTGCTAGACTGCGAGAGACCTGGAGTAAGACCCTTGACGATAGCTACCTGCACCTCTTTATAGCGGGGTTGTCGCTAGAAAGGTACATGCTAACGCAATCTAATAGCTCATTCTTATAAGTTGATTTTACGGCAACAGAAGATTACTTCACATGTCAACGACGACGTCGACCAAAGCGTTCAGTGACAGAAAGGTCACACCACGTAAAGAGCTGGCAAACTTAAGCCTCAAACGAATCCATGCCTCTTCCTACATTGCCCTGAACTTGTTTCACCCGGCGATGCCGGAACCATCTTTTGACCTGAACTTGTTTCGCCCCGTCTACACGGGGAGCCCTGTGCAGATTTTGTGTCCCACAATAGAAGCGAAGGACTGATAGTGATGCCCTTGGCAGGCACTACCTCGTACCTTACCTCAGCGGAGGCCCCGCTAGGAATGTGTGCAAGATCTCTTACCTACCGCTGTCCTGAACGGGTTTCCCCGGCTACGCCGGAAAACCTCCCGTCCCGCCTTGACTGGGACTTCCGCGTCCCAGCTATGCTGGAAGCGCTACCCAGCTCTTGTCTCAGGGCAGTTGCGAAACGCTGATAGTGATGCGCTTAGCATTTACTACCTTTGCTCCTTGCCTCAATGGTGTTCCTGCTAGCATTACACTCTGTCTCTTACCAACAGTTGTCCCGAGCTGGATTCGCCCAGCTACGCCGGAGACTTTACACTCCACGACAGTTGCCCTGTGCTTGTGTCGCTCCAACTACGCTGGGAGCACTACTCAGCTCTGCGTCTCACGACAGATACGAAATGCTGATAGTGATACCCTTAGTATTCACTACCTCCCTTCTTGTCGCCGCGGTGTTCCCGCTTGCATGCACCCTGTATCTTTTTAATTGCCCTGAACTGGTTTCGCCGGAAACTTTCCAATCGACATCGTTTTCCCTGAACTGGTGTCTCTCCAGCATCTATGCTGGGAACGCTGTACTGCTCGGTCTCACTCGGCAAAATACCAAGGCTGATAGTGATACGCTTTACACTAACTACCTCGCACCTGCCCCCAGCGATGTTCCCGCTAGAAATATGGTACAAGCATCATCTCCTACTTACCGTTGCTCAGAACTGGTTTCTCCCGGCAACGCCGTAAATTCTTCTCTCCACATAGTTGGCACTGTACTTGTGTCACCCCAGTTACGCTGAGAGCGCTCTACGGTGCCTCGCATCAGACTGCGAGAGACCTCAGTATACCCACTACTTCGTTGCAGCAGCACACCGCTAGGAATGGTACTCCAACTCTCTTGAGTCAATCAACGATGTAGATAACCCGGCAGTGGTTTATCTTATAACACCCAAAATTGCTCTCACCAAGTTATTTCTTTGACAAAACGGTCTCACGTCTGCTATGGTCTTGTAAGCCCAGGCTACGAAGTAACATATCTCGTTACGAATTTCCCCTGGACCGTTTCACTCGGCTTTGCTGGAAACTCTCTTTCGGCCTTTCGCCTCAGAAGCAAAACTTTAACGTTACCCCCGTCTGTAGCCATCGCACGATTGCTCAGCAGTTTTCCCTGTTGGAAACTCCATTGACCGTCTGGGTCAATCCTATCTGCTCTTAGCACGATTGCCGAGGTGCTGCCTTACTATCTCCATAACTGCGTTGACTGAATGACTTCCCAGCTTCTACAGCGAAGCTTATCCTGTCGACCTTAAATGACAGTCCTTCACGAAAGATCCATCTCCCTTATGGGGCTCGCGTCAGACGGCGACCCACCATTCTACAGCTCATAGGTATTTACCCTGGGGAGTCTGCATCGCGCTAATGCGTCAAGCATTTCTGAGCCTTAATATCTCTTATCGAGCTCCTCCAGTACCCTTGCATTCTAGCAGCTCTGATCTCAGATACGCTACACTAGTACACAGTAGCCCCAACGGATGTGTCCGTACTCAGGATACTAACTACGTCCTAGTATCATGAAGATACATATAGCTCAAGCATGGTGCTAGCATTATCGGGACACCAGTCTGGCCACCCGCTTTAAGCTCTCTATTAACTCGCCCATGCTCGCATGGTATCTACAGACATGTTCTCGTAACAAGACTTAAGCAGTTGTCTCAACTTTTGGAGTTCAAAACCTCACTCAGGTATCGCAGATCTCCCGTCTGTTACGGCAGTTCCTTCCCCACTCCGTTCTTACGGCTCACCCGATTGCCCATTTTGGTTTGTTGCTACACTTCTCGAAGCCAGTCACGTCTATACAAGATCTAGTTCTCTCGTACTCTGGGGCTCCCAATTGTTCTCTTAATAATCTTGCCAACTCCATACTTTAGCTCTTATATCCAGAGCCGAACTAACAAATCTGCTCGTACTCCGCACAGGAGTGAGTTTTACCTTGCCCTTGTCATTATACGCACGTGTGTGCTTCTCACGATGTAAAATTACCCCTGATGGCCTCTCAGGTAATAAAAGCCCTAGCTAGGCCTTGGTTCCTTCTAACGACCTCTATTTTCAATTTGCGGTTACCCCTCAGGAACCGTTCCTCTTCACGTCATGGCCCCTGAGGCAAGATTCATTTCTAGCAAACGTTGACCGAGGGATACCACCGCCCTTGACATCGGGGCCGCAAGTCCATTATAATGTCATGACACCAAGCCCTGAGTATACACACACCCTGTTGTTCCAGCTTATGATACGGGCTATCTACTTCAACCATCACGTCTCAATCTCATCTAGCTCTGCTACGAGATGTTTTTCCCACTTGTGGGCCCTGCAAGCGCTCCTAATTCAGGCACTCGCGTTTAATCAATCCCAGGCTTCTATTGGACGCCCTAACTTCTGAAATACCCCCGTGACCCTTATCTCGGGCCTCTCGGCCCAGAATCTTGTCCTCCTAAGTTCCTATCCTCAGGCCTGGCCCTGCGGAAATCTCTTGACGTGACGCTGTTACACTAGTTAATTCCCTTAGAACCCAATAGGGTAGAGCCCGGTATTCTCGGTTCCAAGGAATTTGTTCCTGCAGCTCTTGATATGCAAATACCGCCTAGAGTCGGGTAGCCTAATGTCGTGAAAACTGAATTATATTTAACAGGCTGGGACTTGATATGTGTTGGCTAGTCTCTGCCTTTACAATCTGATCTCTGATCGCATCCATATCCACATTTTACCTTTCGGGACGTCGATAATAGGTCCTGTACTGTGTCAAGTGAGCTGGAGGTGAGAAAATATGCTTGTGACAAGCCAAGGGCGCCGGAACTCTCCCTTTTTCTCACCAACAGCGAAATTGGCACCGTGAATGCCTCCCACCTCCCCGTCGCGACCAGATGGTTGCGTGGGTGTGGAAAGACAAGCCGGCTAACCCCTCCTCCCCCCCTCCCAACGTAGACGCGGGCTTACTGGCTGCTGCGCCACCTGGCAGAAGGCTGCGCTGGCTCGGCCGACCGCCGCTCAGCCTGGCGGTGCGCTGTGTCAGCTGACGTGCCGTGCGGCGGCCTAGCAGATGATCTGAAGAATTCTTGAAAGAGGACCATAATGATTAATCCCTGGTCTTCCTTTTGAAACGCTTATGGAAGTAATCAGACTAAATAAAATTGTTGCGATTTGAATAAGAATTCTCCCTTGTAAAGTGGATCAAATGTAAAGGGCCGTAGGATCCTTTGGGCTAAGTCGTGTATGGTGTCTAGTTCGCTTATGGTGAGAATAAAGGGCGTCTTCTGGCGCCCTTGGCTTGTCACTAGCATATTTTCTTTCATTTCTCTTGAAAAGTACCTACTGTATTTTCAATCTAGTTTAAACCAGAATTGTTGAGTTAAATGTTTCAAGTCCTACTCAGACTCCTGAAGCAATTGGGCTTCCGACTCCAACTCAACCCTCAAATCCGCATCCTTTAGTTAAACCACTATTATTAAAATTGTAGCGATGTTATTTTGAATTGAATCGTGCAACATTTTTTAATAGTAACTACATGGTAAAACGTGTGGCGCAGACAATTACCGAGGACATTTTTTTATATTTGCGCCAGATGGTGACAGCAATGACGTCTCAAGCATAGCTAGCTTCTTTTTTTATATACTAAGTTCACTGACGTAAAACTTGATTGGTGTAGCTAGCTCCATCCTTACGAAATTTCATTGATGCCATACAACAGCTCAGCACCCCTGGGTAAATCAAAATAATAACCTTCCAGTAGAATGCTTTCTAAATGTAGGTATACTCAGAACAGATCTTCCTAGTTGGGAGACACTGTTTTTTAAGAAACTTGAAATATGCAGTAAATTACCTCAATGCAATCGACATCTTTTTAGCAATATTTTTTAGTTCTACACCATCAAGCTGACTACGATGTACAAAATCGTTTTCATTAGCAGTGTTGAAAGTGTAGTTCTGGTATAATGTTAATTTGTATTGTGAAAGATTTACAGGCAAAGCCTTCTGATGCCAGGGATGCGGTATTGGATTTGAAGGGGAGTTCGATACCCATTAGTCTTAGGTATTTGGAGTTGTAATATAGGGCCTCACTCCAGAGAATAACTTTACAAAAATATATTTTTTTTAATTTCTTCAGAATTTTTTAGCCTTTAGTGGTGAAAACGATGGAAGACAATGTCAATGTTATTAGTTTGGTGTTGTTTTTTAATCCGTCTGTTAACCAATGACGATGAGAATCTTGTTTATGTAGGTGAAGTCTTGCATATTGCTACGGTAGTTATTAATATTGTATGAACCAATAATTAACTCCAAATTACAAATACTGTAGTACAAATAATGCAGGATTCCATTGCAAATATGTACTGTTTTCTGGCTCAAAGCAGGTTTATATTTCTAGCATAGAGGACTTAGCTTGATATGCAAATTATCTACATAATATGTATGAAATGCAAATATATAACTACGCAATATAGTGCTAATGATGCGAAATATTGTAACAGTCATAAAATACTCTTTTCAGCTCAATATTTGTAGATATTTTGGTAAAATGTAATCGTCAAATTTAATGGTCATGCTAATGTGCTAATTATCAGTCCTCTAGCAATACCACAAGTTGGAGCCAGAACAACTGAAACACTTGGATTTCAGTCATTCAACTTGACTCCGCTACCCTGCTGAGAGCAGTCAATATCTAGTGTATTCAGTCTAAGAAACTCAATAATATTAGCTTCTGTTTGGTTGTTAGTCATGTTACCTATGACATGAGATTTTATATAGCTGTGTTTTGGCCAAAATTATTTGAAGTTGAAATTTGTTCTGTGAGGGAGTGAATAATAATGCTTTCCTAATATTCTTTCAAGTCTACCAGTTTTCGCTGTTTGAATGTCAGGCTAAAATCAGGTTGTGCGCAATTGGTTATTGATTAACGACATAACTATAAGAGTAATGGCTCATTAAACGTTTGGCCATTACCACAGCATAGGTTTTTTTTTGGGGGTGGCTAACAGATTTTGTTAATCTTAAAATCTGCCTGTGTATTTCTCAAGAAAATTCTCCGTGATGAAGCAGAAACATATGAAAATTATTTAAACCTAACTTGAATGGGTTTTAATGGCAAGGAAAATGCTATTATAACGTGACCTAAGCCTGTTACAGTTCTAAATTAAAAAATTTCTTCTACAGATTTATGATTTATTTATTTACTTTTTATTATTTTTTGCAAGAAGTGCTATCATGTTTTTATAACAGTAAGTAGCTAAGTTGTATGTGTTATGTTTCCCCCGACTGAAGAATCAAGTGTCGCATGAATTCCTGTGATGCTTAACCGTTGGGTATATTATGATTTTTTGTGACATTTCCATTCCTTACCATATTGTGTGTTTATTCCAGGCGATATTGAAGACTTCCCAGGCCTAGACAGTCTGCCATGCTACAAGGTATATTCCAAACCATTGCAAGATGGTGATCAGCTGTTGACTATCAAAGCTCAGCACTCGGAAGTTCTTCCCAAACGCTTGAGTGCAATGAGTCGGAAGGATCCTCAAAATAACACTACAGTTATCGTTGTTGGAGGAGGTTTGTAATATCATTTTATAGCTATACTTGTACTTGCTGCAAATTACATAAGTCTTCCACTGTTGGAGGGCTTGTGTCACCGAATTTATTAATATCCATGTCTCATTTGAAACCCGCAGGGGATATCCTGTCGTCTTCCTCCGGTTTCCTGTCAAATCATCTTTGGACCTATGCCCGAGGGCTTCCTGAGTGACTTGTCAGCAGGGGGCGTTGTATCTGACCATATTTCTTGCTGATAAAGTTACTATGTATGGTTAGATAGGTTCTCTATACTGTACTTCCTGTTCTGTTCTATGAGGTTTGCCACCGTATAGGTACGGTAAGCGACTCATCCCATGGGATTTCTATTAGCTCCTTTTTGGAGGCCACGGATATGAAATTTCTCACGGGGTTTCTTTCGTCTTTCTTCTTCTCTTTTCGTGTTTCACCTCGTGGCCCTGGGCGGCGTTGATGCGCAGATATGTTCACCCGTGTCGTATAGGGTTAGAGATGCTTTGCACTATTTTCCTGTTCTAGCGCACTGGCCCTTTACACCGTTAGAACTCATCCGAGTTCACGCACAGTTTGAAAGCTCACGGCAGAAAAACCGAGGTAAAAATTGCTGTGCTTTCCGACGCGAAAAAGAGCGTATTGCCTATCTCCTCAGTGCCTACTAGTAAATCTTATTTCTGCTACTACTCCTTATCAGTTGCTAATGAAAAGCCGATTTTGGAATGAAGTGTAATATATTGTGTTTCGACGGGTGTGAGTTCTAATTGAGTTCGTCACTTTACTTGGTTGTGAGAGTGAACTTCTAGGCCGAGTGATGTATCAGGCTACAGGTTGGATGGTGAAGGAATCTCGTAAAGATCTTCCGCATTATTTACATCGTATTATACAAGACTTAGAAGATATGATCCAATAATAAGTAGCAAGCATGCTACCTGATAGATGCAGACGACAGAGTACAAGTCTACATCTAAATAGTGTTAACAAGCAGAAATGCCGTAGGCAATGTTGGTACTGCAATGCCAAGTACCAAATTAAGCTGACGCTTGATCGTGCAAGCGCCTTAAATACGTATAAATCCCGGCTTCATTAGAACACCGGTAGCTCTCGCCGGATTCGAGTCGGAAGTCCGTGGGTATTCGAGTCGGAAGTCCGTGGGTAAATTACTTTATGTTTACAAGCATAACAAATATCTTCGAGACTCTGGCTGCAGGCTTGGACAGACAGCTTTTACCAATGCAGGTTCCGGCCGGAAGGTCATAGAGAAATACACACGTCACTCAGGCCGTGCTGGTAAACCAGCACATTTTTGCATGGTCATAAACGACCTTCTAAGTTCGTTATCCTAGAAGCTCTGAGCTGAAGAAGCCGGCGGTGGCTACATCCGCCAGGCATGACTTCGCATGACACAAAGACTGTGTCTATACCTTTGAATGTTACTGGCTAACACACTGGAATGTTGTATGTGCGAAGTGCATATATAACACACCCTCCTCTTTTAGATTCTACACAGTCGTTGGTTTACATTGATACTTTACAACTTGCTTACGTACACGCGAAGAACGTCTCGTGGGTGGAGAAGTCGGAGGAACAATGTTATCAATACACGACCTTGTGCTCAAAAATGAGGAACTTTCGAGATGGCTGGCGTAGTTTTTTCTGCTGAAATGTTAGTGGATACTGTACGAGGCAAAAGTTGCTTAAGGTGTCTTTTCAAGGTTTTATCAATGTCTTTAACGTATAGCTACCTCATAAGTATTGACGCCAAGTATTTTTGTTACAACTGCTTCGAGCCATTTGTTGCCATCTCGCAAGTTCAAAGCAAGCACATCATCACCAACATCAAAGGTAGAAATATCAACCAACTTGGGTTGTTTCCTATCATATAAAAGAAAAAGATTCAGTCGTTCCTTGATAGTTTCATGGGGCGCTTTTTGGCGCCATTGCCATGTCACCTCTAGCGACCGACCGCCCTACTTAACCTGCCCTACGAAGAACAAGGCGAAGGTGACTAGGCAGGTAGGCCGGCAGCTGCTCGCTTTCTTGGTGGACGTGATCGCGTGAGGTGCGTGTGTGTTGGAGCTGCTGCCGACCCAGGATCGTAAGAACAGTGTAGCTAGGTACCTCGATGTGTTTGATTATTGGTACTAGCTCCTGTTTGTGTAAATACCGTAAGTCTACTGTTGCTGTCCTGGATGGGTTGGTGAGTGGTTCGACCTGGGAGTTGGGAAGTTTGTGGCTTGATGCCTTTGTTTGTTTACAGGTTAGCCCAACTATAGGGGGACCCTCCAGGCCAGCTGTCGTGGTGGCCGGTAGGCTTGCAGCTCTGCACTTGTACATAGTTTGCCGCAGTTCTCTGCTTTGTAAATATTTCCCTCCCCTTATAATATATTCCCATCAATTGTAAATATCTCATTCACCTCACTATTGGCTTGATTGTCGGCAATCCTCCGG
>LQNS02015106.1:14013042-14025413 GCA_001587735.2 Parhyale hawaiensis
CATCCTATTTTCTATAAAAAGTTTTTCCAAGCTTGAAAGAAACCTAAATTATCGGTTAAACTGATGCAGTTATTTGTCATCATGAAACTGAGAGGGCTCTCTCCATTTCATGATAAACTTTTTCTCTCAGTTTCAGGAGTTTGCCTGTTGTGGCACTTGTTAAGTTATCTTAACAGCTGACAGTTTTTTTTTTTTTTGTAAATGAGCAGTTGTGTGGGCAAGGGCTCAGCAAAAAATTCAGACTATTGGCTGCGAAAACTCGTTTATTTGAGTATCGTGTGAACCCCAATTAAGATTTTTTGTGCGAGCTAGCTGCAGTCTTGATAAAAGTTAGATCTTTTTGGCGAGCCTTAGATTATCTACCTTGTAGCCTCCTTGTGCTGCAAATATTAACAATTCAGACAATTCTTACTGATTCCGACTCATTTTCATAGCAAAATAGGCCAATGCTCATTACATCGACTCCGACTCGTGGCTCTAGTCACTTTCCAACTTCGACTCCTTGACATTAAAATTTGCCGACTCCGCAACCCTTGTAGAAGCGCCTAGTCAGTAGTAGAATATTTGTGGAAACTGGTTAAAAGCTATTAAACTTAGTAAAGGTGTTGCAACAAAATCTATATAAAATGGTAGTATCTAATCATTTTTGATTTGTGTATAAATATGCATTTGTTGTTATAATGTTTTTAATTGAACTTTCGAGATTTGTCCCCTCAGATGTTCATGCATGTTCAGTTAAATCATACGCAATATCTCATGAAGTGTCAGATTCCCTGAGGGGGCATTGGATGGGTCATAGGTTTAGGTTAAATAAGTTCGCCCAACCTATGTTATGAGGAGCAGCGATCCTCAGGAAGACCTTGTACTTTACCTTAGCTAGGCCTTCGGGACGTCATCCTTCGTGCCACTTTGCGTCCTTGTGCTTTCGTACTACTGATGTAATTTTCCTTTGTTCTTCCTCTTCTTTCTCGACTTACTGTGCCCGTGCGCATGATCCTGTGAGGGAACATCCTCATGTATAGGTCACACATTTCTATCGACATACTATTTGTCCCTTACTTCCTTGTGAGATCACCTTTGTTGTGGAAATAGACTTAAATTACTCAATATAGTAATTAGAGAAGCACTCTGACAGCGAATAGCTCCACCAAGCAACGCCAGGTTAACGAAAAAAATCAAACTAGTCCTGATACCAAGATGTCTATTTGATCATCACCAAAAGTGGCTTATTAGTGCCCCTTAACATTCGTGACAGCTCCTGTAATTTTCTGGAAGATCCGTCCTTAACTTTTTGACTTATGTTGTAACCAATGTTATGATGATTATATATTCAAACACACAAACGGACGAGCAGCTCGTCAATAAAATTTGGTCTTTTGTGCCTGTTAACATTTTTAACAGTTCCTACAAATTATATATACAATAGATGCGTTCACAACTTTTTGAGTAAATTTCTGACTAACCTATAGCCCCCAGGGTGATTGTATGGGTTACCTTACCCTTTAGCTAAGCCCTCGGAACCTCTGCCTTTTGTGCCCACTTTGCTTGCTTCCGATTTCATACTCCTACTGATCTTGTTTTCATTTTTTTCCTCTTCATTCCCGATTTGCTGTTTCCCATGCGCGTTGGTCCTGTGTGGAAACACCCTCGTTCTTGGGTTCCATGTGTTTATCGTCATGCTATGTTTTTCTTCCTCTGTGATACCGCCTTTGTGTTACGAAACATTTCTCACATATATACGTTTAGGTAACTTTGTATGTGTGTATATATATAGGAGGTAATTATAGAAATTCATAAAATTTACCTTCTAGGTACTGTAGTGTTCTATTTCATAGAAAGGTTAGAAACTGTGAAAATGTCAGAGCCTGCTCATGAAAGACAAGATGCAAGGACCACAAAAGAATTCAAGTGTTACAGGAACCGTTACACTCAGGTCTATAAATTTTGAGGCCCGTCACTAAATGTAAACAGAGAAGGTTGTATAGCAACAGTCAATGTTTGTGACGGGCCTTAAAATTTATAGACCCGAGTCTAACTGTTCCAGTAACACTTGAATTATTTTGTGGTCCTTGCATCCTGTCTCCCATGAACTGGCTCTGAGATTCTCACAGTTTTGTGTCAAAATATTTTCTAACCTTTCCATGAAATAGAACACTACCTAGAAGGTAAATTTTCTTAATTTCTATTTTTTTACCTCCTCTATATACATGTACATACATGTAAACACACACACACAAAAAGTTACCTAAACATACAGTATATACATGAGAAAAGTTATGTAACATTCGTTGTGAAACTGAAACTTAAAGTTCTGAATATAATAATAAAGCATATAGTCAAACGGACTAAACGATCATCACCAAAATTTGGCGATTTGTTTCTTTAACGTTTCTGACAATACCTGCAAATTTCTTAAAAATCCGTTCATAACTTTTTGACTTGTTTTACTAACATCCTTGAAAACAAACATAGAGACAAGTAGACAGCGTCACAAATCACAAGAGTTTGGTCTCTTGCTCCTAGTAACAATCCCAACAATTCATGCAAATTTCATGAAGATCCATCCTTAACTTTTTGAGTTACGTTAAGTAGAAAAAATGGAGGCAGACCAACGAACTGTTAAACGGATCTTCACCAAAAGTGAATCATCTGTTCCTTCTAACATACCAGACATTCCTTGTGCATTTTGTAAAGATCCGTCCATAATTTTTTCAGTTTCGTTTGTGAAAGACACAACAGAATAACACACAAACTCTGGTTACTCGTGACAGAGTGCAAGATCTTCACTCGAGTGGTTTGATAGGCCAACAGTTAATTGATGTCGTGCTGTCTTCTTTAGGCCAATGAGACCGCCGGTGCCTGGTGCGCAGCTGCCCGGAGTCTTCACACTGCGCAGCCCTGCTGACGGTACTGCCAT
Source organism: Parhyale hawaiensis (assembly GCA_001587735.2). Classification (NCBI taxonomy): domain Eukaryota; kingdom Metazoa; phylum Arthropoda; class Malacostraca; order Amphipoda; family Hyalidae; genus Parhyale; species Parhyale hawaiensis. The sequence goes on from LQNS02015106.1 coordinate 14,015,960, forward strand.
ACTGGAGCACTGCACTGGCCAGCATGTTGTTGTTGTGGGCACTTCCTTCATAGGTGAGCTCGAACTCGCATTATTCTCGAAAATTTCTGTTCTTTTTTAGAACAGCATATTGACGCATTATTCTCGAAAATATCTGTTCTTCTTTGAACAAAATATTGACGAATGTATCTTCGAACATTGTGGATTGGAAGAATTAATAAAAGACCCGGTCCGCGTTTATTGAGCTAGTGAATGATCTAGCCCCTAAGAGGACATTGGATGGGCCATAGGCCATAATTAAGGTACTCGCACAAAAACAATTCACTTGGCTTGTTTAGTTTGATCATTCACAGGACTCGATTTCTAGTTACCTTAGAAACAAAGGAGACCTTAAGATGTGGTTCTTCCCTGCCAATCACTATCACCCCCAGTACGTCATCATCCTGGACGTCACACCCCGTGTCCCGCAGCAGTCGCGTGAAGACCAGCCTCGTGTTAGTTGCCCGACCATCAGCCTTCAGTTTTGCAGCCTTGAGAACGCCTTCAAATTTCTTGCCTTGAAATTTTAGCACTGATCCAATCGATTCTTGCTCTAATTCATTCAGCCGACAGTTTACATCCTTCACGGCGGTTTCGTCGTTAGGGACATCACCCCGTTTGCTAGTCGAAGCAACTGGGAACATTTGTTTGTGCTCTGATCCAATATCGTTTCCGCGGTTAGCACTTTTCACAACAGCGGTATACGACTTCTGCTTATTCTCTAGCACGTCAATTGCTGCTTCCATAGATTCATTTTTCAGTTCCAGTCGTTCAACAGAGTCAATGATGTCCAAGTTGACTGCGTACAAACGGTCCAGACACTCTATAACTTTACCGCAAAACTCTGATGGCAGCTCAGGCTGCACCAGACTTTGCGACGATTGCTTTTTCGGTGGTCGTCCTGGCTTCTTCGTTTTCACTGGATCAAATCCTACTAAGAAAACAGACCATTTTATATATATTCGCCGTCTGATCGCCGAGAGTTTGGGTTGCCGCAGTTCTTGAAACAGTTTCCTCGTCACTCGAAACACAGGAGTCTGATGCTTCGGACAATTCACCGGGGTCAAGTCCCCCAATCGAGACACCAAGCGACCAATTAGTCGTTTTCTCAGTCATCACCTTGTTTTCGGCACTCAGCGAGGGAAACGCAGCACTGGCACAGCAAGAGATTACGTATATATACCTGTGGCGTTAACGTTACTCTATGTATGGAAACGGCCAGCAACGTACGGTATTTATGGCCCGAGCACAGATACGGACCGTCTGAAATCCGTCTCCGACCAGTAAACACGACGATAAAGGAATTTTATATGTAAATATAGGGATATGTGTATAAGCACTTATAATGATTTGTAAATGTTTTGCCCAATAAGTAGTATAGGCTTTTAGGGGTTTGTTCCCAATTTTATTAGGTGGATTGCTTTTCTATTTTAGATTTTTTTTTGTACTGTGAGTTGGAAACAATAAAGATGTTGATTACTTGGGAAGTAATAGACTTCAACAGAGTTACCCTAAGCTAGCCAGTGGCCATCTTAAGCGAAAGTCGACTGGCGTCTCTCCTTGCCTGGGCCTGGGACAACCCAGAGTCCTAGCACAGCCCTTATCTAACCAAGAGTCCCCTCTACGCTTGGAGTCTGGCTATACGCCTCAATCCGACTTAGTGACCGAGGCTCCAGCCTAGGTGCGCATCTGTTCCCTGCTGAGATCCTTGTCCTTCCCTCCGGGAAGGGGTCATTCTTATTGGCGCCCACCGCAAGGGAATTGACTCTTTGCAGAGTGCCGTGACCCGAACTTATCCAGTCCGGATGAGCCTCAGGGAAGTTTCGCTCTAGGGAACTTCCAAACTGGACTACTCAGCACTTCTGTGTTTCGAACCTCCGGCTCTCCTGGGAGAAAAGCCATATGCCGGTAAGGGACTCCTGCAAGGGAGACCCCTGTCCTGGCTTAGCTGGCTCAAAAGGTAGCCAGATTTACCGCTAGCCTTGTGTCCGATCTTCAGGTCCCAGCCAACCTCCTGTTCCGGCATGGGGCTTCCTTTTAGAAAACAAACTGCGTCGGTCGCAGGAATCAGACCATGAATCTACAACCATCTGTGGTTGGAGCTTGGATTCCTTTCTAAAGGAGTGGCCGGGAGACGGACCCCAGGGCTATCGTGCGAGCGTTTACTGAGCGATGCTCTTAGACCTTACTAACGAGGGCCCTATATGAGCTAAAAAAGAATTAAGTTCTAATAAAGCTTGAAGGGACCCGTTAATCAAGGTCCCAGTGTAGGACACGCGAGATCTATATTCACGCTGGACCTTCTTGGAGTAGTCCGAAAGAACAGTTTAATTCATCGTTACTTCAAGGAAACTCAGTACCTTGGGAAATTTCCTTAAAGCTCCACTTCAAGGCACAGAGCCACTAATGCTACGCTGAGCCAATTCAAGGCGTAGAGCCGCTGCATCTATGCTGAGATGAGTCAAGGACTCTGGCTTCGTCTTGTCCTAGGCGTACTGTATTCCTAGGTCTCAGGGTGAAGTCTATCCAAAACTAAGAAACCTGGTATCCAAACTAGGGTACATCGTCCAGCTATCAACCGTAGCAGGAGGCAATGATTTGCCCAGGTTTAATTGGCAACACATTCATGTCTCCAGCAGATTGTTTCCCTCCCGGAGTTGAGGGTCAACAGTTAACACGTACCCCGTGTTTAAGTTCGAAAATTCGGAGGATCATGGATATGACTCCCAAAGGAGCTTGAGTAAACTTTATTCGCGCCACAGGCTTATCGAAGAGCTAAAGAGACTATGTGCAGCAGTCTCCCTCCGATGCCTCCTGAAATCCTCATTGAGGTTAGGGCCGAGGATGGTCCCTAGGTGACACTGCACTGAGGCAGAGTCCAAATAATCTAAGGAATCCTGTGCCCACGCGTCTGTAGAGGCCTAAGTCCAAGCTTGGCTACCACTACCCAATTTTCACCCGACTGAAGTCCGTCGAAGCTATATCACCTGTCGGTTGATGATTACTCGCTTATCTCTGCCCCCCCCCCCCGGTATGTTGCATTTCGCGACTAGGTTGAGCTGGGCCGCAAGTAAAGGTCAGAACCTCCACAGGTTGGCTTTTACTAGAGCTGAGTCCACTAATTGAACTGCCGGGTTCCTGCAAAGCTTCTACCCGTGTGTTTTCCCGGGATTAAGACCCGCAAGGTTCTTAGGGGGATACGCTCAGTCCCGATGGAAGGCTTCCTGATGGGACTAAGTACAAACCAGGTCACTACATATCAGAGCCAACCTGCAGTGAATGTCACAATCCCTGATACAGAACCAGAGATGTTTCCTTACAGAATTCTGTTAAGTCCCAACCTCCTATGTGAGCAGGACTTGACTGAGTTTTATTATTATTATTAGATTCATTGTTTTACCACCCCAGACGCAGCACGGTGATTCAGGAGTGAGAGTAACTAAGTTTTAACCATGTGCACATCTACTGAAGTCGCAGTGGTCTGCAGATTTTTCGACTTAGGAACAGAACAAGTGGTCACTCTTCTACTCCCTTAAGAGAGCAAGAGTGCACCTCCCGTTTTTTTTTTACATCCGGGACTTCCAGACCTACCGGCTTTTCGGCATCTGGGCGCCATCTTGGAATCGGCCCAGATAGAGAATCTGGCCGATTTAAGCATCCCAATGGTCGGAAAACGCTCTTCGGTGGCATTATATATGCTTGGCGGACATGTTAGGGCACTAAGGCCTACCAACCATGTGAGAATATACATGCTTGGCGGCATTGCGAGCGCGCGCAGCCTAACCAAGCAAGCACAAATATATAAGCTTAGCGGGCTTGTTAGGGTACTAAGGCCTACCAATCAAATGTGAATATGTGTGCTTGGCGGACTTGTTAGGGCATTAAGGCCTACCAACCAAGACTTGAGGCAACAATATATTTGGTGGAAGTCTTTTGGCACAAGTGCCTACCACCTAAATGTATCGCTGTGCTAGATGGAATTGTTAGAGCATCAAAGGCCTACCATCCAGTCTTTGATGTTACGTTAACAGGTGGCACAGAAAGGCTGTAAGGGCCACCACCGCAAAAATAGCGAAAATCATACGGCAATATTCTTCGCGGAATTGTTAGACCCACTGGTGCCTACCACGAAGTATTTAAGCAAACAATATACCTGTTGAAATTCTTGAGACTCGAGGGCCTACCACCATATATTTATTCCTCTATACCGAGGAAAAATGAATTACGTTAACTTTAATTCAAAACACAAAAGCACCAAACAACACTGTCATTGGTCTTCGGAAAAAATAGCTGGTGCAGCTCTGTGAACACAAGGAGACATGAGTTGAGAATCAAAGATGGCGGCTCTCTAGGCCGATCACACACCAAACACAGTTTCCAAAACGTATCATAAAAAACGGTAAAAACACATTTCCTAACAGGATAAACAGTATTAGAGCACTAATAAACCGTAAGGGAAGTAATTCTCAAGCTCTAAGATCAATAAGTAAACACTAAGCAGCAGCTGAGACCAGAGCACAGATGGAGATGTTGCCAGTAGCGCGAGTCGTTACAGAGTGAGGAGTGCTGCTGCTGGGCCCCTGAGGTACCAGGTGGGCGGGGCCTAAAAAAAAAAGATAGAACACCGAAAGCTACTTACAATGAGGGTTACACCTCGAAACAGTCTAAACTACTATTTAGACGCCCCCAGAGTTGGGCGCTGTCGCGGGTCTGGTGCTACCGTCAGAGGTGTTCTGTCGGAGCGAGCCACTGAGAAAGGACATATTGAGCAGTTACTAACCATCATGTTTGTTGAATAATTATGTCGGAGTTGGGCATTCGCTTGTCCATAGAGCTGATGGTGGGCACTTGCAAGAGAGAGGTCGGGTGAGGAAGAGAAGCCATGGGTAGGGAGGCGGGTGGAAGTCGCCGTCGCGATCAGCTAACTAAGTAGAGCTGATTGTCTCATGAAGCTCCCCACCTGTGGCGGTGGAACGCTGGTTATTAGATGGGGACTAGGAAGAGTTGTGGCCGTTGAAGTCACCGCAGACCAGCACGTCAGAGGACTGAAGCGATTTTAAAAGGAGGGCCAAGTTTGAGAGCAATAGACAAGGCAGGAAGAGGTCAAAAGCAGATATTTTAGACATGCAAGGAGTTGTTGGGGGTAGTGACTCTCACCTCCGTAACTTTGAAAACCTCGTCGTCCTGGAAGAGGGTGACGGCGCCCAGTGGGGTGTTGCATTGGGAGTGGCGAACGAGGATAGGGGTCAGCAAGTTCTCTGCGTCTTTTCGCCAGCTATCTCCTCAACTGATACACCATTGCCATTGCCCCGTCTCTTTTGCCCTGCGGTTAGGCTACTATGTGATCCTCGCCCTCTGTGAGCGTAGGATTGGGCTTGGAGCCGCTCTTCGTAAGGAACCATACGATGGGACATTGACGTAAGTTGGCCCTTCAGGGGGCATAGGATAGCCCATTCAGTTAGGTTCGTCGATCATTTGTTGTGGGGAGCGGCATCCCCGAGGGACTAGTTGGTTACCATAGTCATTAGCTAGGCCATTGGAACGTCTAAGTCTCGTGCCCACTTTGCGTTTCCATTTTCATCTTCCAACTACTGATCTTTTGTTCTGTTCTTCCTCTTCTCTCCCGACTTGTTGTTCCCATGCCCACTGATCCGGTGTGGGAACACCATCATGCATGGGTTTCACATGCCTAGCGACATACTATATGTCCCTTCTTTCTTCCTCTGTGATATCGTCGTTGTGGAAACGGGGGCTTAAACTACTCACTGGATTGAGTTAGGTCTGCTCATCTTATGTAATGGGGAGCAGCAATCCCAGGAATACCCTCTAGGTTACCTTAGCTTTAGCCAGGTCTTTCGGGCAGCTTTCCTTCGCGCTGACTGGGTGCTCTACTGTGGGATTCCTCCCAAGTGACGTGATTAAGGTTTGTTATAATATCAGTCTTGAAAAGAAAAGCAAACTGTGCGGCAGACCAGGGCAATTATCACCCTATAGCAGTGACTACGTCTCTCTCAAAAGTGATAGATCTAGTGCTTAATAGACGAATGTCTCTGTGCCAGATGACTCAAGACAACCAATTTGGTTTTAAAACCGAGCATGGCTATATTCACACTCAGACAGGTCATAAAGCCTTTCATTTATAGTGGATCTCATATGTACTAGGCTTTTTCGATGCTAAGTCTGCACTTGACCGAATTCACAATTGCTCTATGTAAGTGTATATATACTTGAGAAACAAATACTGTACCTCCTTATTTTGTTAAGACGCTAAAGTATTGGTTTAAGCTCAAAGATGCTTGTGAAATGGGGAGCGGCAATGTCACCAGCATTTGGTATGACTACCGGCTCACGACCAGCATACTTACTCTCCCCATTCTCTATAATGTCTTCATTAATAGCAACCACATCCAACTGAACCTGCCGTTCGGTAATGTCACTCAACTCAATGGTGTCCATCTCACTTATTTGGACTGCTTCTCTTACCTAGGATATAAAATCAACAACGGTTTTCGTGATAACCAGGATGTAGAGAAAAAACGCGAGCGCTCCACGCAGTGGGCAACATGCTGATCAGAGAGTTTGGTCACTGCTCGGAAGAGGTTGAATGCCAACTGTTTCGCAGTTCCTGCTATCCCCTGCACTGTAACTCGCTTTCGTCGAAATTTTGGGCAGAATTCTATTGGATACCTATGTGTAGTCTATAATGACATATTTCGGCGAATTATGAATGTGCCGAGGTCAGCTAATGCAACTATGGTATTTACTCAAAAATATACTGATTGCCTCAAAGTCAGGACAAGAAAATGCACTCACAGTCTTTAGCGCAGGATAAAAAAAAAATTGATAACACCGTACTCAAGGTGATCTATAATGGTCCTGGCTACAAACTATCTAACATGTGCAGCCAATGGTAGCGCATACTCTTACCAAACCGGGACCAAACAATGGGCTGCAGTGCAGTGTAGTTTGTAATGATGGTATTACCCAATCTTTGTATATAATGTAACTCTTCTAAAAAGCTATTCCTTGTGTACCATCTATGTGTACCTAATAAAACATATTTATTTATTTCCTTCCACTTAGATACTACTGATGGTGTTTTTTTTCTATTCTTCGCCTTCTTTCCCAGTTTGCTGTTCCCATGTGCGTTGGCTTGTGCATGGGTAGTATGTAAGTCTATTCTTCCTTCCTGTATTTGGATCACAGTGTACTCTGTTGGCAGGGAGGCTTAAAATGAGAAACCAATACCACCGCAGGACACCCAGTAGGTTACATTATACTCAGCTCGGCTTTTGGGACATCTTTCATCTGTGCCCACTTTTCTTCCTTCCGCTTTCATACTTTCCTTTGTTTTTCCTCTTCTTTTCTGATTTGCTGTTCCCATGTGTTGATCATATGTGGAAATACCCTCGTGCCTGGGTTCCGCGTTTCTATTGGCTTATTTATTTTCTTGCTTCTTCTGTGAGGTCGCCTTCGTGGGAACGGAGCGTTAAGCTACTCAGCATAAGTGTGCGTCTCTACCTGTCTCTTTTCCCACTTTCCTTTGACTAATTCCATCCACTATCTACTCTTCCCCTGAACTTCCTCCGGACGAAGATCGCAGGTAGGCGCTACGGCGCACAGGAGTCAGATTCGAGAAAATTTGGGCTATTTTAAGGAGGGTGTAAAACAAAATTGTATGGCATCTGACATCTTTGGAGGCCAGGATTCTGAGTTGTGATTGGCCAGACACGTGCTGGAACCAGAAGTCGTTGGAGTTGGAGTCGGATTTCGTCCAGTTCGAGTAGTATATACTTGCTTCCTTGTGCTTCACTGCGCCATTTATAGTTCACTGATTAGTCATTAATAGCTATCGCCTGTTCAGTGTATGATGATTTGTCATCTTAGAGAGATGGTTTTTTTTCTCTTGCTCGTAATTTTCATAATTTCAAGCTTCATATGTTAGTTCCCTGCTTGCACATGTCGATAGCTAGCAGTTGTGTGCTCTCTCTTGGCAGGCATGGAGGTGGCCTCGCACCTGGCTACTCTCCACATATGCGCAAGTGTGAGTGTAGTGGGTAGAGGACGCGCTCCCTTCAGTCGCAGTCTCGGCACTATTGTGGGCAAGAGGCTGCAGCGGCTGCTCGAGGATCAAGACGTAACATTCTACATGAATGATGGTATCTCGGAAATCATTGGCGTGGACCGTGTCAAAGAGGTACGACAGAGGTACCTCTTGTCTTGCTTATCTCAGACCTTCCTAGTTCTTACACCGAGCAGTCGCATGTATTATGTTGAATTATAAATTCCTTTCTTAAGAAAATTGAAGCCACGTATTCCATTGTTCCCTTGCCTTCAAGCCAACTGGAAGCCGCTGAATTCAAGATAATGTTTGTACTCTTTGTTTCAAACATGAAGGCGCGTACGTCATAAATGGATATTGAATATAATCCTTTGAGAGTCTTAACTCTAACAAAAATGTTGCAGACATCGATGAAATGTTTACAATCCCGGGCAAAAAAGTTGATAAATCTTTCAATAATTTAGTTGAAGCTGTATTTCAAGACAAGGCTATGCATGGAAGTAGAGGGATTGCACAGTGGGAAGCATTTTCATTCCTCTGTGTTGGTGAGTTTATTCTATGCGATACGAGAATCAGTGCTTTAATGCCAATAAGACATTGGTGGCTAAGGTGCCATTGTTGATCGGGTAGTGTGAAATTAGTTCCTAAAGTTTTGTTCCAGGTAAATATTTAGCAAGTTACGCTATATAGAGTAGAATCGTTTCTATCGGCATACTTCATGTCCCGATTTCTTCTTTAGTGAGATCGCCATTGTAGTGGAAACGGAGGTTTTAACTACTGGCTATAAAAGGTAAAATTACTGCCAAGAATAATTACACAGGAAGTGCCAACTATTATTGTCAGCAGGTGCAGTGTGTACTGTACGTGAAAATATGAGTAACTGTTCTACTACTGCAGAGTAAGACAAAGGCACATTTAGTTGGTACAATGCAGGATAAATGTTGGATCACAAGTGAACCCGGTTGTCAAAAATGACAGGGAAGCATTTATATCATCACCTCTTTATCGTTGACGCCTATGGCCAATTTTCTGTTATAATTAGAACCAATTTTCCATTACCTAGAGCTCGCACTAATTTTCTGCTCTAGCTAGAACGAACTTTCTGCCGTAGCAAGAACTAAGTTTACTAAGCTGTGAATACTATCCTCGTTTGCTTTGATATTTCGATTTCTCAAGTCCAGCACTTGTAAGATAAGTGGAAAGAAGAGTGAATTGGGAGTAGCGCCCCCAGGGGGTTTGAGTATGTTACCTTAGCCATTAGCTAGGCCTTCGGGACGTCTGTCTTTCGTGCCCACTTTGCTTCCTTCCACTTTAATACTCCTACTGATCTTACTGTTGTCTGTTCTTCCTCTTCTTTCCCGACTTGCTGTTCCC
>LQNS02015106.1:14027767-14041603 GCA_001587735.2 Parhyale hawaiensis
TTACTTTAAGTGAACAAGCAGTAATGTTAATATTAGTAGAAACAATTATATCTTATTTTGCTTCTCGCGCGAGGGTGATTCTTAGGTAGCTCTATTGCGGAGCCAGTCCAGTTAACTCGTTTGGTATGTGATGGAACTGAGCCATGTCGATTAGATTGTGAATATATAGCTGTATTATTTCTAACAAATTAATGTACATACAATTTTTAATGTAAGCTGTAATATAATACTCCAAGAACACCTCCCGCCTGCGGAGAAATAAATGTCAAATGAATAAATTACCTTTACTTTTGGATGGCAGTGCTTATGTCAGTTACGATGGCCCATGGTTTTGTTACTTACATGATACTATATTATGATATGCTATGGTATAGTTTATGTTTTTTTATTTAATCGCAGTCCATATATCTTTGTAGTATATTGTCATTGTTCGTTGTCATCGTCAAGGTCCTCTCTGTCAGCTTGGGGAGGAGGCTTCTGTGGGGGCCTAGGTATTGGGGCCATTCGAAGAGAGGAAGAGAAGCATGGAAATGGGCAGCCCCAAGTGTGTCCAGCCAAACTCGCCGCTGAAAGATCAGTGGGGTGCCTAGCACATGAGAAAAAGTTACGGACAGTCTGTTGACTCATCCTGTAGAGCTGACAGGAAGAATCATCAATCCGTCCCTCACGAAACTTATCGTCGACTAAGCTTGAACAGTAGGCTAAGTGTAACTGAGAGAGAGTAGAACGGGAAGGTCTGATGAGAAGACTCATCCTCAGAGAGAGAACAATACTGAGGGATGTGAGCAACGGCTGTTGCAACAGCTGAAGTATCTAATGAACTTAGGGCCGTGTGGTATTGCTGGGGGGATCCATCTGTAAGGAGGGGAGCAATATCCGTTTCAAATTTTCATTGCAGAATTGTCGTAGAAGGCGAGACTCGGAAGAGGCCATGATTGCTGCATGAGTAGGGTGATGTGCCAGCGAGGCACTAAAAAATACTGTTTTGACAGCAACACCAGACTGTTCCTTACTGGCAGGGTTGAGGTTTCCCGATGGAGGTGATGTGCCGATGCCATGCTATGGAATCTGGTAACCATGCACAGAGCTGCATTCTGCACTGCTTGCAGTTTGCTCACAGCAGTCTTTGAGACGTAAGGAAACCAAACTGGGGCTACATTAGCATAACGTGTCTGATGATGGCCCAATCAGTGTCAGTACTAGGGTCATCTCTGTTGCGCCCGTCTTGCACCCGCCAGTGCGGAAAGGATCCACAAGCTGGAGCAGCATCCGTCACGAACATAATTCACATGAGCGGCAAAATTAAGGTGTGTATAACACCACGCCTAAGATTTTGGGATTGCGCTCCAGGGTGAGGTCTGTTGCACCTATCTTAATTTTTGTGTCCAACCTAGCTGGATGATTGTCTGACGTAAGCTGAGTGGAGTGAGTTTTTGAGTGAGAGACATCCAATCTCTCTTCCCGGTCCAGGCTTCAATCACCGCTGCTTGAGTCGACAAGCTCCTCACTGCATCCGGAACGAGAGTTGCGGAAGATAGGACGATGAAATCGTCCGCAGATGAAGGAAAATCGCCAATCAGGGGAAAATCATTTACGTAGAGGCTAATGAGGAGCGGCGAGATGACCTATCCCGGGGAACGCCCGCATGCGTCGGTGGATTAGCAAATTTTTTCCCGCCTACAGGCAGGAGGTGCGGCGTCCCCCTAAATAGGCAAAGATCCATTTGGTGAGGTTAATAAATAGACCTGAAAGCGTGATCTTGGAGAGCAGGTGGTGGTGAGAGACCGTGTCAAAGGCCTTAGAATTGGAGAAATCCACTGTTGAAGCTATTAACCGAGTGCCGGCTTATGTTAGTTGAAGCTATGTACAATGTGTTGAACTAAGGGTAAAAGGGGCGAGGTAGTCCACCGCAGAAGGCAGAACCCAGTGTTGAGAGTATGACACCTCTAGGGTCTTCGCAAGGAGAGGGGGAGCAAACGTTCCACAATCTTGACCGCTAGACAGAAAAGGGGTACCGGACGGTAGTATTTACTGTCAGAAAGGGGCTTGCCTATTTTAGGTATAGTTACTGTATGATGTAGACTGCCTTCCAGACGCTCGGCAGGTTTGCATTCTCCAGAAAAAGAGGTTAAAGAGGCAGGCTAGGAATAGGAGACCTTGTGGACGGAGATTCTTGATATGTATAGGTGAGGGGAGAGGTCAGTCCATCCTGCCCCGCAGCGTGGAGTTGCTCGAGGTTCGGATAGTGGCACTCTTTCGCCTGGGGTAAAAAACTCTTTGTCGTGGTCTAGAGGTAGCTTATGCATTCTTCTCTTGAGAGTCCCGTGTAGTGGCAGATGTGTTGCTGGGCCCATGCCCATAAAATGCTTGCAGAATCCGGTGGCCACTTCACGTCCGAATAACACTTGGGTGCCATTGAAAGTGATGGGCAGGTTAGGGGCAGTAGGTTTCCGTTTACCCCACATGCTATGGAGAAGAATTCATAGTCGAGAGGGGTGGGATCTATGACCACACCGTTCTACTGTGTCGACCCATGCCTTCCTGGCGCAAGCCGATAAGACATTCGTGGTGCGGGCTTCCAAGTCTGGGAGGTTGGGGTGATTAGGTTATCTAGTACGCAGCTCGTCCCGCTCCTGAATCTGTTCCTAGGTTTCGTTCAAGAGAGTAGAGGGATAAATGATTGACGGGATACAGCGCATAGACGCTTCGAGTAGAAATATAGTTAGGATTTTTCACCCTGCGCGCAGGAGGTGGGGAGATGTAACTCCCGAAAGGTTTTTTCGGTGAGCTCAATGAAACTCTCCCAAATGGCTTTCCAATCAATGAACGTTTTCTGAGAATGGGGGGAGGAGGTGAAAGGTGGTCAAGAGAAAGTGTGAGATAAGGGGTCAGGGCTTAGCTTAATTGTAATGTATTCAAGGTTGTGCGTGGGTGAGTTCTAATTGAGTTCGTCACCGTACTTAGTTGTGAGAGTGAATTTCAATGCAGAATAATGTAATCAGGCTACAGTGCTACGTGGTGAAGGAATGTCGTCAAGATGTTCTTGTTTATTTACATCTTATTTTACAAGACTTAGAAGATATGATCCAACAATAAGTAGCAAGCATGCTACTGATAGTTGCTGACAACAGAGTACAAGGTCTACATCTGAATAAGTGCTACAAGCAGAATGCAGTAGACAATGTTGGAACAGTAAGGCTAGCTGCCGAATAAGCTGACGCTTAATAGCACAAGCGCCTTTAAATATATATGATTGCCGGCTTCATTTAAAACACCGGTCGCTTCCGCCAGAATCGAGTCAGAAGTCCGCTGGTAAATTACTGTACGTTTATGAGACTTACAAATATCTCCTAAACTCTGGTTACAGGCTTTCACAGACAGCTTTTATTGGTATAGGTTCCGGCCGGAAGGTCATTGAGAATTACGCATGTCGCTTTAATTTAGCGATGCTGGTTAGCAAGCATATTTTTTATGGTAAGGTATGCGTCCTTTTTGTTCTTTATCTGAGAGACTTTGACCTGGAAACGGCTGCTACATCAGCCCAAACATGAACTCGCATGATACAAAGAATGCATCTATACATTTGAATGTTAAGGCTAACACATTGGAATGTTGTATGTGCGAAACGCTTATATAACCTTAATAAAATGCTTGTTGAACATGTAGCCGATGGAACCAAATGAGCTGAAATGATTGGTTAATCAGGTGAAGACGGACATCTCACTGAAGGCAGCCGCGTGGAGGTATCTCCATTTTATAGGCATAAGGAAGAGGCGGAGAGCGCAGCAAAGAGGTCCCCCTCCCCCCCCCCCTGGCCGTCGCTCCATCACACTCGAAAAAGCTGTACCAGCCGGGGTGATGGGAGTTCATCTCACCCTGGATGGTAAAATCATCCTCAAAAGTGAAAACGGATAAAAGTCGGTTCTTTAGTTCAGAGGGCACGATGTGGTAAGTGGGATGTAAATGTTGATAACAACGAGAGGTTTATACAAAAGGAGTGTAATGCCTGATGTTCCACATTGGCATCACCGGGGAACAGACGAGTAGCGTCAATATTCTCATAGACGGAGTGGAGGGCCAGCAAGGCCTAACCACTCCCACGCTTCCCGCGGGGGCGATTTGCTCTAATTAGATTGTAATTATGAAAGTTAGGCCAGAAGACTTCGCTAGTGAGGCTTAGTCTCCTGGATAGCCGTGACATGGATCTGTTCCTTGGCCAGGAAATCTCCTAATTCGCTTCTAACGTGGTGTAAGCCATTGCAGTTGAACTACAAGATGCTAACCAAACCGTCTACATCCAAACTGGCGACAGCGGCAGACGGTGACTTGGGGTCCCGCGAAGTGGCTGGCGGACCTGAGGCACAGACCGGGCAGCTCAAATCCAGAGAGTATGAGGAAGGCCTGACAAATTCCGAGCAGCGCATATGCACCCAGCGACCGCAGCTCGCACAGAGGAAGTCCCACCCTCGTTCGGGAACCTCGGTTGAGCAGACGGCACAAGGCCATGAACCCTGATTGGGATGCACGTCTCCGCAGCAGAATGGAAGGAGAAATACGGGGTATAGTGAAGGGGAGCGGGCCAAGTTAAAAAGGGGCGTCTCCAGGACAACGAAAGGATCCCCATAAAAAAAGAGTAGCAGGCTAGGCAAGCTAGTCAAGGGAGGACTCCTCGATGGAGGGGCGGGGTGTGTGCCCTGTTCGGCCCATCCAGGTGAATACCACCGCCGAACGCTCCTTTCAGTCCGCCGGCGACGAGCCCACAACAAAGACGGGGTCCGTCCTCCGCTCAGAAGCAGGGCACATCGGAGCGGTCTAGTGTTTTTTCGTATCTGACTGCTAATGCTGCGCTTCATGCCAACGGCTGTGGCTCGAATGCCTGTAATGGTAGTTGGTGGAATGAGTCACCGCTGGTACTAAATGGGAATCTGCCATCACTGGTACATCATGGGAGTGAGCCATCACTGTTCGTAGGTGGGGATGGGACATCATTGGTACTTAGAGCGACGAGCTAACACAGTGGATGGTAGTTTTCGCATGTTAACATGATGCTTGCATCGTTTCAGTTCTTACGCAGCAACATTCCTGGCGTATTCTGTGGTGGTGACATTGCAGTGTTCCCGCTTCAGTATGGTGGTTCTGTCAAGCATCATAGGGTAAGCAGACATTGTATTCCCTGTAATGTTGTTTGTTAGCTGGTTTATACAGTTGTTCGTACACAAAAAAATGCTCATTAATCTAATTTGTAGCAGATAGAAAACACAAATAATGTTATAGATGTATTTTTGAAGTTTTTTTTTTTTTAAGATATACTTCCATAGAACTGGCACCCACTCCCTAAAATTCAACCGATTCTAAAGTTCGTAACTCAGATGTTTTAGTGAAGCGTGTAGGTAGGCGCGTCTTAAATTACCTTCCATGATTCAATTTAGTTTTGTACTCTGCTCCGCACCTGCGCTAATTTTGCTTATCAGGACAAAGGAGGTTGGCCCGAGTGTCTTTGAGAATGAGCTTATGGCATCATTATGTGATACGCATGAATTTTTTTTTTTTTTTGCTGTGTTGAACGTGACGCTAATACTGTTGTGAATGCACTATCACGCACCCGATAACGTTTCGAACGTTTGGCAATCTAGACGCGTCATGATCTACAGTTTACAGAATGAATTAACCCATTAGCTCTTTCATGCGTGAATGTAACATTTTCAGAGGAATAGCACAATATTGTTTGCAACTCCCGCAAATGTGTCGAGGAGGTGAATAGGTTAATACACTTCTTCCCCATTTGGTGGACCTTGTGAATAATGCTACTCCTACGAGGAATGCAAGGATATTCTGGATACTAATGAATAAATCCCGTAGTATTAATCTGAACGATTCTGATGCCTGTTGTGTTCCAGACGCACATCGGTCACTGGCAGATCGCCCAGAATCACGGTCACACTGCTGCACACAACCTCCTGTCCAGCATCGCNAATGAATAAATCCCGTAGTATTAATCTGAACGATTCTGATGCCTGTTGTGTTCCAGACGCACATCGGTCACTGGCAGATCGCCCAGAATCACGGTCACACTGCTGCACACAACCTCCTGTCCAGCATCGCCAACACCCCGCAGCGGCCTGTCAACACCGTCCCCATGTTCTGGACAGTCCTGCATAGCAAGAGTTTGAGATATGCTGGTGAGAAAATTGTCTATGGTGTACTTTGAGAATTACTGGTGGTAACATCGCATAGCTAATGTCTTTTAAGAAAAAAGCTGCACGAATTATAAAATTCTTCATAAGCGTTATTCTTAGGCTCTTTACAAACCGTGGAGGTCGTGCGTGTAATCCGAAGAAACTTCCACCGCTTTGAGAATGAAACTGCTACATCGATAGTCGGACTAAAGCGTGGTGCGCGAGAAGATGCCCCAGGAGGTTGGGGCAGCGATTACCCAGGTCGAACGTGTTTTTGATTTGAACGAGCGAAAGTTTTTTGAAGATTAGAATTGACGTCTGTCATCAACTTCTCTCCTTTTTTTCCGTTTTATCAGCTTCGCATGCTGTATACGCACCTATATTGGTTTCCAACCAAATTGTTACAAACTTTTCCTCCTGGCTGCCGACTCACTTACATGGAGAGCAGCTAGCCCCAAATAAACAGTGCATGCATTTCAATATTCATTTCTTGTCATTGATGTTTCTCATATTGCTTCTATGGAACATTGTGTGGGATGAGTTATTATATTTTCTCTATAGGCTTCGGCGATTGCTTCGATGACGTGATGGTGACCGGAAACTTGGAAGCGCTCTCGTTTCTTGCGTACTACTTTGAGGGCAGTGAAGTCGTGGCGCTGGCTTCGTTAGGCAAGGACCCCGCCGTCGCTCGCTTTGCTGAGTTCCTCAAAAATGGCGGTAAACTCACCAGGGAACAAGTTGAAGAGGACGGTGACATCGCTCTCAAACTCTAAATTCGCCTACTCTGCCCTAGTTCAAGTTTTCCTTCTATGTGGACCAAATCTTTGATATAAGTTAGTATTAATCATCGAATTGTATCGATAACAAAGGTTGAATGACTCCCAAGTAGTGATCTCATTATGCTAAGTGAACCCTCTTTACTCTGTATCCAAATCGTCGATATGTACTGCGACTAGTCACGTAGATTGTGGTGTTCAGGATGGCAACACTCTCAAACGGTCTTTACACCGTGTGGTAGTTTCAGTTTTTCGCCGACTACGGTGTGTAGTCATGGTTTTGGAATAAGGTGATAGCTCTAGCGCGTTTCAACAATTGAACAGTAGAAGTTACAGAAGTCGCTGTCGATTTTAGTTCTAAGTGCAGACAATAGTTTGCTTTGTGTGCAACGAGACTTGGCAGTAGCTACACTTAACTATTGTAAGTAGGAGCAGGTATACATACACACTTACGGGGCCACATTCACCGTGCCGTACACTTCTTAAGTTAAGAGTTCGGAAGACATTCTAGCTTTGTGGAAGATTTCACTTACTCCGCGCCAAGTTAGGCTATTGTGCAGCAAGAAAAAAGTGTAGTGAAGACATGGTAATTTGAAGGAACTTTTGCAAATGGCTGCTAGATGTAAACTAGCTCCTGTGCTTGTTACTCTAGATATAAATCATCTCCTCATGGCACATAGGATGGCAGTTGCCCATAGGATCAGGTTAGTTTGGGTTCGCCCATTCTACTTTGTGGGGAGCCTGAAGGTTATTTTTGCCATTATCTAGGCCTTCGAGACGTCTATCTTTCGTGCCCACTTTTCTTCCTTCCACTTTCATACTCTTGGTGATGATACTCTACCCTCTGCGGTATATTCTGGCGGGTCCTCTCCCTGCCACGATATATTTCGGCATCACGCACCCAAGGGTCCCCCTAGTGCCTTCTCCGCAGGGGATGTTGCAACTTGCCGCAGTTTCTGTTGACGAGGTTAGTTTTGTAAAGTTAGACAGGCTCTCAATACTTCTCCTTCTGTTTCGGGAGGTGAGCTGCCGATCGAGGTGGCTGACTTATTCCCGCTAAACTTCTACATTCTTGTATTTCGTTTCCTTCCCCTGTGCGGCGTAGCTGAGCGAAAGCGTTCAGCCGTGCCCAGGGGTTGGAGATGCTCAACTTACGCCATTTTTCTGTCAGTAGCGCGCGGGCCACTCGGAGACCTACCGGCAGAAAAGCCGATACAAAAACATTGGCAATTTAAAACGCGCCCTAGTCGGCGTACGGGCCTGTGGTTAAACACAGTAACAGTTCGGCGCGATATAGGCAGTGTGCCACTGATGCGGTAGTAAAAACTTCTACGACAACTACTACACCCAAGGGTCCCTACTGCCTTTTCCGCAGGAGATATTGCAGCTTGCCGCAGTTCCTTTTGACGAGGTTGGTTTTGTAAAGTTAGGTAGGCTCTCTAAATTTCCTTTTTTGTCCCGCGAGGTGGGCCGCCGATCGAGGTGACTGACTTTATCTGCGGGGCTCTTGCCGTCGCCTGTGCGGAGGGCCATGGAGAGGACCTTCCACTCGGACGCTTCTTTCTTCTGCCTTCTTCTCTTTTCGTCCTTCATCTCTTGCCGCCTGAGCACAACGTTGTGGTTTCGGCTGTCAGTCGAGTAAATCATCTGAGATCGCTATTGATCGTCTTAGTTTCGGAAATAGCGGGACAATACCAATATAATCATTATATAATAAAACGCTTCGTGTATTGATTTCATGTCCGCTTTGGGAGGAAATGGGCGAAAAATAAGCCAGGTTGCAGATTTCGTAAATCGATGATCAGGTTGCAGAAGATGGCGAAGGCTGTCCTTATCCCTTTACCGGAAGACACTTTCTTGCTTGAAACGCTTATTGAAATCGGAACACTATGTATGCAGCTACTGAAGTCCCATTTTGTAAGTTTTTCTCTTACGTGACCAAACCACGACGTTTAAAATTCGGCAGATGGTCGACGCAGAGCTCTGGAGGTGATGTTTTACACGGCCAGTAGACAAGCATTTCATCTAGCTTAATGTTTTTCTTATTTGGTGAAACAGTTTTCTCTTCATAGGCCAAAATTTTTCGTAATTCACATGAAGCAGATGTTTTGAGTTGGAGAGACGGTATCATTACTACGGAGCGCCAACATTGTATATAAGCTAACCGGTCTGGCGTGCATTCAAGTTTATTGGCGTATTTTACTCTAAATTTTACTTCTTCCTTGCGATATGAAAGACCTAAGTATGAGAGCACGACAGATGATTGATCAATGAAGAATATGAAGAAGTAAGTCGGAGAAGATTCCGCCTGTAGGTAGTAGGCAAACATATCGATTATTGCGGGCATTTTTTCACGCACGGGTCCATTGAGTGCAGTTTTTGCTCTTCCAGCTTCTCTTGTCGTTCCCGTGGAGTCTGATATTCATTACTTCTTCTCTCCATCGAAATTATATTTTCTTTTGGCTTACGATGTACACATTTTGTAGAACACCAGCGAAGAGTAGAGGAACCGATTTTTTCCGGTGCTGTAGACTTAGAATTAGGTATTTATTCCAACTTCTTGGACGCGAAAATTTTGTTCTGCTGAAACTATCTCATTGTGTATTCTGGATACGCAACGGAAATGAAAGTCAGTGATGTTTCAGCGCATACTGATAGTTAATTTTTTGCATCTCATCTAAGGGAGGAAAGGAGTGTGCTGCAGATGAGTTGAAGTGTACTGCTCAGAAGAAAGCACGCATCGCTTACGATAATTTGAGTTTGCCGTCGTAGCGCTTTCCTCTATACTTTAGTAAGGAAAGTACAATCAATGCAGAAGTGTTATCGCAAGTTTTTTGTGATGAATAAGAAACAAGTCAAGGATGATAAGATTCCGCACTGGCATATATTATGCAAATTTATTGATTATTGCGTGAATTTTTTCACGCGCAGGTCCACTAGTTATGATAATAATATATTCGGTACTTCCTCTTCTTTCCCGACTTGCTGTTTTCATACGCGTTGAACCTGTGAAGGAACACCTTCGTGCATGGGTTGCCAATTTCTATATCGACATGCTATATTTCCCTTATTTCTTTCTCTGTGAGGTCACATTTGTAATGGAAACGGCGACTCAAACTGTTCAAAGAATTAATCTTATGAATCATTAATGCATAGATGCAGTACTAATTCCCGCGGCGCTAGCAACCTACTCAACTACTTTTGTACTTAGTTATGCCATACTAGTGTACTGCAGCCTCAGAATTGACGTGGAAAGCTCAATGACAGCTCTTCAATATTTATATCCTTTATCGTGGCTATGCTATTGAAAATGCAGTGCACCTGCCTGCTTGAACTTCGATTTCAAGTGTCAAAGGAGATGAGCGCCGCCGATTTCACTTTATCAGCGCAGTACCGTCACGATTTCTCGTTCTGTTGGAACAGATGAAAAAATGTCAACCTTCGACTTGGCCTACAACTTTCCGTAGACACAACGCCCTGCAGCTTCCACACCCAGCATACAGTTAACTTGACTGGAGATACTGTCTTTGGAAATGCTTTAAGCGTGACACAAGATAGGACAGACATATAAACGGATGAGTGAAACAGTTCATAGACTACGCTATAACTATCTGCTCACTCAGTATCCCTAGTGGGCCCTACGGCTCGGAGATGAAACTTCAGTAGAGGATTTAATAATTAGCAAAGGGACCTCCAACAAGAGGTAAGCCTTTCGTGGTGATGTATTTGCAAGACTGAAATTCGTTGCTCAATGTCAATGATGGGGTGACTATCATTGAACTTGCCGACACCAACATGACCTAAAATTTAGTAAGAGTAATTTTGAAAATTTCCATTGGCCAGTGCTCATGTATGCGCGTTTCTTCTCACTAGATGCATTCCGTGAATCTCAAAGAACAGTTCGTTTTTTTATTTGAGGTCGCCGTGTTGGTTGGAAAAGATTTGTATCAATTTACCGACGGGCGCACTCAGGAGTGGGCAGTCAAATGTCGCGTGGTCTAGGAGCAGATAAATGCATTTAATCTCTTGTTAGTGTTTGATATTTGTGTGCCATTCCTAACGATGGTGTGCGCTGACGCGCAGATGTATAGATCAGCTTTCTAAAATTTGTATCACAACTCGACGTTTTCTCTCTCGCTTTTGAGATGAGCAGGCCTTTTAATACTTCTCTGTTGCGCCTGATCATTGTGGACGCTCTGTCTAATTAGCATTTGTTTCTCTGCATCACATTCTTGGATTGACGTAGCTGCCGCCCTCAAGGGTATATTCTGGCGGGCCCTTTCTCTGCCACAATATATATGGGCTTGACGAACCTAAGGGCTGTCCTGAGTGCCTTCTCCGCAGGGGATGTTGCAGCTGGCCGCAATTCCTGCTTAGATGGTTGGTTTGTTAGGTAGGTTTTCTATATTTCCCTTTCATTTCGCGAGGTGAGCTGTCGATCGACATAGCTGACCTAGTCCGCGGGACTTCTCTACTCTCTCTTGTTGAAGGCCTCGAAAGGGACCGTCACTCGAGTGACTTTTTCTATTCTTAGCGCCTTTTTCCCACCAGTAGTAGCGCACTCTGCCAAATAAAATATTCCGGCAGGAATGCCGAGATAAAACATTCATAATACTGATGCGACTTAATAAACTGATTCTCACTGCTTGGATCACGTCGTATGACGTGGGTGCGGTGGTAAA
Organism: Parhyale hawaiensis; assembly: GCA_001587735.2. Classification (NCBI taxonomy): domain Eukaryota; kingdom Metazoa; phylum Arthropoda; class Malacostraca; order Amphipoda; family Hyalidae; genus Parhyale; species Parhyale hawaiensis. Next base: position 14,039,402 of record LQNS02015106.1, read on the forward strand.
ACCAGGAATACAATAACAATAATCCACTATATAATAATACAGAGTTGTTGGTCACTCCGATCCTGCTTGCTCTCTCGCTTGGTCCCTCCCTCCTCACGCTGTTAAGGATTTAGAAAGGAAAAATTGAAATTAACTACTGAGAAACAAGTTGAGATACTATAAAATATCAGCCCTTGGAGAAACCCTGACAAATATTGCCTTTGAAATAAATGGTCAAAAGTGGAAATACTGCATTTTCTGAATCTTGCTTCGCTCTCAAAACTAGCTCAGTACTTTTTGTTATGAATATGATTTTTCTTCGGAGCGTGGTAGATGAAATGCAGTACTTTTGATAGAGTTTTCGTTCCTTCGGGCATAGGTAATCCATTTCGCTGACGCTTTCTTTACCTGTATCATAGACCACACCATACGTATGGTGTGGTCTTCGGCTGAATCTTTCCGTAGCAGTTGAAACTTCACTCTGAACAGACGCCTTTTTATATCCAACTAGTGCACCAAACGCAACCCTTTTGATGAATAAGTCATAAAAATATATAGCTTGAAACATCTCAGCTTAACAAAAGGGTTGATAGTCTAGTTGAGGCGTAATTAAGTGACATCATCCGTAGCACCGTTGAAAATGAACATGTCCAAACACGGGCATGGAGGCAAGCGCCCAAGTGCCTCCCCGTATCCAAGATACCCTCTCCACAACAAAAAAGTTGGGTACCTCGGAATTTTTTTCTTCAGTATTAGATAGGGGAAAGTAAGGCTTCGGACAGACGGACGGACGGACGGACGGACTGACAGACAGCTCTCTTATTATAGTATAGATTTATATTTCAGCCAAATTTCGCCCCTATAGGTTAAACTGGGTAAGCTGGTATCCAGGTTACGGTAAGCCCTGAGAATTTCGGTGATTTGTTTTCACTGAACTATATTTCCTTAGTGCTACTCAACGTTTTTACTAATACAATTTGCGTTTCATTAATGGAAGATCACACATGCCGGTGTGAAACCTATTTTGCGGCAAAACCTATACGGGGAACCGGAACAGTGAAGAGCTTAATCACAAGATTATTTTTGGAATTTTTTGACGGCTAGGCCCTCTAGTAATTATAATAATAGCGGGATCCGTGGAAATTCCACGGTCGGCTAGTTAATGTCCTCACTTTTTATAATGAACCAATCCTAACCTACGCTATTATAAGTCACTTTAGTTCGGCCTAATGCAGCTTCTCAACCTAACCTACTGATAAATAGCGCCTGTTCCTTAATGCTAATGAACTACGTCAAACATCAAGTGCGCTGCGCACGAGAGTCGAAACATGACAACGTTGCTCCCTATCCTTCCCCTTGCGCTGCTGTGTATGCAGCTTCGACTTATCTAATATTATATTCAAAAACTGCTTGAACTCAGAGCCGCGGCAGCTATGCCACTACAGCGAGGGCCATGTACTCACTTTAGACTCGGTCTTTGAATTACTATTGAGTTTCAATTCACAACTGTACATGCATTTTGCAATCGATGTGTCTTAATAGATTCAACCGTTATCGTGCGCACAGAAACGTCTGTTCTAAGAACGTGAAGCGCTTCGGTCTTCCAGCTCGTAGCAAGTCCATCCCTGATAGTGCGGGCACACTATCGTTATAATTGCTCAGCCACTTAACTTTTCGCTTTAGCCGTCATGCTACAGTGACTACAACTAATAGCGCTTGAAAGTCACGCTAAAACTATGCGTCATTGCAACTTTAAATTAACTCAAAAGTAGGAGATATATATTTCCAATGCTTGGCCATTGCTGCTTGTTATAACGTACAAACTCCCAGAAACGACTCAAACATTAGATATTCTCTTCATTGGCGTAGCAATGTCCGATCAGATACACATTTGCATGGCAGTGCAACTTGTACGTAGGCGTGCCCGCGCCCTGTTACTCTGTACATGCACAACAAATCTAGACAGTATATCACTGGTGGATCTCGCAGATATTTTACCAGCAAAATTTTCGCCCCTTTATATCATGATATAGATATAAAGACAGCGTCAGCAAATATAACAATCTCGCTTGTAGGAGGTACTTTTTTCATTGCTTTTCTTTTATACTAGTGGACCCGTGCGTGAAGAATTCACGCAATAACCTATACGTTTGCCTAATGCCTCTAGGCCGGTGCGGAATCTCCTCTTCTCTTATTTGCTTCTTAATTTTCTTCTTTTCTTCA
>LQNS02015106.1:14042419-14064480 GCA_001587735.2 Parhyale hawaiensis
TGCAACGAAATCATCTGTGGGAAGAAACTACGAATCAAGAAGCATGAGAGTGCCAACGGAAGCTTCAGACATCTTCAGTGCTACGATTTCAACTTCGGCAATGCAAGAAGTGCATTCAGACATAATGTCGCCCTATACTTTGCCGTAGATTCGATGTATGGAGAAGCTAATACTCGTACGAATCAGACTAAGCCTGGAATGTCTTCATTGTTGGAATTTCAACTGTCCCTGCTTTAAGATACGTTTGCCATCTTCTGCAACCCGGCCTATTTTCTGCCTATCACTTTCAATGGAGCTGAGAGGACAACCAGAGCCTCCAACCTGGGCTAAAGTCCGCCTATCTATTTCGTTAAAAGCGTGACACCGAACATATGAATATATAAACACACGATGGTCATTCTTAGGATTAGATTAGATTTACACGCCTTCGCTTTCCTTCGTTTCTCATCGTCTGAAGATAACATTATTGAGACTTTCATATTTTTAACGTTATAATTTTTCATCGGTGTATTTGATGATTTCAATTCTACTGCGGGACCGTGGCTGCTTTACAGTTGATGTGCGATAGCCTGCCAACATAATACAACACTCAGCCCCTTAAAAAAATTATTCATGTCGCTGAAAGTACTTCTTCTGTTAGTTTACGTCATTTCTCTAAACATTGCACTTGCACTTGAAAAGTACAGTTTAGAATGATGCAGTTGAGAACAGCTTCGTTTGAACCGTATTATGGCTACCATCGAATTTTTCCATATTTGGATCGGTATGCAACTCCAGCAACGTGAACATTACAAAAAATGAAATTTGGTATCATAGTAGGTATGATACGTGCAAAATGTACTTATGTCTTTGCTTGGAAACTGACTGCAACTGACTGGAATTTTTTTCAAGTGCGAGCTGGAAGAAAACAGCTGTGGTTGAACTTCCTCCAGCGAAAATCAGAGCTTCTTACAAGTTGATTTTTCCCCTATCTATGGGGCACTGATGGGGGCACTGATCCATCGGGTATGTTTCCTTTCTTTCTTCGGAAGGTCGCTGGTGTGCTTGCAGCCCCGCTTGCTTCGGTATTCCGTCGAATGTTGCGGCTGGGCTCTTTTCCGGAGTGNTTTTTTTTTTTTCTTCTTCATTCTTTTGTTTTCTCCACCCGCTGGGTTGGTTGCGTGGGGGTTTGTTAACCTCATGGAGTTTCTCCGTTCCTACGTCGCCAGCCTGGTGTGATTTAGTAATAATAATAATAATCTTTTATTGAAGAGCGTAACACTCGAAGGAACAATGCTATTAATATTATCGATAATGACGTAGCTACCGATTTTATTGATGGTTATCTACGCTTTTTGTTGTCTTCATGGCAAAGAAACTGCTACTCTTCGTTGCTCGTCAAATCTTTATATACGTGAAAATAGAAGCAGACTGTGTCTGGGATATAATTCTGAGGTTTTCGCCAAATTCGATATATTTTCTTCCCGCTGATGCTTGGCTGAATAAAATAAAACTATAATGAACACCAGAGTGTGTACCTATATCTGTTTATTTACGAGTCTGTTTTCTGTCACGCTTGAAGGAAACAGGCGAAAATTTGGCCAAGTTGCAACTGATTCCTGATCAAAGTAAGGAAGTTTCAAAATTGAATGCAGGTCCTGCTTCTTTCCCCGACTTGGAATTGAAGCAATGAACAGATCTACCGTTTTTGCCAGCACTCTGATGGCCCTCAGGGGTATATTCTGGCGTGCCCTTTTCCTGTCTGAATATATATGGGCAGTGCTCATCCAAGGGGCTGTCCAACTGCCTTTCCCTCTGAAGATGTTGCAGCTGGCCGTAGTTCTTGTTGACGAGGTTAGTTTGTAGAGTTCTTTATACTTCCTCCTCCTTTTACTTCTATTTTCATATTCCCTCGAATATTTTTTTTAATTTTCCTCTTCTTCCCAGACTTGCTGCACTCACGCGCGTTGATTTAGTGTGGGTACTGGTACTCATACTTCCGTGCATACTTCACTGTTTCTTCCTACACGTTATGTTTCTTCCTCTCGTGAAACTCTGTGCTTTATTTGGGGACGCTGCAACTATCATATAATCTAATTGTAGTGAAAGCGTTCTCTCATGAATGCCGGTGCTTGCAAGTTCTTATGAGCTGATGACACTGTACACCTACACGTTAGATAACACTAGATAAGGTTGATAGTTACTAAGAAAAGTGAAGCTATTGTCTTGATCTGAGTCGGTAGTATAGCCTATTGATTTAACTTCAGACAGCTGTTGACACTTTGCCGTCTTAGTTGCCCATTTGGCGCGCCAAGTTCAACATGCTGGATTGGTGTATGTGACTGCTATGTAGTCTGACTTCAAATTGGAGCTTTGCAACTACAGCTCTGGCGTATTGCTCAACTCTCGCTATCGCGTCCTGGATTGATGTACCTGTGACTGTGAGTACAATTGCTATCGCGTTGACTACTGTGTAGCCTGACTTCAACTTTAGAGCTGTGTTACTGCTGCTCAAGCAAATAGCTCAACTCTTGCTTGCAGGGGTATTTTATACACTGTCTCAACGTATATCTGTGCTGCGCGAATCTTGCCATGGTCCCACCGTGTATATCACGTGTGATATTTGGAAGTACAGTACATACTCTGTTTCTTCTCTCCCGTCAATAAGCGTGTGTTTTATTAGGTACCAATGCACACCATTTCCCATTTGCTAGCGCGCATTGTTACTGCTAAGATATGCAAACATAGTCTTTGTTTTAACATTGCCTAATCAATCAATTCCCTCAGGAGGCATAGGATGGGCCATAGGGTAAGGTTAGTTAGGTTCGCCCATCCTATTTTATTGGAAGTAGCGCCCCCGGGGGACACTGTAAGTTACTTTAGCCATTGCTTCCGTTCGATTTCATACTCTTCCTGATATTACTTTCTTCGGGAAACTCTTCTTTCCCGACTTGCTGTTCTCATGCGCGTTGATCCTGCGTGGGAACACCTTCGTGCATGGGTTCTCCATTTTTATCGACATCGTAAATGTCCCTTCTTTCTTCTAGGCGAGATCGACGCTGTAGTGGAAGTGCAGGTTTAAATTACTGAATATTAGTTACCGTTCACGTACCCAGTTTATTCCCATAAATCAAGGTTTAGGCCTCAGACTGTCATCATTGAATAAGACGGTAAAAACTGTTTCAAATTTTGTGGCACCCTCCAGGCTTTGTTGACTGTTTACGACAATTGCTGCCACTTACGTAGGTGATTCTCCTTGAAACTAATATTGTTGTAGGTAACTATTTGATAGCTGTTTTCTTTATCATGAAGTGAGTGACATTTTTGCTACATGTTTAACTGAGAAACATTGATTCACCCCAAAGTTGAAACATGTGTCAATCAACTGGATATTCATGCAGTCAAGTGGAAATAGATTCACTCAAAAAATAGAATGGCCACTAACAAATGGGAAGTGGTGTATAGCGACGTCTCTTTATTCACAGTTTGATGTTTCACCGCATAGAGTGGTATAATTTTAGCATTCAATTCGTATATCTTGGTAAGTTACTCACATTTATGCATCCGTCCTCTAAATAACTTGGCTTATTAATGTGCCTTTGTATTTTTAGCTATTATCGCTATATCTGGGTGTATGTATTCTGATACACAACGTTATAGGTATTAAGCTCGTGCTATCACTGTCCATTCGATAAATTTGGATTAGGACAGAAAAATATGTTTTCCTCTAAACGCCAAATTGTTTTTGTATGTCTAGACTAGACTTATTTTTTTGAAGTTTCAGTGTACGAATCAGTTGCTTAGTGAATTTCACTGTTTTCTTACTATGTTTTTTCTAACAACTGCTCACAGCTTCCTGTAGATCAGAAGTTTGTGCAGTTGATTTATATGGACAGTTGGACATCTGTTTCGGAATGGCTCACGTTGAGCCATATGCCCGAGACTTGGCTAATAACTTGAATTTGATGCTAGGCACTTTTCCGACTTCCTATTGTCAATGTTCTTTACATACAAAGCGATCAGTGTCTTATACTCTTGTACTGTCATTTAGTTCACGGTACTGCGTACTGTCCCACTTGATTTACGGTACTACTGCCTTCTATCTTACCTTTTATATTCTGGTAGTGCCACTCAATTTACGGTATTGCATCTTAGCCCGGGTCTTACTTGCTAGCACTGTGTCACTAAACGATGCTCCATATATATACGTTATATAGGTATTTATTCATATTGTGTTGTTGTGTTACTAAATGTATGGTAATGCCTGCTAGCGCAGCTTTTTCTAAATTTACTATTTTACAAGCTGATGCATCAAATACGTGTATTCTTTGGAATGCATCCGTAATGATTGTAAATCGTGTTCAAGACCTGGGGCCCGATGCTCAAATTGCCTTGTAAAGTTACAAACATCGTAGCTGCAGGCACGAGTGCCATCCTGCAACTGCTGAAGTTTAACACTTTTACTACTCGATATAACACAGGAGTCTGTCTTTTAGTGGATGTTCAAACCACTTTGATGATAACTTTGTCTCTGTGAAGATCAGTATAAGAAAGGGACAAAATCTAAGTCCCGGTATCAGAACGTCAAGGAACTGTGCTGTTTACGTTACCGTAACTTGATGAGGCGTTTGTGCATCTGGCGGCCCCTGATCTTTCCATCGCTGCTGCTACACTCCTGCTCTGCAAACATCCTAGGACGAGTCTTAGATGCGTCCCGTGCTGTCTTTTATTTAGCTTTGCTATAGCTGCCAGGCTAAGTACGCCGTGAGTGTTTTCATCAGTAGTATTGAGCAGTTGTGAAACTTCCTATTGGAAGTTGAATCAAGTTATATTTTTGCGTGTGTGTTGTTTACGTTTTTTGTTCTATCGATCGCAAGGCCCTCGGTTACATTTTCAAGTCTGTATAGGAGATCAGAGTTTCACGCTTGTACTTATAAACATTTTATGATTACTATGTTTTTGTGCTCTGTGTTAAGATATTGTAACTCTACCAAAGAATATAATCAGTTGTCGCACGATCTGTGATATGTGTTGCATGTAGTCATATATTTGCCATCGTATTTACTTACTTTCCGTAATGCCTATCTTTGTGTATTTATTTAATATTACCTTTACGTTCACTGTCAGTCAGCCAGCATCGTGTCGCTTGTTTTGTTGCCATCGTATGAAACAGTTCTCCTGGTTACGTAATTGCATTGATCGGAACTTCAATTACAAAGTGATTTCGATACTTTGGATCGGGCTTCGGTTGTTAAACCCAAACCGATTAACGCTCACGTCTCCATCCAGAGCAGCTAAGTCAACCTTTATAACTGACGTTCCGGGCATATCAAGGCTAATGATATTAGCTACGTTCGGTCCTACTGTGCCACTTGATGGCACCTTTAGACAAGCGTACGGTCCTCTTAGTGTTGCATTGATAATGCGACCTCGCTTAACAGTTGAAGTCATTTTGTTAATTTTATGCTACAGGCAAGATCGTAGTACCAATATAGAATTTCTTTGCGAACTTGATCAGGCTTTTATTACTCGAGCACCAATCTAGCCATGATCCATTAACCCTTTGTGGATTCAGGACTTATTAATTTCTACAGGGGGCAGACCAGTTACGGTCTTCCGGGNGGGGGGGGGGGGGGTTGGGCCCTGGGCCCTGCTAGGTATTGAGGCTTTGCAACAGTGAAATGTTGTTGATGTTCGCCCGTACTATGTTGAGTCGAGCAGCGACCCCAGGGAAACCCTCTAGGCTACCTTAGCCGTAGGTAAGGCCTTCAGGACGTCTTTCCTTCGAGCCTATTTTTGCTGCCGCTGTCATACTCTATCGGAAGATGCTCTATTCTGTACTCTCACGACTTGCTATTCTATTGTCGTACTCGTTGATTGTGAGTACCATGTGCATGGGCTCACGTTCCTACAGATATACTAATATTTGTTTCCTCCTCTGTGAGATCGCCTTAGTAGTGGGTATAACTAACCTGGGACGACCGTAGTGCCTTATGCAGTGGTTGGTGCATCTGGTCGTAACTGCTAGTGTGAGGTTAGTTTGTATGATTAGGTAGAGAAGTTTTTCTATCCCCATCCCTTGCTCTGTACTTTTTTCCTGAAAATAGTAGTGCGCTTGGCCGACTTGGGATAAATTATGTTTGGTGAACACTCCTGGGGTTCATACACCGGCTGCAGACAACCTTATTGCTTGTATCCAACATTGATGTAGGTCCAGTAGCAAACCTAAACTCATATTGGTAATAAATTATGCGGTCTGTCGATAACGCTGTTTTCACCGGGAGAATTCTTTTAACCTTCTGCGACTTAGAAATGGTTGCCTTTCTTGGAATTAAAGTCTTTTTCTAAACATAGTGTATGGGTTCGACAGTTGTTCACACAGGGTTAATATTTTATGACTGTGCTCATTTTTTTGCACGGATAAAATTAATATTATTGATCAATATGACCAACAACTTCAAGACCAAATATTGCGACCATAATTTTGGTGTTTGAAATAGGCATGGTAACGTGACAGGAGTAGGATTATTTGCCGAATATCTTTCTTTTGCATGGTTACATTACGCTTCTGCATGTCGGAATATTTATTTCTAATTAGAGAAGTTACAGCTGAGGATACTTTTACCATATTTCTATTCTGTTACTGGAGTCGAATGTATGCTAGTTCATATTATAACTTCAAAACGTTTCAGAGTTGAGGCCGCATACGCCCTACTGAGTTTGCTGCAGTTAGCTATTCTGAGAAAAAAAAAAAAACGTGGAGCATCTGAAGCAAATTGTTCGAAAAAAGTGTATCTGTTTGTCAAATTTACTTCTATACTTTTTACAGACTAGACCTAGTACAAACTTGGGATCGCTAGTTAAACCAATTTATGTCGTGCAAAAAAAAATTAGTAATCCTTTTTTTTTTTTTTTTGTTTTTTTTTATTCTACAACGTATCACTAGAAACTGTAGCTAAATTTATGTCAAGAACATTATAGCGCAAAATATGATAACTGGGTCATTCTTAGACGCTAATTATGCGTATGGATGCTGGCTGAAAAAATAAGTTTTGAGTACTGACTAAAGAAGCGCTCTGAGAGTGCTTACCTCCGCCAAGCAAGGCAATGTTAATGAGAAATCCATTTCCTTTTTCTACAATCTCCAAAATTTGTCGATTTCTGCCCGTAACGTTTCTAACATTTCTTGCCAATATCGGCAAGATCCGTTCATAACTATTTGACCTATGTTACCAAGAAAAGACAGGCAGACAAAAAGACAAATAGTTGAACGGATCTTCGCCAAAGGTTATGATCACCAAAAGTTAATCATCCGTTCCTTTTAACATTCCCTGTAAACTTCATAAAGATCCGTCCAAAATTTTTAAAAGTTATCTTGGTGACTCACAGACTGACAAACTCCGACAAAAATATAACTTCCTTTGCGGAAGTAATTATCATGACAAGACTCTTAACGCTTACTGTTCCCGTAATCTTTCTTATAATTTAGCTTGTGCAGTAAAAATGTTTTTATGATGACAAATGTGAAATAATTTCAAATAAGTACTGAAGAACATACAATATAGGCTGTAGTTGAGTGAAATCGGGAAAATCAAGCTCAGTACAGGCTACGCCTCAGGCTGAAAGGAAAGTGTTGATACCATACACAGCTTATAAATGGATTATCCCATTTTTAATACTCAAATTGACCATGGTAATGCCTTGATGCGTTTTTTATTGTCGCGGAAATTAACGCAGGTCTCGAGCATAGTAGCATATTAGGGCAACCCTTCAAATAGAAACGTTGCGTACAATTCGGACAGAGTCGAGCTTTTTCGAGGTTGAAGGTTTTATTCTGAGTTTTTTTTTTTTACTCAGTTAATGGCTTGAGTCTCACTTGTCTTAGTTCATTATTACAAAATCATTTAATTTGTTTGATAATAGGCATGTGCAATTGTTTTGTTACTGCGTAATTGATGTCCTTCCATGTTCATTTGTGAGTTTCTTTTTCCTGCATATAGACGTGTAATCCAGTGGCCGCCAGGGCTTTCTGAAGTAAATGGAAGTTGGCTATTTTACCAGATTTGCTCCAGTTTTTGGGTATATGTGCAACACCTGGCCTGATGTTCCAAACTTGCCTAATACTGTTCACCACGGCTTCACTCGACGATGTAGGAATATATTTTTTCCATTAAATTTTGTCTGTCGCCATTATGTGTGCATATGAACCTACGAACATCCTGTTGGTTCACGCACGCACCCCCTACTAGTTCCTGATCTCTGAAGCAATATGACATTTTTACCCCATAAATGATCAAAATTACGGAATATTTTAAGGTTATAGGAGTAAACTTTTAAGCGTAAATAGCATATGTTAATATTTTACATCAATTTATTGAAATGAAAAATTATAAGCACGGCATGTTACCCTTGCATGCTTCTACTCGACCAGACTTAGATTTTCTTTTTCAAATATGCTAGCCATCATTCAGTGCGAAGTCAGTTTGGGTGAGTCAAAGTAAATTCGAGAGAGTTAAAGGTGTAAATTCCCTATGCGTGAATAGCTAATGGGCTGAGCTTGGATGCCACTTGACTGTGACAGCAGTATTGGGTAATTATATGCTTGGCATATGTTGTTATGCCTCTACCGTTCAAAGCCCGTTCTGTATTAGTTGAAAAGCAATAGCCTGGAAGCCATAGACATCTACAATACTCATTCAGTACGTAATTTACTAAGATGCTGCCATTTTCGTGGCGGGGGGTCCGTGTGCTTCAGGGCGATTTCACAAGGGATCCGGAGGAAACTGAACTTTAGGAACAACGGGTCTAACCGAATGCACGGTTTCACCGGGTCACCCTAAACACCGAAATCAGGCGAAATCTACAGACTCGGATACGAAAGGGAAATTCTTACTCTGCTAGCACACAACGTCGAATCAACGTTGTCAGCTGTGGTGCAGCATGCCGTGCACGTTGATTTCCGGACTCCAGATAACGTTGTTAGCACGTCGTATCACAACGTGTTAGCTACATATTGCGCACGTCTTTTGCACCTAGTGCTGGATGGTCCCTTGGTGCGTTGTGATACAACGAGCTGGACACGTACCTAGCACGATATGATTCAACGTGCTAAGGACGTCCCCAACACGTTGGTAGCATGTTGTGGTAGGATGTGCGAACTACGTTATCTGGAACTAAATTGACAATGTCAGGTAGAAATGGAGATTGCCACAACGTTGTCTCACAACGTGCTGGTCGCAATATGCTAACAACGTTATGTACTCTCGACCTGATACCTACGTAGAATAAACGTGAAATTGTTTGCTTGGTAACAATGGCGGAGCCTGAGCTATAGTCCAAATACAGTAAATAATAACCACCACCCCAACATATTCACACATGTAAGAGGTGTGCTGTGCTAACACCTATAAGTTAAAAGTGACATGTTGAGGTTTTAAATGACAGATTTTGGTGCAGTTAAAGAGGAAATTAAACCTTCAGAGCTAATTGGAATTTTTCAGTTACATTGCCTAACTTCGCGGAGGTATGCGCTTCACGAGTTTTCTAATTATTAGTTAGTTTAGTTGATTAATGTTATTATTGTTATTGTATCATAATCATGGTATCACAGAAGTACAAGCTACAACACGTAAATATAATAATAGACTACGACACGTGAAAATAAAAAAAAAAATGTGCCGACAAATTTGACAATAGATTTTTCTAAGTTTGTCCATTGAACTATGTGGTAGTGACCTCAGTTACTGCAATATTTTTGGTAAATTTCCACTATTAGCTCTTCACTTGAACTCAGACAATTTACATTATAAAAATTGATGCGCTGAAAACAAATTTATCCTCCTCTTGCCGAGTCTTTTTAAATGAAATAGTTTTTCTGCTAACATTTTCAAGAATAACGGTTATCCACACCTCCTTTTAGATCACTACTGCAATCTATTTCTGGAAAAACTATATCCCGGTATTACTAACCCACTGTTCAAAAATCAAACTTTTTCCACTCCCTTCTATACTGCTGCAAAACCACCGTCGATACAGTCAACTCTCTGGAAATTTATCTGTCAGAAGATAAGCTTCATATTCCCTCATAAAAACATATTTGCTACAGGATCTTATTTTAACTTCAACGGTAAACGTCCCACACCTGCTATGTCCAGTGATGCCGATAAATTTCAACGCAGGAGCCACGACGCTTTGTATGTGGGCAGCACTGGACAGCATTACAAGATCGCGTCGACAACAGTAGTATAGAAAGCGACAGTACCGAGACAACCGTTCCTCTTCCGCTTTTCGCTGCAGAGGAACGCTTATCTCGATACTGTCGCTTTCTATACTACTGTTATCTTGATAGCCTTGTTTATTATNGGGGGGGGGGGGGGGGGTTTAGGCTCTATAACCCTGCCAGGTATTGAAGCTGTGCAACGGTGGAGTGCAGTGGGTGTCCGCCCGTACTGTGTTGAGTCGAGCAACGACTCCAGGGGAATCCTCTAGGCTACTTTAGCCGTAAGTAGGCCTTCAGGACGTCTTTCCTTCGAGCCTATTTTGCTGCCTCTGTCATACTCATTGATTGTGAGTACCATGTGCGTGGGCTCACGTTCCTACAGACATACTAATATAATATTTGTTTCTTCCTCTGTGAGATCGCCTTAGTAGTGAATATAACTAACCTGGGCCAACCGTAGTGCCTTATGCAGTGGTTAGTGCATCTGGTCGTAACTGCTAGCGTGAGGTTAGTTTGTATGATTAGGTAGAGAAGTTTTTCTATCCCCATCCCTTGCTCGGTACCTTTTTCCTGCCGGTAGTAGTGCGCTTGGCCGACTTGGAATAAATTATGTTTATTGAACACTCCTGGGGTTCATACACCAGCTGCAGAGAGCCTTTTGCTTGTATCTAACATTGATGTAGGTCCAGTAGCAAACCTAAACTTATAATGGTGATAAATTATGCGGTCTGTCGATAACACGGTTTTCACCGGGAGAATTCACCTTCTGCGACTTAGAAATGGTTGCCTCTCTTGGAATTAAAGTAGTTTTCTAAACACAGTGTATGGGTTCGACAGTTGTTCACACAGGGTTAATATTTTATGACTGTGCTCATTTTTTTCGCACGGACAAAATTACTATTATTGATCAATATGACCAACAACTTTCAAGACTAAATATTGCGACCTTAATTTTGGTCTTTGAAATATGCATAGTAAGGTGACAGGAGTAGGATTATTTGCCGAATATCTTTCTTTTGCATGGTTAAATTACGCTTCTGCATGTCGGCATATTTATTTCTAATTAGAGAAGTTACAGCTGCAGGATGCGTTAGCCATATTTCTATTCTGTTAGTGGAGTCGAAGTATGTATGCTAGTTCATATTAGAACTTCAAAACGTTTCAGAGTTGAGGCCGCATACGCCCTACTGAGTTTGCTGCAGTTAGCTATTCTGAGAAAAAAAAAAACGTGGAGCATCTGAAGCAAATTGTTCGAAAGAAGTGTATCTGTTTGTCAAATTTACTTCAATGCTTGTCAAATTTACTTCAATACTTGTCAAATTTACTTCAATACTTGTCAAATTTACTTCAATGCTTGTCAAATTTACTTCAATGCTTGTCAAATTTACTTCAATGCGTGTCAAATTTACTTCAATGCTTGTCAAATTTACTTCAATACTTGTCAAATTTACTTCAATACTTGTCAAATTTACTTCCATGCTTGTCAAGTTCACTTCTATACTTTTTACAGAATAGACCTAGTAGAAACTTAGGATCGCCAGTTAAACCAATTTATGTAGTGCAAAAAAAAAAAAAAATTTAGTAATCCTTTTTTATTCTAAAACGTATCACTATAAACTGTAGTTAAATTTATGTCAAGAACATTATAGCGCAAAATATAATAACTGGGTCATTCTTAGACGCTAATTATGCGTATGGATGCTGGTTAAAAAAAAAATCAGTTTTGAGTACTGACTAAAGAAGCGCTCTGAGTGCTTACCTCCGCCAAGCAAGGCAAAGTTAATGAGAAACCCATTTCCTTTTTTTTATAATCTCCAAAATTTGGTGATTTCTGCCCGTAACATTTCTAACAATTCTTGCAAATATCAGCAAGATCCGTTCATAACTATTTGACCTATGTTACCAAGAAAAGACAGGCAGACAAGAAGACAAATAGTTGAACGGATCTTCGCCAAAAGTTATGATCACCAAAAGTTAATCATCCGTTCCTTTTAACATTCCCTGTAAATTTCATAAAGATCCGTCCAAAATTTTCTAAGTATCTTGGTTACTGACAGATGACAAACTCCGACAAAATATAACTTCCTTTGCGGAAGTAATTATCATGAGAGACTTTTAACGCTTACTGTTCCCGTCATCTTTCTTATAATTTAGCTTGTGTAGTAAAAATGTTTTATGATGACAAATGTGACCCTTCGATACGATCAATGCTAGCTTAATTTGAAATAAGTACTGAAGAACATACGTACAATATAGGCTGTAGTTGAGTGAAATCTGGAAAATCAAGCTCAGTACAGACTACGCCTCAGGCTGAAAGGAACGTGTTGATACCATACACAGCTTATAAATGGAATATAGCTTTTTTTAATACTCAAATTTGATGCGTTTTTTATTGTCGCGGATATTAACGCAGGTCTCGAGTATAGTAGCATATTAGGGCAACCCTTCAAATAGAAACGTTGCGTGCAGTTCGGACAGAGTCGAGCTTTTTCGAGTTTGAAGGTTTTATTCTGAGCTTTTTTTTTACTCAGTTAATGGCTTGAGTCTCACTTGTCTTAGTTCATTATTACAAAATCATTTAATTTGTTCGATAACAGGCATGTGCAATTGTTTTGTTACTGCGTAATTGATGTCCTTCCATGTTCATTTGTGAGTTTCTTTTTCCTGCATTTAGACGTGTAATCCAGTGGCCGCCAGGGCTCTCTGAAGTGGATGGAAGATGGCTATTTTACCAGATTTGCTCTAGTTGTTGGGTGTATGTGCAACACCTGGCCTGCTGTTCCAAACTTGCTTAATATTGTTCACCACGGCTTCACTCGACGATGTAGGAATATATTTTTTCCATTAAATTTTGTCTGTCGCCATTACGGGTGCATATGAACCTAGGAATATCCTGTTGGTTCACGCACGCACCCCCTACTAGTTCCTGATCTCTGAAGCTTCTGTGGCAATATGACATTTTTACCCCATAAATGATCGAAATTACGGAATATTTTAAGGTTATAGGAGTAAAAATTTAAGTTTAAATAGCTTATATTAATCTTTTACATCAATTTATTGAAATGAAAAATTATAAGCACGGCATGTTACCCTTGAATGCTCCTACTCGACCAGACTTTGATTTTCTTTTTCAAATATGCTAGCAATCATTCAGTGCGAAGTCAGGTCGGGTGAGTCAAAGTAAATTCGAGAGCGTTAAAGGTGTAAATTCCCTATGCGTGAAAAGTTAATGGGCTGAGCCAGGGTGTCTACTAGGTCATAAAAGTCATAAAAAGTAATAAAAACTGGTTGGTCATAAAAAAGTCATAAAAAGTAATAAAATTCACTCAAAGGTCATAATTTTTTTTGTGAATCATCTGACGATTGGAATTGATGGATATTTTATCATCGTAACCTACCGCATGCAGTAGGAGAAATGATCCTACTTGATACTTCAATGTATGCTGTAATTGCTACCTTTCTGAAATCCCTAAACATATTACTAAATGTTGTTAATTCCATTCATTGTTTGATTATAAGTAGCTAGTTGCAGCTAAAAACAATTGAAGCATGAAGTATAAGGGACCCTATGAAATATAAAAACAATATATATTGAGTTTTACATTAATAGCAGTTATAAGAGAGATTACTCTCACCTAAGAATATGAAATCGTATTTTGGGATATATAATATAAGGTCATAAAAAAGTCATAAATATTTGTCCTGAAAAGTCATAAAAAGTCATAAAATTTTCCTAACAATCTTCAGTAGACACCATGTGAGCTTGGATGCCACTTAACTGTGACAACAGTATTGGGTAATTATATGCTTGGCGTATGTTGTTATGCCTCTACCGTTCAAAGCCCGTTCTGTATTAATTGAAAAGCAATAGCCTGGAAGCCATAGACATCTACAATACTCATTCAGTACGTGATTTACTAAGTTGCTGCCATTTTCGTGGCGGGGGGTCTGTGCGCTTCAGGGCGATTTCACAAGGGATCCGTAGGAAACTGAACTTTAGGAACCACTGGTCTAACCGAATGCACGGTTTCACCGGGTCACCCTAAACACCGAAATCAGGCTAAATCTACCGACTCGGATACGAAAGGGAAAGTGCTTACTCTGGTAGCACACAACGTCGAATCAACGTTATCAGCTGTGGTGCAGCATGCTGTGCACGTTGTTAGCACGTCGTATCACAACGTGCTAACTACATGCTGCGCACGTCTGTTGCACCTAGTGCTGGATGGTCCGTTGGTGCGTTGTGATACAACGAGCTGGACACGTACCTAGCACGATATGATTCAACGTGCTAAGGACGTCCCCAACACGTTGGTAGCATGTTGTGGTAGGATGTGCTAACTACGTTATCTGGAACTGAATTGACAATGTCAGGTAGCAATGGAGATTGCCACAACGTTGTCAGCACGTTGTCTCGCAACATTTGAAATCAGTACAAATTTCACTATACTCTTTCTTTTTCTCCAAAGTTTGATAATACATCTCTGTTCTCCACTGAGTTTATTAAGTACTATACGTGAGTAAAACCGAAAGCATGCAAGAAAATATATAAATACCGAAAAACCTGCACAAGTATGGAGCCGTGTTAGAGCCTCTCAAAGGTCATAGGTGGGCATTCTCGCCATAAAATATCCGCGATAAAATATCGGCGATAAATAATTGCGATATGGAAATTGTATATTTGTAATTCGATAAAAATTTTTCGATACATTGGTATCGTTGATGCTTTTTGCGCTATACTGCCGATAGCCGATACTTTTTAGTTTTTAGTATAGAACCACTAGCGCCTCACCTCCTCGCTAGTGATTTCTGTGGGATTGTAAAAATATCACTCAAACCCATTCTCGTTGATACGTGCTGGTGAGCCACTGATTTAGAAGATCAATTGAATTCTTTTTAAATGTAGCGCCGTGTTTCAGTATAAGAGTGGACTTAAAATATGCATCTTCAAGATAACGAGGTCCGGATGAAAAATACTGCACGAGCCGCAAATGAACAGAAAGCAGGGAAGAAGGAGGGCGAGTGAGACAAAGATCATTGGTTGAAATATGTGAAAACTATAAGTACAGGACACAAAGTGAGTATAGACAGAAACACGTCCCAGAGCCCTAGCTAGTTGGGTGAACTCCTACCCAAGACATGAGATGGGGAACGTCAGCTGCCCTACACCTATTGAACAGCTAGAATGACCATTTTTTATTCCCTACGTCGAGGCTTCCATCACCGTTCTTCAATGGGCTTTCCCAATGATGGCGAATTCCTGTTCTTTATTTTTTTTCACATTTATCTTCTGTGTTACATCAGATCACGCACGCATGACGGTTTGAGCACTAACTACGGTTCACATGTCAAGTCGTGTGAAGCCGTCATCGGTAAACGCTGTGTCAGGGCAGGAAATTAGCTCATAGCAGTACAAACGTTCATAGCAATGGCAATATGATGTATTGAAAATACACGTTTAAGGAAAGTTGGCGCTAGCGTGTTACAAACAATATTCGTGAAGAGTCGTTGATAAATTAAATGTTTTCTTACCAGTCTCTTAAGAGGAACATGCGTATAGCGCCAGCCGGGCAGTTCTACTTGGCGCGCAGTCCTATATCTTTGATGCCAATTAATTTCTATCGTTGCACTATTTCCAAGCTTTAAACAAAACTGTTTTGTTTCACTACGCAAGTTTATTACCTCCGCCAAGGAGGTTATGTTTTCGTCATGTTTGTCTGCCTTTCTTTCTGTCTGTCTGTCACCAAGATAACTCAAAAAGTTCTGAACTGATTTGGAGGAACAGATGATTAACTTTTGGTGAAGATATGTCTATCCGTTTGTTTGTCTGCCTCATTATTCTCACTGCCATAACTCAAAAAATTATCGATGGATTTTTATGAAATTGACATGAGTTGTTAAGTATATATACAACAAAGAGTATATGACCCAATTTTGGTAATGATCCGCTTGTTCGTTCGTTTGTCACTGTTTTTAATTTTATGCTTGTCAGCACAATAACTGAAAAAATAATGAATGGATCCTTATGAAATTCATAGGGGTTGTTAGTAATGTTAAAAGACATATATAATTAAATTTTGGTGCAGATCGGTACGTTCGTTTGTAAGTTTGACTCATGTTTGTCATAACGTTTGTTAGCAGTATTACTCAAAAAGGTATGAGCGGATCTTCAAGAAAATTGCACAAGCTGTTATTACTATAAAAAGACACAAGTGATTCAATTTTGGAGTTAATACAAAGAGAATTATGATTTCAGAGCCAATTGAATTTTTTGCTGCCGTTGCCTCGCTTGGCGGAGGTATGCGCTCTCAGAGTGCTCTAGTTGTTTATTGGTTTCATTTTTATATTCTACAGTAACGAAATGAATTATAAACCCTCCAACCTATAATATTCTCGGAGTTAATATGAGAAGAGAAAGTATAAACTCTTCTTACCCTTCCAACAAAAAGTCTAGTTTTACTTCGTTCTGGCTTTGATGACATCACAGAGCTACAGAGCACTGCGACACGCAATGCTACAGCCTATAAGGCAAAATCTGAATTAGGATTATTCCCACGGTCTCTTCCAATAATTCGGTCGCTTTCAAAATTAGGCGAAAACAGGGTGTAACCGTGATAGGGTCTCTGAAAGTAACCACGCTGTGCCCCACCAGAGTGTGAAGAATTTACTCCATCCTCTCCCAATCATTCCTCTGAAACTACAGGCCGATTTTGATGCCATTTCGAGGCAAAGCCATCTTTGAGCGCTCTCGACAGCCAGTTAGCCACTTAATTTCAGCTATTTCGTCGCTCTCTTGTACTCGCGGAAAAATAGCTTATAATTATTCCTCTTACATGACATCCGTGGAGGAAATATAGGCGATGGGACGTATAAGGGAGCTACGTTTCACCAACTATAATGGCTCACTTTTTACAGCGCGAGCTGGCTGGTTAACCGAAACGGGGTGCGTAGATGTACGTATGTTCGTATTCCTTTTGCTTTGAAAAATGTAAACTCATGCTGTTCTTTGATTGTCTTAGCTGTAAAAATTGTGCAGTGAAATTATTCAGTTCTTTAGCCTACCCGTTATCCAATTTACCAACCGCTTTAAGTTCTGTCCCATCCTGGACTTTAGTTTTTCCCTCGAGCGTTCGCAAGCCAAGGAGGTTTATCTAACATCATTGCCTCCAGCCAGGTCGTGCTTCAGCAAGTGGCTGATGTACAGTTGAGCTCATCAGAAAGCTACCTCAAAAAGCTACTGTGAAAAGTCACCGTTAACGTTTTTGCCCCATTCCCAAAGAAATATGTCGTCTCCACCTATACTTCCTCCGATAAATTATTACTGTGCTTGCGGTTCCGTCCACAAGTAGGTTTATCCATCCATTCTTTGGAAAAATATAATTGTAGCGAATACCAGCACCTACTGATGCGAGCAGCTGCCTTGGGAAATGGCTGTAGCCTTGAACTCTCAATACCCAACTTCGGCAGCCACTGACAGCCAGTTCCCCGGTGCAAATGGGCTGCGATGCATCAGCCGCTAACTGAAGCACAATAATTAAGCTGACATGCGGGATCAGCTAGTGAAATTAATAACGTTCAAAACTGGGCGGAAACATAAAACAGTTGCTGACATGAATACCGAGTGCTTTATTCGTCGAATCTGCTAAAGAATTGAAACTCTAAAATGTAGTAGACGCGCAGACAATATTTACAGCTACGACACTTGAAGAAAAATTGCAAGAGTTTATGTCACCCTTCCTCCCTTTTCTCCGTGCTGATGAATTGGCGCCAGGATACAGCAGGAACTGCGCATTTCCGGTGATTACTATTGATTGAACAATATTTTCTAGGCTCTACTTTAATGTCAAACATTTTAAAACTAGTATTCGCGTTTTTATTTGCAAAAGAGAAATTTTCATCTCGCAGACTGATCATGGCAACGACTATAGGCGAAGGGTTCTTCGAAACGCTTTAGAGACTGTGCATGTTCGAGTCAACACAAATGGATTGCATTTAGTTCACTTTGAGAGTTATGTGACGGAGATGACACTGGAGGTGAGTTTGTCTTTACAGTGACGGAGATGACACTATATGTGAATTTTATTCACAAATCTTTTCAAAGTAAGGTAGCTGAAATTTCGCAACTATATGTAGTCATACGTCAATGACAGAAAACTTAGCGGAGTCAGGCTTTGATAGCTTTTGAGAGACATTATGAGAGCCAAGGCGGGCTTTCTGTCGGAAAAATTTTCAGTGCTCTCAAGTCAACAAATGTTATCACGAGCACGTTTATGTGACA
The DNA here is from genome assembly GCA_001587735.2 of Parhyale hawaiensis. Taxonomy (NCBI): domain Eukaryota; kingdom Metazoa; phylum Arthropoda; class Malacostraca; order Amphipoda; family Hyalidae; genus Parhyale; species Parhyale hawaiensis. The sequence continues at coordinate 14,060,896 of LQNS02015106.1, forward strand.
ATAATATATTACGCGATCAAAATGCAGTTACAGATTTTAGGATTTCTTCACCTAAACTAAATTGCGATAACTAAACTATGATATCTCCGATTGCTAATATAGAAATTTTGGGTTAATCGGTTATTGATTGTCGCTATGGGCGATAAATTCGTTAAAAAAGTGTCGACTATCGGGTATTGCGATACTGATTGTTTGGTATTGGTCATCGGGTTTCGTGATACGGGCCTTTCGTATTGTGCCCAGCTGTGGCAAAGATATTGTAAAGTACCTATATAATCATCAAAATTATTGGGCGCCATTTTCTTCACTTGTCCATGAAAGTGAACTTTGCCATTTAAAATTCAATTCATAGCACTAGATTTACCATTGCGGGTTGGTATTAAAGTGCTAGTAAGAAAGAGAACAAAAATGAAGTTAATGAATAGATTATGTAGGTATATGAACGATGGAACGAACTGAGGGCGACAGGGGTAAGATTATGTTAGAAGGGCACTTTTGGGGTAAGAAGGGCACTTATAGTGTGGCTAATGAATACTTAACTCTTACGTTGGCACTCACCACTTCCGACGCAGCAGAGGATTATTCTTTTTTGGGTGTATTAAGACCGTTCGAAAAGAAATGAAACAATCACATTCGTTTCTTACCACTGTATACAACGTATCGCGAAGCCGTCAAAACCAAGATATAGCCAAATTACATTTTCGATTCCAAAGTCGTTGATTTCGGGGAGTGTTGCCAACAAGCAGATTTTAGTACATTAGCCACCTACATTTTATTTTACTATTATTTAGAAATAAATGAAATTGTTCAAGTTTGGCGACAATACCTATAGGTAGGGTAGAGATTGAATTGGAGTTAAATAACTTTGGTATAATTTAACTTGAGCAGAGTTCTCTCCTTTGCTAAAATATCAAAAGGTTTACATATCACATGTTCCTGATGTGAGATCCTTTTAGACAGTGGGGTCACCCTAAACACCAAAATCTACCGAAATCGGCAGAAATCTACCGACTTGGATACAACAGGGAACTGTTTAGCAACGGTAGAGCCTGAGTTATAACTAATAATCCAAATAAATAATGACCCCCACCTCAACACATTCCCACCTCTGAGAGGTGTACTCACACCTATAAGTTGAAAGTGACGCGTAAAGGTTTCAATTGTAGTTTTACTAGGCAGATTGATGTTGCCAATAGTAAATGTATGTAATAAACTACACGCAGAAAAGTATGTTCTTTACGATAAAAAACAGCTGGTTTCTTATCACTAACGAAGTAATATTTTAGCTACAAAGCAATAATAATTGATCGTAAATGACACTGTTGTTCATCACAACGCTGTTGTTCATAACAAATGATAATGTGCATTGACGCAAATTCAAACGACAAGGTAGTTTACAGTTAACTAATTTTGCTTAATGGCAAACAACCATTTTTCTGTGTGTAGAACGCCTCGTGGCGTAAGACCACCACCGGCAGCGGAAGTAAATTTTATCGCCGTCATTTTTTATGGCCAGTTAATCCGAGTTTACTGGCATGGGTTACATCGAGGACAGCCCACCAGACTCCCTGAAAAAAGTCATAAACATAGCTCAACTCCTTCTACCTGTTTCTGGGTGGAAAGTAAATTTCATTGCCGTCATTTTTTATGGCCAGCTAGCCCTATTTTTTTCTTTTTTGCATGGGTGATATCGAGGACAGCCCACCAGACTACTTGCAAAAAATCATGAACCTTGCTCAACTCCTACCAGTACCTGTTTTTGGGTGGAGAACAATTTCATTGCCGTCATATTTTATGGCCAGCTATTCCCCGTTTTTTTGGCATGGGTCACATCGAGAGCAACCCACCAGACTCCCTACAAAAAATCATGAACATAGCTCAACTCCTTCGACCACTTATTGGGTGGATTGACATATATACAAATATATATATGCATGATTGGTTAGAAATAATGCCATAGCGGATATTGACAATACTTTTTATTTTCTCTAACCTTCGAAGTCTAAAAATAATTTCTTCGTCAGCAGTCTGATGGAAAAGTTGGCTAGTGCTGTATTCTTCGTAGTGATGTTCGCGTGTAGGTTCTTCCATGGTGCTGGCTAATTTATCGTTGCTGCGACGCGTTTCGAAGAAACCAATGGTCATCTTCAGGCAAGAGGGTGTAGCATGCAATGTGCGCTGAGTGATGTCAGTTAAAATCTGAAATTATACAGTACGATGACCTATATTTGGAAAGTTCGGAAGCGCGTATGCATCTTGAAGCTCGTTGCTCATTGGTCGGTAGGCCGCTCCGAGCGGCCGGTCTAGTGGCTTGTGTGTAGCAGATTCAGGCGATCAGCTGTTCTCCGTGCTGTTTATGTAATCTGCTCGTTCCCGTTGTTTGTCCGCTGATGGTTGGCTGTAATTTTCTGATGAGAAGGGACTCCATGATCTGCACGCGCTGGTTGTCTGTGGCACGATGCAGTATTTAGGTTCCTGTTACAAGCATTTCTCTGGTTAAGTTTGTATCGAGGTACTGCTGGTTGTGTGCTCGAATTCCTCCAGATTGCAAATGCATTGTGAGTCTCCTTGATAGCGTTTTGGTGGTCATGCCGATGTACGAAGTTTTGTGGAGCTTGCAGTCTCCATTAGAGCAGACATATTCATACACGACATTTGTTTGCTTAAGGTCCGGTTTGGCTGCGTTTGGATTGTTGCGCATTACAAGGCTGCGGTGACCGGACATATGCGCACACGACAAATGCTCACAGTGACAAAAGCCCACACGACAGATGCGCACACGACAAAACCTCACACGGACAAATGCGCACATTGACAAAACCGCATACGACAAATGCTCACAAGACAAATGCGCACCTACTATTTTTTCGTTCTACTGCTTCTTAGATGGCGCTGCCCTGCTAATTGAAAGACTACGAATACAAAGAATTGCAAGAATCTTCTCCAGAGATTCTAGAACTATTACCCTGCGTTAGAGNAATAGGCCAAAAACCAACATACATTCTAAATATATGTATTGTGTTGTTGATCCTGTCAATTAGTGTATTCGATTGAAGGGTTTAGCAATTTCGACAAATGGTTACCCATGCAAAATTGTTTGAATTTCAGGTTAGAAGATTTTTAAACAGCATAAATGAGAACAGTGATAAATGACAACAGTGATAAATTACCTCAGGAGCGTACAAAGTTTTACATGGTGTTACTTATTTTGGAAAGTAGTCTGAGAAACTTAAATGTGACCTTTCATTTATGCTTCACCAACACCGCGCTGAAATAGATTTTGGAATTATTCTCAGCGATGATTTCACTCTAACCTAATTGTTCTTGTTTAAGCTTATTCTTGTCAAGCCTTTAAACCCTACAGTTGTTGAGTACACTGGAAAGAGCATTCTTACTAATTCTCTCTTAGCTCATCCATCTCAATCCGCTGTTTGCTTAAGGCCGGTTCCCACTGGATGAGCTGGGAGCCAAAAAGTTGGCTGCCAGCTACTAAATATGCTTCCAGCTCAAAACTGTGCTGGCAGCTCATTTTACTTGGCTGGCAGCCAGGTCAAATGGGCTGCCAGCCAACAATTTTATTCCTTG